>CM058042.1:104835623-105270702 GCA_030169165.1 Centaurea solstitialis | reverse complement strand
TGCTCGGTGCTGATGTGGCGGTGACGGGTTTTACGGACGAAGGAATACCGTTTGTTGACGATTATCATATTACTAAGTACCGAGAGTGTACGACCAACGGTGATGGTACGGCCGAGGGTGTGTGTCCGGATACCGTGTTAAATGATTCGGACGACGATGATTCGGTTAATAATACAATGTTGGTTTACGGGCATCGGAAAGATGGGGTTTCGTTTATCCGGTATCAGCGGCCGGTGAAATCGATCGATAAAAAGTATGATTGGGATGTGGATGTGAAAAAGAAGATGACTTGTATATGGGCTTTAGGTATGATTAAGCCACCTGATTCAGACATCCCTTATTACCTTCCTGAAAACCATGGGAAAACTTATGGCCATGTCCACATTAATATTTCCGCAAAAGTAAACGATTGTGATGGCCCGCTCGATGCCAAAGACAAGCAGGATCAAGACCTCGTGATTGCCGATAAGAAAACCCCGCTCGTTGTCACTTCGGGCCCTGCCGTGGGTTACCCGAACCCGCCAAACCCGTCTAAGGTTTTGTATATAAACAAGAAACCGTCTCCGGTTTTGAGAATCGAAAGAGGGGTCCCAGTTAAGTTCTCGATCCAAGCGGGTCACAACGTGGCGTTTTACATCACGTCTGACCCGCTTGGCGGGAACGCGACGGCTAGAAACCACTCGGAGACGGTTTATGTTGGTGGGCCCGCGGCCCAGGGGGTTCAGTCCAAGCCCACCGAGCTAGAATGGGCGCCGAACCGAAACACACCCGATCGGGTTTACTATCAGTCGGTTTTCACTCAAAAAATGGGGTGGAGGATTCAATTGGTTGATGCCGGGCTTAACGATATGTATAACAACAGCGTTCTTTTGGACGACCAGCAAGTTACGTTCTTTTGGACACTTTCAAAGAGATCGATCGCGATTGCGGTCCGAGGTGAGAAGAAAAGCGGGTACCTAGCGATCGGATTCGGGTCGGAAATGGTGAAGAGTTTCGTGTATGTGGGTTGGGTCGACGCTGACGGCACGGGCCACGTGAAATCGTATTGGATCAACGGGAGAAACCCGCAAGGTTTGCATCCAACGAACGAGAAGTTATCGTACGTAAGATGCAAGTCGGAAAACGGAGTGATCACCTTCGAATTCACCCGATCGTTGGATCCGAATTGCAACGGACACAAACGGGTCGAATGCAAGAACATCATCGAGCCCACTTCGCCGCTTAAAATCATCTGGGCCATGGGGGCCCAATGGGACGGAGACCACTTGACAAAAAGCAACATGCATTCATCGATGAGCATCAAACCCATTCGTGTTTCACTCATCCGGGGTTCGGCCGAGGCCGAACAAGATTTACGACCCGTGTTAACCGTCCACGGGTTCATGATGTTTCTTGCTTGGGGGATGTTTTTCCCGAGCGGGATCTTGGCCGCTCGATACCTGAAACACTTGAACCGTGACGTCTGGTTCAAGATTCACGTTTACTCGCAATGCTCGGGGCTAACGATCACGTTTCTCGGGATTCTTTTCGCCGTTGCCGAGCTCCGAGGCTTCCATTTTGGCTCGTTACATGTCAAATTTGGAGTTTTAACATTACTTCTCGGTTGCATACAACCCATTAACGCGTACTTTCGACCGCTAAAAGCTCCCGATGACGAACAACCATTGCCCCGAAGGATCATTTGGGAGTACGCACACGCTTACACCGGTCGATTAGCCGTTCTTCTTGGGATTGCCGCTATTTTTACCGGATGAAGCATTTAGGGGATAGATATGGTGAAAACACCCGGGGATTGACGTGGGCGTTGATCGTTTGGGTTTTGATGAGTTTCGTGACCGTTTTATACTTGGAATTCAATCGGAAAAAACCCGCACAAGGAAGAAGTTCCGGTGGCGGTAACTGGGTTTTGGGCGATGGCGAAGATGAAGAAACTGATCTTTTGAGTCCAAGTAAAGATGGAGAAAATGCAGGAAGATTCATGCTTTCTTCAGAAAGAATGGAAATTCAACTGGAACCTTTGGGCAGATAGAGTTTTCTTGAAAAAGATTCTAACTTTTTTCTTCTTTGGGTTTTGATTTTCTTGCAGTTTTTAGTTATACATTTGTGCTGTTTGCAGGACAAGTTTCTTAGAGTTCTCCAGGTAACATTATATAAACAAACAGAGAATACTTTAGAAAAAACAGTTTTGTTTCGTATGATTTTCGGTAGTTTTAGTGTAGCTATATACGATGATATAGATAATAAAGATCGTTGTTTTTGACAATTTCTTCGATCTTTTGTTGATACCCGTCTTCAAGAACGTAAAATGGAGATCAAATAAGTTTGGGATCTTATCGTATCGTATGGTTATGTGCTTTTCTTGTTAATTTTTTTGTAGTAGTTCATCGTTCGACTGTTTCTGTTTTTATTCCTAACACTATTTGATGATTCTTTCATCATGTTTAGGGGAATACCTTAAAATTTGGAAAATTAAGAAACACCCTAGTAGCCCTTCTTCTGAAAGGGTATGCACTTGTGTAATTAATACAAATAGTTTGTAACAATGCACGTGTGCATAAAAAACAAAAAACAACTTAATTTAGTTCTATGCATAAGTGCACGTCGTCCAAACGAAAGGCCACCAAAGTGTTTCTCAGTTTTCCATTAGTGACTAATGCTCACGTGCACAAATACCAAAAAACAACTTAAATACTTGTATGCACAAGTGCATACCATCCTGATGAAAAGCTTTCAGCCTGTTTCACGGTTTTCCAATTTTTTGAGATTTTCCCCTATAGGTTCAAAAGGAAACCTCAGAAAAAACAAAAATTGACCAACACCCTCGTGGCACTTCATCTGGATTGTGGAGTGCATAATTTACAGATAAATTAAGTAGTTTTTTGGTTTTTATGTACGTGTGCATATTACAAATTACTTCTATACACAAGTGTATACGCTCCAAATGAAGGACTACAAGGGTGTTCCTCATTTTTCGTTTTTTAAGGTTTTTTCTTGAACCTAACCTATATTCAGTAATCATTTTATGTTCATGTAAAACAATTTCAAACCAAAATCATGATGTAAAGAAATGGTAATGTACCTATTTTCCCTTCAGGAAACTACTCAACCATGGATGAAATCTCCTTTCTTGCAAGCTCCATTAACACACTCACAAACTGTTCACTACAAACAAGTTAAACAAAAGACATAAAAGCATACAAATAAACATAAACCAAAGGTAACAAGAAACACGACCGATAATATTGAAACATCGAAAACTTGTTATTGAACACTAATTTACAGTACTCAAACTACAAGACCCTTTATGGGTTTCGCTCGTTACCACGTAACGATCACGAAAAACACAATCAAACATAACTAATAAGATGCAACAACAATATAAAGCTTTAAAACCAAACTTTAAAAAAACTTCATATATTTCATTTCTTCCTACTTATTCATTCATTCACCACCGTTTTCGACACCAAGACCGTACAAAACCCCAGCATACTTTTCCGTCGAACCATTGAAGTAACTTTCTTTAAGTTTCTTGAAAGCGTGAGACGTTAGCAGACTATCCGACCCGCCTGATGGCAAACCCCAATCCGTTCAACGTCCAAGATTTCCGCTAGCTTATTCAAACCACCGTGGAGGTGATTACAGAACCTCATCAAATGCTTGATATCGTACACCATCGGGAAGTAAATCTTGATCAAATTAAAGAACCCCACTTGAGTTTCGGGAAGCTCTTTCCGAGTCAACAACTTAAGCAAATACCCGAAATCATACCCGCTATGAAACGTCACCCAACAAATACTCGGATTCAAAACAATCCCAGACGACATCAAAAGCTCCCCAAACCGATTCGCATCAATACCCATCTCGTAATTCTTGTTGAAATCAATCCCGCACTGTTTCAACATCTCGATCGAATCATTAGCGAAAATATCTTCGTTCACATTAAACTCCCGGAAATTAAACTGCCAAATGCAGCGCTTCTCCGACAACCCGAAAGTTGGGAGATTTCCGTCTTCGTCCGAAAACGTCAGCCCTAACTGAATCAACTTCAACATGTCAACATTATCCTTCAATGTGTGATAATTATAGTCATTAATGTTCTTGAATTGCGCCAAAGGGCGAAGAACAACACCCGGAAACTCCGTATCCATCGCGATATACGGATAATCATCAACGATTTCTCGAATCAAAGCAAACTCCTCTTCAAGATTATCATTCCAAACCTCCCTAATTTCAACCAAATCTCCCTTTTGCGACATAACAGACATATTAAACCGTAAAGATTTCCGCTATCTTATCAAATTCCAGCTAGATCTGCAATACCCAGAAAGGGGAAAAACACAAAACCCTAATTTCAAAACCAACCCAGAAACCAAAACAGGGGAAAAAATCCAAAATTGTTCAATTACAACAGATTACAACATAGATTAGAACAGATCTTGAAGATTAGATAAGAGATTTAAGTGCAGAATACATAGATTTTTCAAGATTGGGAAGGAGATCAAGATCAAGATCTTACCTTTTTAGGGTTTTGAGAAATGGGATCTTGAAGTTTGAGAATCTTTATAATCTTTTTTCCTGTTCTTGGAGATTGGAAGGGATTGATTGATGATTATGGGGATTGATATGGATTATGGAGCCTTCCAAAAAAGTTCATCCAGCTGAGATTTTTTTGGGGGTGGGTGGGGGAAGGCTCCTTGAGACCCAGTTGGGGGAGGGCAGAGTGGAGAAATGATAGAAGGGTAAAGCAGGGTGTAAAGTTGGTAAAGTAAAGGGAAACGACGTCGTTTTCTATGGGAAATTGTGATTTGATTATTTAAGTAAATATTTATACTTTAGGTCCTTGTGGTATGTTTCCATCATCAACTTTTGTCTTTAACCGCACCCTTAGGCTCAGCGGACTCGAGCTTGACGGGCTGAGCGGGCTGCGGTACGGTGGCATGGTGCTCAGCGGGCTGGGAGCCTAAACGGGTTGGCTACACCGCTGTTTTTGTGTGTGTTGTGTATTATTTGAATTGAACCCAACCATTAGGTTGAGTTAAGATTTTTCAAACCGACTAACACATAAATTTTGAGTTAAGTCGGGATTGTTCAAACCACCAAATATTGAATTGCTTTGTTCAAATATTTTTAACCCGATCAACCTAATCAATGACCACTTCTAGGTAAAAGTGGGTACAAACGATGTTTTTAAGTAAAAAAAGAATATTTAAAATGCATAGATTTGTCCAATTTCGTTACCTCAATTTGGTGATTTCAGAATTAAAAAACAACAATATAGATACGATATGTTTACAAAGCTGCGGAGTTTCTATAGTCCAAATTAAATCTCATAAAACAAATTTTAAAACAAAAACAAACAATAAAAGACTGAAAGTTGCATCTGTAATCTGTTACTAGCTAAAAAATGCTTGGAAACATAACCTTTCAATTGGGAATTGTTCTATGGGCATGCGGGATTGGCCATAGATCGGGCTTAGTCGTGCCTGGCGGGTCCAGTATATGTGGACTGGGTCGGGTCTGTAACACCCCAAAGCCCAAAGCTATAGGCTGGCCCAATAACTTCGAGTTCAACTAAAAACCATGGTGGAAGTTATTAGTAGCCTATGACTTGAGAATTATAAGATGCTAACAACTTCTACTTTCTATCCATGTGGGACGGGTTGTTACAAACTCCCCCACTTGAACTCCTGACGTCCTCGTCAGGCCTACCCAGAATCTTTCTCCCCTTGTCCTCGGCGATGTGGGATTTGCCTAAGATGTTACCAACATCCCCCCTCGAGGACTCATCATTCCCGATGAGGTTTGCCCCACCATCCCGATGGTACAAGGATCGGCTCTGATACCATTTTGTAACACCCCAAAGCCCAAAGCTATAGGCTGGCCCAATAACTTCGAGTTCAACTAAAAACCATGGTGGAAGTTATTGGTAGCCTATGACTTGAGGCTTATAAGATGCTAACAACTTCTACTTTCTATCCATGTGGGACGGGCTGTTACAGGGTCACCGCGAATGCATGTGTGAGTTTATTGCCGGACAAAAAAAAAGTTACATTTAACATTATGCTGTTTTATTTTAGTCCCTCAAACTAACCTTTAGGTCTACTGCTCAAGAATTTTTAAGTATAATAAAATTTTAGTGTATTATTATAATATTAAAAATGTTTTTATTGTTTTTTAATATATGTTGAAGTTGGTTTTTTATAATGTTTATATAACAAAGCTATAATTTTACTGATTTAGTATTCTTAATGATTGCTTTCTAGTTATTGGACTAGGGTTGTGTTTGGCAAAAATAGTTTAAGTTAGCTTATTGAAACGCTAGTTAGAGTAGTGTTTCAGGAGCTTATTGTAGTTGTTTTCCAATTATACCCTTATAAATATTAGTTGTTATACCCCAAGATACCCTTTTAAGTCATTTTACATACTCATAAACTAGTTTTCGTCAAATATAATTTATTCATATGCTAGCTTATCAGCTAGTTTGCCAAACACAACCTAGATACACGTCAACATACACTACAAAAAAAGGGGGTTTTAGAGAAGGCTTTGGAAGAGTAACAAAAACTGACTTTTAGAGAAGGAATTACACGACTAAAGTGAGAAGTGTAACTAAATGTAAGTTTTTCCTCCCTAAAACCAAGGTTCCAAATAGCGTGAGGCGTGGCATGGCGGCAAAGCCAAGCCTCAAGCCTTGGAAGCCACGGCGAGGTCGCGGCGTTTTTCAAGGCGTGACTTATGGCGGCAAATCTCTATATCATATATAATATTATACATATTAACATGCGTTTTCCTACTATTATAAATGAATAAATTATAATAAACAATTTAAAGCAAGTTATATATCATAAACTAACAAATAAGACATTAGAAAGATAAGTTACATCAAAATATTGTGTTACAAAAAACCGCGCATTACCCCATGGCGTGCCTCAGGCATAACGTGGCGTGAGACACAAGCCTTAAGCCACGGCGTGCCATGGCGGCCATTGTGGCGAGCTTTTTCGAACATTGCCTAAAACCCACTTAAACCCTCACTAAAACTTTTTCCTACCGTTATATAGGGAAGGTTGTTGACGGAAGTAAAAGCTTTTCAACCCCAATGGGGCAACCTACCGTTTAAGGCTTGGTGTTAGGGAAAAACCCACCCAAGTTCGAATCCAGGGGTGAGCAACCAGGGGGCACTGAGTATTAATCCCAGGAGAGCATGCTTTAGCTCTTGGTAAAAATTACCAATGATATAGTCTGGGCAAACTCAGATGAATCTTATCAAAAAAAGCAAAAACTTCTCTAAAATCTTTAGAAAAGCTTTTCAAGCTTCTAAAGACTATAGAAAACCTTCTTTAAAGGTCATTTTTCTTGTAATAATATAAATACAATATTCTAGTTTTTGGGGAATTGAGATGAAAATTAGGGGGGGCTTAAAATAATATATATATATATATATATATATATATATATAAATGAAATTATGTTTAATAACCAAAGACGATTTTTATAAACAAGTGATATTTGTAGGTTCAACAATTTCAAAAACAACAATTAAGGTATTATTAAGATTACCGAACGAACATGACAACTGAAAAGAAGCAGGAATTAAGTACGACACGATTTAAAGAAAGAAAACATAATAACACAAATTATATAACTTCAATGATCAAGATTAAAAAGATTGATACAATCATTTATAAAAGCTCAGCGACTTGATGTTCTTGTGCCAACTACTACGACTTGGTAATGGTGTTGGTGTGTCCTTATTCGCAAGAGCTGCATACGGGTTACGACCGGAATATTGGGATGTTCCAGAAGAACTCGTTGATCGGCTACTACCAGTACTATATGAAGGCATTGAACCTAGTACTACTTTAGATAAAGCGGTTTCGGAAGCGTGAGAAATGCGATTTCTGAAGCTCATTGAAGGCTTATCTTGTATACGTGTCGACGATTTATAAACAGATTTGAGATCGGCCTTGAACGCGTAATCTTTGTTTGGTCCTTTAGCCATTGGAATGGAGGATGGAGGGCCGGAAGGGAGGAGGAGGAGATGTTGAAATTGATTCTAAAGTTGTTGAGGGAGGGAGGAGAAGGGTGTAGGGGTATATATATATAGAAGGTCATTTGTAAACCTATAAAAGAGTAAACCGTGTAAACTAATCATAGCCGTTGATCAAAAAATTAAAGAAGGGTATGAATTCATAGAAAATATAAAAATGTGAAATATATATTAAGTTAATGATTATGGAAATATGGAAACTTTTTTGAAAATTAATGGTGTGAATTGGTTTACACGGTTGGTTTACACGGTTTACACCCTTTTATTGGTTTACAAATGAACCTCCCTCTATATATATATATAGATATATATAGAGAGAGAGAGAAATGTTCAAATGAGAAGTGCTAAAAAAATACGAAGTAGAGAAGTGATCTTCACCATTCATCCGGTCAATAAAGGTGGCTTTGACCGGTTACGGTGGACGCGATCACGGGGGGTTGACGCGATTCATGGGAGGGTAGAGATTATTAAAGGAGGGGACCCGGTCAAAGCCGGCTTTTTTGACAAGATGGGTGGTGGAGATCAGTTCTCTACTTCTCATTTTTTTAGCACTTCTCATTTGAAATATAGGAAAGTTCAAATGTGAACCACTTTTTCATTGTGAGCGTGAGGACAATCGATACCGCGCCACGTGGCAATCTGAAACACACTCAGACTGCATAAAGCTATTATTCAGACTGAATAAAGCTTTATGCAATAAAGCTTAGTCGCACTCTGACACGCGCTATTAAGCCCGCAACTTAGCTTTAGGCAGTCTGCATAATGCTTTATGCAGACTGCATAAAGCTAAGTCGCAGGCTTTATGCAGACTGAATAAAGCTAAGTCGCGCAAGTCAAATTTCCACGTGGGGCGCTCTCGGCTGTCCTCAAGTTCACAATAAAAAAGTGGTTCACATTTGAACCTACCTATATATATATATATATATATATATATAAGAGAGAGAGAGAGAGAGAGAGAGAGAGAGAGAGAGATTGAGTGAGGTTCAACGGAAAACCTCAAATAAACGAAAAACCACGGAATACCATTGTAGCCCTCCATCCACTACTAAAAAAAGGATATATTATTCATTTGTAGTTTTTAATTCTCAAATTTCCAAATTGAGATAATGAAATTGGACCAACTTTGCAGCATGATTAAGAACGTTAACATCTTTGAATATTTAAACATTTATAACCATTATTGTTTTATGGTCTTTAAATATATACTTGTTCAGTTATTGGTGATCAAAGTCGTTAGTTTTTGTTTTATTAGTTGTTTGGGATTAAAAAAAAGGTGAAACTTGCCAATTGTAGAAAAAAGAATTGCATTCACAATTTTTGCCTTCAGAATTCTCCCAATTATGCATGATTAAAAACGTCTTTTATACTAAAACTATACATCATCGGACCCACCCATGTTGACATCTTTGAATAAATGAGCATTTACGACTATTATTATTATTATTATTATTGTGGTCTTTAAAAATATATATTTGTTCACTAATGGTTTAAATTACAGCTGTTTTAGTTGCTTGGGATTAAAAAAAGGTGAAACTAAGTTGGTAATGAATGGGGACATAGTTTGTCCAAAATTGAATTGGTCATGGGTTCGAGCCCATGGCACCTCCATAGCCACAAACGCTCAGGGAGTCAGGTATGTCCCCCAAATTATGGAATTTGCAAACGATTGTAAACCAATTGGGGTCACCGGTATCAACCTTTTGTCCAAAAAAAAAAGGTGAAACTCGTCGATTGTGGAAAAAGAATAGCATTCAAAATTCTCCCAATTTTTTGGTTGAGACGATGACGGAATAAAAAGTAATAAACTTTACAAAAATAAATATATTAACAGAAAAATAAATATTGTATTAAGTTTAGTGAATTAAATTTTCTGTCCCTATATATGATTTGCTAATATTATGGTACCTGAAACGTGTTTATTACACTGTCCGTGCATGTGGCATGCAAAAACACACGCTTGGGATTCCTCATACCAGCAAAATCCATTAGCTCAGTTAACTTAGAAGACATTTCTATCTTTTACACTACCATTTTATCTTTTTTCCTATTTTCGTATTATATTATTAATATTGGCAGGATCTTAGTTGGCATGCTAAAATCCAACAACACTACCTCATGTCACCGGATCCACTGCTATAATCCACCCTTCTTCTTTCGTAACCACTTCTCAGTTGTCACCTAGCTAGGCCAAGGGGTGACGGCTTAGGCAGCAACGAGCCTAAGGGCATCATCTGCTCAAGCCCATTAAGGTATAGGTAGGTTTTAGTTTGAGGGCAAATTCTTTTTATCCTCCAAAATATGATATTTTGTTTAAGTTATTTTTAAAGATTAGCTAAAAGGTAAAATGACCATAATATCTCTCATTTAATCGAAATTAACGGAGAAAAATGACGTCTATTAGGAGGAGAGACGAAAATTGTTGCGAGGTGTCAAACGTGAGGGTTAAATTTGTTAAAACAAAGTTGAGGGATAAAAACATTGAAAGTAAGAAACCTTAGGGATCAAAAGCAAACTTTACATTTAAATAACTACAAACAACAAAACAAAAATATATGATCATTTAATAACCAACTTGACAATTTTGGTCTCTATCTATATAACCAACTTGACATAAGGTGTCTTGTTTTAAAAGGATCCTGTAGTTTATTTAGAATATTCATTTATTATATATAAAAGTTTAACATATATGAATAGAATAAATAAAATTTATGCTAAACTAAAGAAATTAAGGCGTCAACTCGTCAACGCTAGACTTATAACATATAAGAAGATGCTTTAATAGTTTAATTAGAAAGAAATACACATATAAACATATAACTTTTGTTTTTTTCTATTTGACACTTCACTAACCTACTTAATTGTCTTCACATTCCAATGACGAACGATAAACTCTATAAATAACGTTCACCATCTTTATGATCCATTCATATTTCTTAAAGCTTCTCGTCTCAATCATTGGTGAAGCTTTCTCTTTTCATTTCCAGTTATCTACTTGCCGTTTTTCTGATATAATTATGGTAAGGCTTTAACACCAACAAACGTTACAAACCGACTACTAGGCCATTTGTTAAGGTGTGTCTTTTTTTTTTGGAAGGGTGTCTGGGCCAAAGCCTGACTAATCCCCGGCAATTTTGGGGGCTAAACATGGCCCTACTTAAATGTCCTCAGGCATGCGTACGGGAAGGCTCGAACTCGGTTAGGGCGCTATGAACCCCCTGAGCGATAACCAATCCGCCACAACACTGTTGACTTGTTAAGGTATGTCTTTGTGTACAATTCTTGAAGTTTTGGTTCAATTCTTGTCTACATATGCCAAAATAAAAGTGTCGTGCATCAATCATTTATTTGTTTAATAACGTTGAAAGAATAGTAAAAAGGAATAATATTGAATTTCATTAGTTGTGTTATTAGCTCTAATGTCAATATCGATCATTCAAAATACCATTCGATGATCCAAACGACCTTTGCAATAAATTTTTTTATTTCATAAACGTGCGTTAAAAAATTTCGAGCTTATTTATTACTATATGCATGGTTTTTTATCTTACCATCTACATAAATTGTAGTAAATCTTAGTTGATAAATCACAATGACATAATGTGTTAGATTTGAACTCGTGTTAAAGCAACCTGATGATCCATATTTCTTGATAAATCAACGTTGCATATGAAACTAAACCTTATTTCTAAGAATAGTTTTTTTTATCATTTTTTATTTGTTTTGATTCCAATTATGGATGTAGATTTCAAAACATTCCATCACCCTCTTATATATCTATCATCTTCTTCCAAAATGTCATCTTTCTACTAAGGTTGGATGATAAAACTCAACCTTATTTCAAGATTAGAGGAATATTCAAACCTCATTTTGTCAAGTCATTATCTTTTAATATATATATATATATAGGGTCGGGTTTGAATCAAATTTGGTTGTGAACGTGATAACGAATCTCAGCCACACATCTTCGGTTACGATGGATGCGATCACGGAGGATTGACGCGATTCATGGAAGGGTGGAGATTATTAAAGGAAGGGACCCGGTCAAAGCCGTCTTTATTGACCGGATGAGTGGCTGAGATTCGTCCTCACGTTCACAACGAAAAATGAGTTCACATTTGAACTTTCCTCTCTCTCTCTCTCTCTCTCTCTCTCTCTATATATATATATAGTATATTGATGTGATGGAATTGGAATTGGAATTGGAATTAAAATGACAAATTTTTTGACCAAATTTCTTAGTAATGTTTGCTTTGCGAAATAAAGTTAACAAAATACTTTGAATTCTAAAATCTAAGCAATTCATTGTTCTTTGGCTTAAGTGAAGAAATTTAATTCCATGATCAAATTCCAATAAATTCATTCCAATTCTTCAATTTCAAATTACTTCGAATGATTCCAATTCTATCAAATTCCATTATGTGAACCAAATACCCTCTCAATGATGTTTGGTTTGTCGAATCAACTTGATGGAATCCTTTGAATCCTTTGAATTCCAATTCTTCATTCTCCGGATTAAGTGAAAGAATCGAGTTCCTACCAACCAAACGAGTAGTCAAATTTCATTGCAATTCCTCCAAATTCAAATTCTTTCCATGGATTCAAATTCCATTCTACGAACCAAATGCCCACTTAATTCATCAACTAATTTACCCTTTAAAAAGTCTAACAACAGGATTAGATACCATGAGCGAGTCAAATGCGGTGATCCAACATCCGATACCAGAAGTGGCATCCACGCCACCACAAGCATCGATAAGCAAACGAGCACCGACACCTATGAATCTTCCTTGTCAAGATCTGCTTCGTGGTAAGTTCTGTCACAAGTAGGGGTGCCAATTCTCGACATGACACGAAAATAAAAGGGTTTAGGTTGAGTTTCCTATCTAGCCAACCCATTTATTTTGTGGGTCATGTTACAGTTGATATATAGGTTCACGGGTTGACCAGCCATCCTGTTTATATACTTTTAGTATGTGTTTTTTTAATAATGAAACTTTAATCTTTTAGACCTATCAAACCGTATATGACACGTCGACCCACGAACCCGTATAGTTAAACGGGTTACGCAGGTCGTGTGGAGGTTAAACACATACGGGTTAGAATTGATAAACAAGACACGATTAATCAACGTGTCGTGTCCGACTTTAAGCCTTCTGACCCGTCAACCAAACATGACACGATTGACACCCCCTTACCAAGTAATGTTAACCAACAAATTCATATGTTAGAGAGATGGAGGGATAGCTTAATTAGTTTCGTAACCTCGTAGATGAAAAACGAAGATACTTCCTCGATACTTGTATCCCGCTCTACGAAGCATCGATCACCGGAGACTGGAAAGCTGCGGAAGGAATCCTTCAGAATAATAGACATCTAATACGGTACAGCATCACCGAACATTGTGAAACTGCACTTCATATTGCGGCATCAGCTCAAAGCAACGCCCAAACCACCGAATTCGTGCAGAATATTGTGCAAATGATGGAAAAGGAGGATTTACTGCTTCAGAATAGTACTGGCAACACTGCCCTTTGTTTAGCCGCTGCAGCTGGAAACGTCGAGATTGCTCGAATTATGGTGAATTTGAACGAGGACCTGCTCACGATCCCAAATCGTAAGGAAATGATGCCACTCTATGTTGCTGCTTTGTTTAGAAACTATGATATGGTGAAGTATCTATACGAATCTTCCGGCCAAATGAGTGGTGGCGATTGGACGCCTCTACATAAGAGGTGGGTTTACTTGCAATGTGTCGAAGTTGATTTCTTCGGTAAGTATATATACATCCTTTTTCTACGTTATGTAAAGTTTATAAAGTTCGGCTGCAAACTCAATTTTTATTTCTAAAGTGCGAAACATGTCACATTCGGTATTAGTAACACCAAAGGTGAATGTTCATGCATTGATGACCTTCGTTGTTCATACCGAATGTGGACACATGCCGCACTTTCAATTGTCCTGACGTTTAGGGTTTAGGTTCAAATGTGAACTCATCTTTCATTGTGAACGTGAGGACCACTAAATTCGCACCACGTGGCAATATTCATGTATTATTCAGTCTGAATAAAGCTTTATTCGGTCTGAATAAAGCTTAATGCGTTTCAGAGTGCATGATATTCATACCAAATAAAGCATAGGCGTCGATTCAGATTGCCACGTGGCGCGATTTTAATGGTCCTCATGTTCACAATGAAAGATAATTCACATTCGAACTCCCCCCCCCCCCCCCCTCTTATATATATAATGTGAACTCAATTTTGGTTGTGAACATGAGGACGAATTTCAGTCACTCATCCGGTCAATAAAGACGGTTTTGACCGGGTCCCTTCCTTTAATAATCTCCATCCTCCCATGAATCGCGTCAATCCTCCGTGATCGCGTCCACCGTAACCGAAGATGTGTGACTCAGATTCGTCCTCATGTTCACAACCAAAATTGAGTTCACATTTGAACCTGATGGAGGACGCAATCACGGAGATTGATGCGATTCATGGGAGGGTGGAGATTATTAAAGGAGGGCCCGGTCAAAGCCGATTTTATTGACCAGATGAGTGGCTGAGATTCGTCCTCATGTTCACCACAAAAAATGAGTTCACGTATGTATGTATCAACATGACATTTCAATTTTCCTCGTTATATGATCCTATTGATGTTCAATTCTACAGATGTAGCACTGGACATATTTAGAGACCACCCCGACATTCCTCATAGAGACAGTGCACTCGAAAGTTTGGCTCAAAATCCTTGCGCATTTGATGAAATAGAACCGCATACTATATGGAGAATCATCAATTCAAGTACGTACATGCATATCCTGACTTGAGATTATGTGAGACCAAACTGTTTTCGTGAGACCCGTAAGACAAAATTTTTACACTTGAAGTTTCACAGCAGAACATTGTGAAAGTAACGTTCACAATGTTTTTGCTTTAAACTTTAAAGGTTCGGATTCTTTTACCTTTACAATGTGTTGCAATGAAGTTCCAAGTGTAAAAATTTGGTCTCACGAAAACAGGCTGGCATGGTCTCACGTGATGCCGTTATAAACCTCTTTCTTATGCATCAACGGCCTAATTACTTATTTGATAGTTAAGAAATGCTGTTCACTTTTGGCACTAGTCACAGGTTGCAAGGTGGGGACTGATGCAAAGGAAAGTAAAGCCATGGAATTACTCAGAGAAATCTGGAAAAGTATTGAAGAAAAGCCGAAGGTCGAAATAGATACAATACTCAGAGGCCCTAGTACTTTGATAGACGGGGAGCGAACGTATCCCTCTCGAGTACTTTTCCTTGCTGCAGAAATGGGTAATACGAAATTTTTGATTGAGTTGATTCGGAGATACCCTGATCTTATATGGAAGCAAAACGACAGTCAACAGAGTATCTTTCACGTTGCTGTCTCTCATCGTCGGGCAAGTATCTACAATCTTTTATACGAAATAGGCTCAACGAAGGATTTTATAACATCTCTCAAAGACGAAGAAGGCAATAATATGTTGCATTTAGTTGGGAAAAAGGTAGAGAAAAATCAACCTCGGGATGTACCTGGGGTAGCTTTTCAACTACAACGTGAATTATTATGGTTCAAGGTATATACTTCTTTTCAAAGTATTTTTTACTTGTATGTTTCGTTTACTTGTCATGAAATATATTATGCAATATTATTTGAAAATAAGTTTCCATCAAATGCTTATTATATAAATAAACTAAAATTGAAATTATTAATTTACCGTTTATTAGTTTCATCAAAATATTTATGTAATTATTAGGCTACACACACCCATACTCTCCAACCCTCTCAACCCTCTCACTTTTTGACTGCCACATCAGCTTCCACATCAGCTTTTGGTCAACCCTCTCTTTACCCTCCCATAACCCTCTACAACACACACCCAACCCTCCCAACCCACTCACTTTTCAATTTATTTTATTTATTTCATTTATTTTATTTAATTAAATAACATAATTAAATAAATAATATTGTTAAAAATAATTTGAAAATTCTAATATTAAAAAAAATTACATAACATTAATAAAAAAATTACATAACATTAATAAAAAAAATTACATAACATTAATAAAAAAAACTAAAAATCAATATCGAGGTTCCAAATATGTTCCACTAAATCCGCCCGAAGATTATGGTGAATAGTTGAGTTTCTCACTTGGAAAATATTCCCCATACGTTGCTCCTCAGTGAGTTGCGGGTTAGGTGGATCCGGAATATCGTTCGGCACAACACAAATGGCCTTGTTTTTGTTTTCGAGTATCATATTGTGCAATATGATACACGCGTACATAACTTTGCGCATCGTAGGTATCTCCATGAAGCGAGACGGTTGTTTGATTATATTCCAACGTTTACGGAGAATGCCGAAAGCTCGTTCGATATCTTTACGTGCCGCTTCTTGCGCTCCCTTAAACTTAATTCGTTTATCGTCTTCCGGATAGGAAAACGCTTTGACAAAAGTAGCCCATTCATGATATATCCCATCCCCGAGATAATATCCGTGCCTGTAGGTCGCCCCATTTACTTGAAAAGTTCGGTCGGGTGCGATTCCGTTATACACATCTTCGAAGATGGGCGAATGATTGAGCACGTTTAGGTCGTTCATGGCACCGGGACAACCAAAGAATGCGTGCCAAATCCATGTGTCTTGGGAGGCCGCCGCTTCTAAAATGATTGACGGATGCGGTTTATCGCCTCGATGGTATTGACCTTGCCATGCAACCGGACACATCGCCCATTCCCAATGCATGCAGTCAAGGCTACCGAGCATGCCGGGAAATCCGTGACGCTCATCGTGCGCGGCGTACAACTGCTGAATATCTTCGTAAGTCGGCTTGCGTAAATATACTTTTCCATACATTTGTATAATTCCTTCAACGAAGTGGTTTAGACACTTGCGTGCCGTTGACTCTCCCATGCGGACGTAGTCATCCCATGCGTCACCGGTTATTCCATACGCCAGTTGCCGAATTGCCGCCGTACACTTTTGGTATGGGGACAAACCCGGCAACCCCGTAGCATCGTACTGTTGTTGGAAATATGGGTACCGTGTGTATAAATCATAGACTATTCGTATGAATAGATTTCTCGACATCCTAAAACGTCGCTTGAACGTCTTCTCCGGGTACGTCGGGTTATCGTCAAAGTAGTCCGCCATTAGCCTTGCGTTAGCTTCTACCCGACCCCTGTCTATGTTAGGGGCCTTCGAACGACGAATCGATGATGATGCGTTTGCTTGTTGGACAAGATGCGCAAAGATTTGCGCATCTTGTTCCCAGTCTTCGTCGGTATCCGTGGATGATGAATCGTTCAAATAACCGGGTTGTGCCATTGTGGATGTATGTAGAAGAGAGTAGTGGAGAGTAGTGGTGTAATAAGATATTTGGTTGGAGAGTAGTGGTGTAATAAGATATTTGGTTGGAGAGTAGTATGGTATATATATATATATAGAGGGTATAAATGAAAAAGAAAAAAAAAAGAAAAAACAAAAAAAAAAAAAAAAATATATCCGTTGGAGAGCCGTTTAACAACGGCTCTCCCAACCCGTGAAAGCTTCCAACCCGCCGGCTAAAGATCTGCGCACCGGTACACCTTGAACCCGCCGGGTTCAGCGGGTTAAGCCGCTGGCAAGCCAAGCCTGCGGTGCGACCAGCCTTAGTTCTTAGTGTTCATCAAATTAATTTTCATCATTTGTAGTATTTATTTTCTTACATTGATACCTTGTAAAAGACTAATAAAAACTTTGTTATGGTATAAAACGATAGATAATTTTTTTTAAATAGACACCGGGTAGCACAGATACCGGACGGGTTCCAAGCGGTTTCTTGACCGTTGCCCAAATATAAAGAATCGGTGCAACCGGTCCTAATTTTAGTTCTTTCATTTCAGGGACCATGCACCGGTTCCAGTTACAAGACCGGTTCCATGAATTTTGTTGGGTACTCACAATTGCTCACCAGAGTTAACCATCTCATATGTTTATGTTGCAGGAAGTGGAGTCTATGATCCCAACTAATATAAAAAACAAAAAAAATAAGGTCGGCCAAACTCCAGAAGAGTTATTCAAGGAGACTCATAAAGCCTTAGTTTCGGAAGCAGAGAAGTGGATGAAAGGAACGGCTAGTCAATGCATGGTGGTTGCTGCTCTCATAGCAACAATGGTATTTGCAGTCGCCTTTACAATTCCAGGCGGATATAACCAACATGATGGATTACCTATGTTTCTCCATAAAGGATCCTTCATAGTGTTTGTCATATTTGATGCCATTTCTTTGATTTTATCTTCCACTTCAATCCTCATGTTCTTATCCATCCTCACTTCTCGCTATTCCCAAAACGACTTCATAGAAGAATTACCCAAAAAACTAATGGCAGGGCTATTGACACTTTTTCTCTCTATTGTCACCATGATGATTGCTTTTAGCATCAGTTTCATTGTGTTATATCGTAACAAGTTCATCCTGGTAGCACTCGTTATTAGCCTAATTGCTGTTATACCCATCATCGCGTACATTAAACTACAATATCCTCTTTTGATGGATGCATTTCGCTCAACCTTTGGTTCAAGGCATCTCTTTAAGCCCAAGAAACGATTGCTTTACTATCAAAACCCAAGGTTCTAAGCATTGTGTGATGAATTCTATTTGTAGATTTTGTTAAACGGAGATGTACTAAAATTTCTGATTATGTGTATTGTGAAAGGATTATATTCTTGGAGTTATAATGCATTTTGTTACAAGTGGTCTATCATAAATGAGATTTGCATTCATTAGGTGGTGGTGGAGAAAACTACATCTATACTATTTTATATTTAATTTACAAAATAATGTGCATACTGTATAATATTGTGCACATTATTTTTCATAATATGCAGATTAACATCTATACTATTTTATGTTGGTGTGTAAAGTTGTTCCTTCGAAAAGAAAATTACATGGTTGCAAGTATTAATGACAACAACACCAACTCCAACCACATATCTATCATGGCATATGACATCCATCAAGATTTAGATTTCTTCGATATCAATAATAATTACGGAGTATGACATCCATCAAGATTTAGATTTCTTCGATATCAATAATAATCACGTGGATATTAACCTACAGGGAATGTAATGTTATTGGTGAATACGACTATCGCTAGGTTTTCTTTATTGAAAGAGATTTAATGAAACAAAGTTTATAAAGTAGGATGTATTTTATCTTAGATTGATTGTTATATTGTGAAATTCAAATTAAAGATTAACAACATGCATCATAGAACAGAAATATATATATATATATATATATATATTTAACTTTATATAATTATTTATAAGCGTAGGATCATGTAAGAAGGTGAGTTAATTGTGAGAAACGTGAGAAATTGATCTAAACCATTAATCATTTTAAATCTCATGGCCTCCCATGAATTGTGGTTTTGAAGGGAAATGATTCAATGCATCTTATCTCAATGCAATTCATCCTAATATGCATCCATTTCTCATCCAAGTGTGAATAACCATTTCTCACTGTTAGGGTTCGAGTTCTGGTGAGAATTTAAGGTTAACATGAGAAATGTGAAAAACGGTTAGCATCCGTTGGATGAAAAGTGAATGTTCATTAGAATGTGATACACAAAGATAAGATGCATTGAGACGCACCATATCAATTTTTTCCTAAAGTGATCAACAGTCCAAATCCACACTTCTCATACCTCTTATGTTAAACCCAACATTTTAAATGATCGTATGTCTATATTTTAGTAAATAATAGATGACGAAAAATATTGCCTATGGCCTACCAGTTAAAAAGTCGACAGAGAATAAATGGAAAAAAAAAAAAAAAAAACTTTATTCATACTACTATCCAACAAGTTGAAAAATAAAACAGATAATAGTCGATCCTAAATAATAACATCTTTACAACAAATTCATGAGGTGAAGTTTGTTGAAGCTTCAACAAATTTACTAAATATAAAAACATTGACAATGCAAATATACAAAATTAAAAGGACAAAAAAATATCAATAGCTTTTTATGTTTTGGAGCTTATTATGGCGTGTCTGCATGACACTAGATTTGTGCTCCACATCACGTTAAATTCGTGACACCCGATGACCTTATTTGATTTTTCTTTACATTTTTGATATTCTATTTGTTAGTTTTTAATATATAATGTAATTTAACTTGTTTATTATTATTGACTTATTAAGTAACAGTACAAAACAAATGTTTTTATATATAAGACTGTATATAAACTTAGAAATTTGACGGCATAAATCATGTCATGGCTCCTAAAACTTAAGATTTAACCGGGTTACATCTTTTGCCATTTAAAACTTTGCTTGGAGGCATCAAATAAAATTTATTTTATTTTACTTATTCGGTTAAAAATAAAGTAACCCCCAATGTAAAATTATGTTGTATCATTGGATGCCTTAAAAGTATTTTTATATTCAAAAGTAAAAAACTTTATATAATTTCCATTTTTAAATTTTGACTTTTCTTTTAGCATTAAAAAATTATAAATAAGTTTGTTGGAAATGAATTAATATGAGTTAAATACAATATATATTACAAGGACCCTATATCATATTACATTTTTATATCTATTTGAATAAAATATTAATTTTAAATGAAAATTTTATTATGCCTTTAACAAATTAACACATGAATTAAAATATTTTTATTCGTGTGGTCTCTTATCGTATGACATGGATGTATAGTTGCATGTTTGACCCATCAACTATTTACCGGTTTGCAAATTGAGTTTCTTAAGAGCATAGTTTTGAAATTTATCCAAGTTAGTTTATTTTTTTCTCATTTAAGTCCTTAACGCCAATGGATTTCCGTTAAATAATGACTTCTATGCACCAATATCGGTATTTCTAGGGCATTTTTGTCTTTTTACTTGCTTCCTTTTCAACTTTTTTCAAATCTATTTTTTTATAAATCATAGCCATCCTTGCCAACTGTTTTCTAACTTTGGTATACGTCATCAAATCTTTAATATGCAACGTCTATACTATTTTATATTATATTTTCACGGTAATTTGCATACCTACCCCAGGTTTTATGTTAGTCTGTCAAGTTGTTTTTTTGGGAAAAGAAAACTACATGACTACAAGTATTGATGGCAACAGAAACTCCTCCACCAACATATCCATCATGGAGTATGACGTTTATCAAGATTTAAATTTATTCGACATCAATGATAACCACGTGGATATTAACCTAAAAGGCATGTTGCTGGTGAATTTGACCATGGCTAGGTTTTTTATTGACAAGGGTTTAATGAAACAAAGTTTATAACGTATGAAATTTATTTTATCTTAGATTGATTGCTATATTGCGAAACATGAATTAAATATCACATCTTTCATATATGTAAAAAAACCTAATACGTTGTTAACTTATTTTCCAATAGATCTCTAATTAGGTTTTCAAATGATGAAACCGAAAGACATTGATTGAGGAACATGAATTCCAATCTAGGGTTAGTTACAATACAAATCATCGTCATTACCGTCAAATCATGACAAAATCAAACTACTAACATTATACGTTCGTCATACCTTTCAGATGAACATGTCGTCATAGAGTCATCCGCTCCTTATCTCTCAAGCTTTAGGGTTTAGGGTTACTGATATAGTTTTGTGGTTTTCATGGGATTTCCCGACATCAAAGCATATTTGGCGTCCCTATTTGAATGGACATGCTTGCAACTGCAACTTTTCTAAAACGACAACTATACGTGCTAATACATAAATGATAAAACAATAAAACAAAGCAGGTACAAGGTACGTCCAATCCACGCTGATTATAGCCGAAAGGAAAAAATAACTACTTTTTATCTGTAGACATAAAAAAGATGAAACTGACATGAATACCCTTAAACGATACTCATGTGTCAGTGTTGTGCATATGACAACATTTAACGGAAATCCATCGATAGGGTTCACACATGGACCAAAACGATACAAAACGGTCGTTCCGAAACAAGAAGCCTAACCGAAACTCTTAAATGGACTAAACATGCATATAGACAAATACTTAAGAGGCTAAATAGGTACTTTTTTTATGTAGAAACTAGATTTGGTAGGTGAAAACAATCATAAATAATCCACTGTAATCTAGCACATGGTAACACACATACATCCTCACTTCCAGTCGGTTTATTCCCTTTCAAATTCCCCCATTTTCAAACCAATGTTATAACAGAGACACCCAAATTCTCCCTAAATTCTCCAATTTCATTCTTCAAAACCCTAAAAAAGCTTCTATTAACAACTCCAATTGCAAGAATCCACCATCAATTTCACACATAAACAAGCTAATAATCATTTGATATACAGAAATCTATGCGTATTTCGTCTCAATTTCAGTGATCACCGATTGAAAACCTTCAATTTCGTTCTGTAATTTTGTGATTTTGGTTTGAAATATGTCGAATTCTGGTCGGAGACGTGGCCGTGAGACCACCAGATTGTACAGTCCACCGGCGATGAGAAGGTTCAATCAGCCGCCGGAGCTTAATCAGCTTAATAATCGGCTTAATCAGAAACAGGTGGAAAAACAGGATCAATCGGAGTCCTTTGTGGTGACTAATTTGGATCGATTCATTAAGCACACTATTCCGATTGTTAATGCTCAGCATTTCCCTAAGGTAATTATTAAGCCAAATCTGAATGAAAACCCCCAAATTAATTGTTGGCTTAATGGTATGGTTTTTGGGGGAATTTGTGTAATTTAGAGAATTAATTGTTGATTTTGATTTGAATTCTTGGTTTGGCCCTATTTGAATTAATCATTTGGTTAGTTTATTTGTTTCTTGATGTTGAATTTGGATAATTGGCAAAATGTGGAATTAATTTTTGTTTAATTATCAATCATTGTTTACTAATATATCTGTTAATGATGTGTGTGTTTACAGTTTTAGCCCTGATTGAATCTTGATTAGTGGTATTAATGTGGATTAATATTTAAGAAAGAAAAATGCATATTTGTTGCCAAATTCCAGTAGCTGCATCTCCCTTTTGTAATTTGAAAAATTCTTTTATATAAAAGATTAGATAATTATATGCAAGCAAGATTTTTTTATAGAAAGAAATGTGGGGTTCACATAACTTGTTGATATGTGTAATAAAGCTATTCAATTTGGGCATATGATATAATAAATCTTTAAGTTTCTTGATTCAAGAAAAACCGTATCGATCCATTTAGTTTCTTGATTCAAGAAACTCCGTATTGATCCGTTTAGTTTCTTGATTCAAGAAAAACCGTATCAATCCGTTTAGTTTCTTGATGCGAATCACACAAAAGATCGTGTATTTGCGACATCGAATGATGGTTTATAATAAAGAAAAGATCGATGAATGTTCTTTATACGTTCAAACTTCCAAATGTGAATCTTGAATTTGTTAACTTCACTTTCCTTCGATGGAGTCTTTAGTGTTCTTTTTATGTTAAACGTGTTAAATGATCGTTTTTATTTGTGGGTTTTTCGTAACGTGTAGAGTATCACGAAGGGTTGGAAGGATCACGAACGTGATCAACCGTACTTTGTGCTCGGTGATCTTTGGGAATCCTTTCGGGAATGGAGTGCATATGGAGCCGGAGTTCCGCTTATATTGAACGAAAGTGATTACGTTGTGCAATACTATGCCCCATTTTTATCTGCAATCCAACTGTACGTAGACCCATCGGCACCTGTGATGACTGGAAGGTATGATATTGAAATTACCCTTTTGCCCTTGAACCAAGAAAATTACCTTACGTGTTTCGCTTTAACCCATTTCCAACAGGAGGGCTGGTGAAGGAAGTGATTCCGACTCATCCCGGGCCAACAGTAGCGACGGGAGCTTCGAAGCTGGAGCGGTCGGACTTGAAGCCGAAAACACCGTTGATTCTATCGCTCAAAGCTTCAGCAAGTTCATGCTCGATGAGGGCGAAATCGGAAACCCTAAAGGGATTCAGGTTTACGAATACTTTGAGCAAGACGTGCCGTATCAGCGTGCTCCTTTGGCTGATCGGGTAAGTCAATAAAATGTGCGACCTTTTGTATTTAACGGTCGAAATGATATTGTATAAAGATTTAGTCCATTTAAAAATGATTGATCGTTGCAGGTATTGGAACTTGCGGCTAAGTTTCCAGCGCTGAGGACTTACCGGAGCTGTGATTTGACTCAATCGAGTTGGTTTTCTGTAGCTTGGTAATATCGAGTTCTTTTTTTCCCAAATAGTTTGTTTGTTTATGCCTTTTTTTCGGTTGATTTGAGTTCAACGTTGTTGTGTAGGTATCCGATTTATCGAATCCCGGTTGGTCCATCTCTTCAGAACGTCGATAGCTGTTTCTTGACCTTCCATTCTCTGTCAACTCCGTTACGAGGTATATTTCTATCAATCTATAGTTGTGCGACTGTGTGTGTGTGTGCATAGGGGAGCGATCAGATACAAACCACTATTATAATACAAACTGTTGATTTCATTGATTAAGTTAATGAAATTGGTTCATGAAATTGTCTAATATGATGAAATTATATTTATATAATTCCGTTTTTGATGAAATTGTTTCACATTTTGGTGTTTTTCAAACATTTTCATTTTTACACAAAAACCACAAATTTATGAAACAATTTTATCAATAAAAAAATATTTGAAACATTTTCCTCAAATTAAAAAATTTCATGAAAAAATTCATTAATTTAACTGATCTGGGCTAATTATGTTAATTGATGTTGATCCAGGTACAGATGGAGAAAGTTCGAGTTTCGGTGGGTCGATGATACGGGAGGTTCGTGATGGCGGGATGGATTGCCGTCGTCTGGCATTGCCGCTCTTCGGAATGGCGGTTTACAAGTTCAAGTGTTCCGATTGGACCCGAGACGTGGTTCATGGTATCGAAAAGGTGAACTCTCTGATGCACTCGACCGACAATTGGCTTCGGAGGATGGGCGTGTACCACCCCGATTTCACCTTTTTCAGAAACCGTACTATGTTGTGGTGACAGGTACGAGTAAACGCTCGTAAACTAGGTGTTAAAAACAAATAGAGGCAGGTAAAAAAAAGCTCTAAGACTTTCTTTTAGTTTTTCTCTAAAACAAATTAAGACAAAGGGTAGAGTCCATATTTTTGGATGATGAATATGATATAATGAAAATATCATATAGATGTTGGTTTTTTGAGAGCAGATGGTGTTGTAGTTACTTGTACTTTGTGCAGTAAAACTTGTAAATTGCTCTCTTGAAGCTTAGTGTTTGTTGAATGCTTTTGTAGGATGATGATAAAAGTATATGAAATATCAATTACAATGTTTTCTTGGTTATGGTTGTTTCCTTTTTTATGCATTAATTTTTCAAATATTGGAAGTGATTTTGGTTTATAACTTTATTTTATATCATTTTTTGCAATTAATAATAAAAAATTGGTATTGAAAACCTTGCATAAAAGTTGTTTTTTTTTTGTTCCAAACAAATGTTTTTATGATAAATGATGATGGTGTAAATATCCTTTGTGTATGATATATTGGGTATTTATTATATTAGATAATAGTGTTTTGAGTATTTAGAATATTCTTTTAGTTTATACAATGTGTTTGATTGATTTAGATGACACCGAAAATATTCTACGTTTTCCAATTTTGACTAATAACCAAATAATTGGATCTTGCTGAATTTTAAAAACTTGTAAAAGATCAATATTTTTTTGAACGGCAGATAACTCATGTACACATCTTGACACGAAGTCAACGAGGTATTCAGGATCCACACGGAAACCCGATTAATCCTCGACGACCTTTAACCGACCAAAAGGCTGACCCATGTCTAGGGTATCGCTACATGCTCACCTCATGAATCGAACCCGGCTAGACATGGATGTCATCTAGTGGCCCTCCCAAGAATGTTACCGACCATTAGGCTACTAATGTTTTAAGAAAGTTGCATGTAGATGTTGGTTTTTTGAGAGTATGTCTAGTGTTCATTGATCTTAAGACATGCCCTCTTTACAAAGTGCACTGATGGTTGCTATTTTCATACAATTACGTTATTCAAAGTCTTCTCCCCTTTTTATGTAAGAGACCTTTGCTTCCCTTTCTTATACCTACTTGGGATTACCTCAATTCTTCATTTACCATCTCACTTTCATTTGACCTTTGAAATCATATATAAACCATCATCTTTTTCACGCGTTAATAAATAATAATATGAAATACATTCAAAACTAAATTAAGTTGACCAGCTACATTTTGTCAAATTTGTTTTATGATATTCTAATCTCTTATTATTACTATAATATTTCATTACAAAAGTCTTCTTTGAAAATTTTCATTCAATGGTAGACTAAGGTTAACTGAATTTAATTAATAACCATTTAGCATCATATTTACAAGTCCTATTATAAAATTAATTATGTAGTAAAAAGTTCTAGTATCATTTTCGAGTCGATAGAAAATGTTAGAAACAATGATTGAAATGAATAGAATATTTATTTTATTTAAATAATTTTATTAAGTTTTATAAATAAAATCAGCTCTCGTAGCTCAGTTGGTTAGAGCACCCGTTTAGTAAGCGGGAGGTCTTGAGTTCGACTCTCAACGAGAGCATCTTTTTCCATTTAGCTACTTTTTATTTTCAATGGGCTTGGGCTCAATATCCATGGGCCTATTAACCATTTTGGGCTTTCATCAATACTTAACAATGTTTTTTTTGGTGTGATAGGTTCATCAATGTTTTTTGAGTAGTAAATTGGTGCACACCAGAAAGAGTGAAGTCCATGATCTTTGGTGTATATGCTTTGTACGGGTCTCAGTTTCAAACCTGTCAGTTGTCGGTAGATCACTTGAGGTGCTACAATAAAGGTGAAGGCGACGGTGATGTATCTGGTCAATTTTCGATGGATCTAGGAGAATACGCTTAGGAACTGCAAGTGTAAAGGTGTTTTTTTGGTGGACATGTTCATCAAATTCGTTAATTGGTGCTTCTTGGAAGTTCATCATCTATAGATGGGAGTAGTAAATCGGTGCACATTTGAAGTTCGTGATCTTTGTTGTATACACTTTGTACAGGTCCTAGTTCCAACTTCCAAACCACTCAGTTGCCGGTAGACTGCTTGAGGTGCTTTGATAAGGGTGAAGGAGCTGATGATGTCCCTGATCAGTTTCCAATGGATCTAGGAGAATATGCTTAGGAGCTGCAAGTGTAAAGTGTATACTGGCACACACTAACTATGTGAAAGTATTTATCTTTGATTTATTATTATTGCATCTATGCTCTTCTTTTCTTTTTTCTCTTCAATTTACATGGTATTGATATAATTTATAATAATTTTGTTGAAGTTTTCAATATGTAACAAGTAATTTATTCTTTATCCGATTTCTTCTCAAATGTGTTGAAGATTGATGCACCTACCATTATCCAACAAGAGTATAAAAATATAAAAGCATTGAAATTAATAGTCTTAAAATTGGATGTTATGAAAACATGGTAATTTTTAAAACAAACACAGATTTTTAAAAAAATGTTATATTTTGGGGGGCAAACAATACATAATACAAAAAGTGTACTACTTTGACTCTTTTGAAGTAAATAATTAAAAGTTCCAAACTTGTCAACTACATAAATACTATCATCCAAAATATAGTTTTCCTTACATTAAAGAAATATATTTCTATTTGAATTGTGGTTAAATGGAAATTAAGTACTTCAAAATATTTCTTAGTAAAATAAAATTGAAAATTATGTGAAACCCAATTAGTGACATCAAGATCTTGAAATTATTAAAATAGTTCAAAATTTTTGAAAAAGAATTATAAGAAATCATTGAAATAAAGAAGGGAACTAACATGTCGGCCTAATTAAACACAAAATTCTAATGAATTAAAAATAAATAAATAAAAGGGACCTACAAAGAAATTCCAATCACTTTGGATGGTGGAATACAACTCCGTTTTTGTACCTTGAGAATATGACATCGTTTAGTCAAGCCCATCTCACGTGACACTTTCAAAAACCTAATATCAAAGTCATCCCACCACCAACCTATCAATAGGGGTATAATCGTCATTTCAACCTACTTTATCGAATAAACGTTTTAAAACATATCGGGTTAAAATTTTCCAGCACTAGTTCATCTACTTATGTATGCATCCCTATTGGTTTCCATGATGCTAATAAATAACGGTTATGAATTCCAATTATTGAATCTGTATTTTTCTTCAAGTTGAAAACATCTAAAGTAGGCGAAAAACAAAACCAAATAGGTTTCTTTTTGTGAACACTCTAGGTTTATTTTTTTATATTCTTTTTTATGGTTTGATATTAAATCATTGGTTCCAAATAAATTTAATGCCAAAATGATTTTTGTTTCATCATAATTTATTTTTCGGCTTTAATTTAATCCGATCCAATTAACAAACAAAGCTACTTTTGTATTATTAAATATATGGTATTAATTACCCTAAGTGGTGATTGCTATAAACATAAATTAAGCATGTTAGGGTTTCAAGGGTTGCCCTAATGAAATAGACATATGGTCCTTGGTAGGAAGGTACAAACCCATTGAGGACCATACAAACACTTGGCTCTCAAGCCTCACTGACCTACCAGAAACCATAGATGTGGTAAAAGTCTATCCAACCAAGGGCAATGTTGTCCATCTTTTTCTGACACCCTTTGCAAAAACATATCCAAAATTCCAATTATTTAGACATCCTACATGGTAAAAGATTGGGCATGGAAAGTGATATTACATTTCTACCTCTTTTACTTTGTGGTTTTATGCAATTTGTAGCTCGATTAATGATAGTTCGTGAGTTGTAAATATTTAAGTGATTTGGACAGCGCTTTGGAAACGTTTTGTTGTATTCAGGTTGACGACATTGTATACAAAAACATGTTTAAAAAACAGTATTGGTGTCTTCATAGTTCATATTAATTTTCGTGTTCATTTTTAAATGGTAATGATGTAAGAGAAATTTCAAGAATCTTGTAAATTAGTCATTTTTTCGTCTATTGCTATCTATTACGAGAATCAATTGCAGTTAAGAAAAATGATTTTCATTGTTTTTCTAAAAAATATCAATCCATGTGATATATTTAACATGAGTATTTCAATTACAAATCAAGCCGAAGAAAATAATGAACAATAATCTAAAAAATATAAGAAATTATTTTTAACGCAATGCCACCAAACATTTATGACATTGGCATATCATGACAATTAACATATTTTAAATCATTTTTTAACATAAATAACTAAAAAAAACACCCAAAGTTGGTGGACCAAAATAAAATTACATACAAAAAAAGATAAACAAATTTCGTATTTTTTGCTTAAGTTTTATAGTATCGTTACCTTTTCGTGTTTATTTGCAATACTAAAAAGTTAAGATATCTAAAAAAAATTGAAACTTTTTTTAATCTTATATGCCTCTAAGGCCGTGCATAGCACATGGCGAGTTCAATATGGGAGGGGTAATGTGTTCAACAGTTCCATGCGGCCGGATAAGGGTACGAGTGGCGATGGTAGAGGGGCGGGCTTCCAAGCCCAATCAACCTGTTTGTCTCTCTCTCTTTCTCTCTCTTTCTCTCTTTCTCTCTTTTTCTCTCTTACACACACATGTATATTAAAATGATGAAAAAGATTAGGGTATGAAAGGAGGCTCTTCTCCATTTAAAGATTCAGATGGTAGAAAAGAGAAAAACTGAGATGACATTAATGTGGCAGTAAGGGTATGAAAGAAGGCGGTACTCATAGCCTAAAAGATAATATGTACGTCTTCCTTAAAATCCTAATTCATTTTGCTAAATAGTTAATTATGGTTATTTCTAACAGTAAAATTGCTTATGTATTTTTTTGAAAGATTTCTATACTCAGCCGAAATAGTTCTTTTATTTTTATTAAACGAATGCAGAAGACCAATTTTAAAACATTCAATGGATTATTAATTACATAAAACTTTATTCAGAAACTTGATCACCAAAATAAGGTTTACAATTTAAAAAAAAAACAACTCAAACACTTAACTAATTAAACACAAAGTTTCATAAATTTTTTATTTAAAAAATAATACAAAACTCAAGCACTCAAAATATAATAATTCTTTCACTCTCTTTAAACTTTTTCCAACGTTTCTACAAGGGAGATAAGGTAAAAAGAACACAAAAAATTGGAGGACTAAGATTGGTAATTTGCATATAGACCTTTTCATAATTTTTTTTTTGCTTTTGGATATGAAATTGGTGAGTTTCATAAAATTGGAGGACTAATAATGTAACTTTTTTAGCCATAATTAAATTAAATTAAATTAATTAAGTAGGCAGTTGCCAACTCACGTCTCGTGGGTTTTGATAGGGATGGTAAGGAAGGCAAGTCCGTGACAGTGAAACTGGTGGGACCCACAAACCCCAATAATAATAATAAATGGGTCCCATGCCACGTCATCATCCATGTTGGCCCCAACTTACTCCTCCCGTACCTTTTTGTTCACCTACGGAGGGCTCCACCCTACTTCAAGTAAGGACGCCTACACGTGTCCTTTCTCCATTATATCTTTTAACACGTCACGTTTTTCATACGTGGATTTTCGACCCAATTGGATGTTTACGCGTGTAAAAACTTACATCCTAGTTCTCATATTTCTACTTTTCCTAGGTCCATGCCTATCACAGGGTTGGGTTCAGCGGGCTCGAACCCATCGGGCTCAGCAGTTCAGCGTGTTTTGCTACGCGACCGACGGATTCGACAGGTCCGAGAGGCGAAAGGGTTGCCTACCGCAGGGTTGGTGTGTGAGGAGTGTGCTTATTTAAATGAGAGTGTTGAGATGGTCGGATAATGGATACTAATCAAAGAGGGTTTTAGAGGGTTAATTGTGGGGTTGGGGAAAAGCTGACGTGCAAGCTGATGTGACAGTGGGGTTGGGAGGGTTGAGTACTAATTGCCTAAGAAAATTATTATTTTAACCATCAGTTTTAACCTTTTGTCCATTTTTATAAAAAATTTGTTGGTTCCGATGAAAAGTGGTATATATGATGAGAAGTGGGAGAAGTCGTTATTCGCTATTGGATGAAGAATGGACGTAAATTAGAATGAGATGACATCGAGATGTACTGGATTGATTCTTTTCTAAAGCACAACTTATGGACACACATGAGATTAAAAGTGATCCATTGTTCAGATCCACTTCTCACGCTTATCATTATCAACTCAATTTCTCGCACGATCCTATGAATCTCATGAAATTACCAAAAAGTTATTATCTTCTTAACTGTCATGTAGTTGCAAGCCTGCAACTTGTAGATGAGAGTTTTTAAAAAAAATACTTCAAAATTAGCTTCATATTGTGAAATGTATTGGTAGTTTTGTAGGTTACGGACCTGTTACTTGCCTAAACCTGTTTTGGAACTTTTTTTTCCTTAAATACTCTCAGACACAACTTGCAGATATGATACCTACGAATTTAGTGCCCGTTTTTGGTGATTCCATAAGAGAAATGACTAAAAATTAAAGTTGATGATCAAAATGGTTATTTTGAGAGATTTTATGGGTCATCATAATGTTTAGGAAGTCCTCAATTGCGATTCTTTTTTCACAGATGCAAGTTTGTGTTCTTGACTAGGTCTCAAGAAGGTTGAGAAAGGGATCCATGAAATGGGAGACGTTGGTTGATAATCCAAGCATATGTCTTTCTCTATGTAACCTCTTCGGTGGTTTATTCGCTCACTTTAGCTTCGAGTTGTCTAGGCTTTCGTTTTTGTGTTGTTTCTAAGATTTCTACTTTGTTTTGTGTTATTTGGTCACTTTTGGATTCTTGCTTGTTGCTTTTACTTGCTTTCCAACCCACTTTTTAACTACATCTCGTAGTTTTTTTGGGGTTTCCGCCTTTGGTTTGTATTATTATTCTTTTCTAAGTTTTACGATACCTTCAAAAAATGGCTATTCTAGACAATTTCCTTTTATATTTATATTATCAAATTATAATTAACAGTGATATGATTACTTTATCTAATAACTCTCTTATTACAAAACAATGATATAGATTCATCTTATTGGTATCAATGAAAAAACAGTAAACTTGAGATGGGTGATCTTGATCTTTTTGACCTCTTCCTCATCAAAGCAACAATCGATTGTTTTTTTCAAAAATGATAAATATCATAGGACACTTCAAAATATAAGTTATCTCGTAGTGATTGGATAATATGAAAATAGTAAATTTCCTTTACATAGTCAACCAATAAGAGTCAATTAATTTGATACATGATTATATTTTGAGTGAATTGTGGAAATTGTCCCTGTGTTACGATAATTTTTTTGACAACGGTATCCATTGTATGTTTATTCTGGATTTTGTTATTGTGGTATTCACTTTGTTTTGGCCATGGTTTTTATGACTAACTCATCTGTTAGCTTTATCTTAATTTATTTACAGCAAATAAAATAAGATATGGTTTTATAATTTGATTTGTTTAAATCAAAAAAATAATATAAATTGTATGTGATATAGTTAGTTTTTTTAATTTAAAGTCATATCATAATATAATATCTTATTTTATTTATTTTGATATCAATATATATAAATAAATGTACAAAAGAATAGAAAAATGCTAAATTCGTCGTCTTTGATTTAACATAGTTAACGAAAGAGTTAGTTGGAGGGACCATAACCAAAACAAAATGAACACCATAAGAACCCAATCCATAATAAACATATAATAGATATCGTAGTTAAAAAATTATCAAAGCACAAGGACCAAAACTATAATTCAATCTATTTTTTGGGTGAATTACACTTTTGGTCCCTTGTGAATAGCCACTTTTTGGTTTTTCGTCCATGAAATCGTAAAATACACTGGTGGTCTAAAAAACGAGTTTTTTTTAGCCCAAGTCGGTCCCTCTCAGTAACGCCGTTAGTCTAGGCTCCGTTAAGTAAATCATGTGCCCCCACGTGAGGGCCATATTCGTTTGTAACCCATCATCTTCAACCTCACAACCATCACCAAGAACATTCATACATAATCTAGATTTCAAAGTTAAACTCTAATCGTATCCACATTTCAAAACCAAAACAAAACGAAACTTATACAATCCATATATGAAATTACATCCCTAATCAAAATTGTACATATTCATTTTATAAGAATCAAACCAATAAACATGCCAGAAATGGTTTTTATTTGAGGGGGTTAGGGAAGAACTTAAAGATGAAAAAAGATATGAACTTGAAGATGAAAACGAACATCGACCACCAGACCCCGATGTTGTCAACGCCATTGGCCACCAGACACCGTCACCTATTGCCAGGCACCATCTAGAAATCGAAGCCCTCATTTGAAAATTGAGAAAACAACTCATTTGGGTGACAATTTCATGACATGTAGGTTTGCGGTTTCACGATTTGGAAATTGACCACCACCATCAAGGTCGAAATCATTGCTGGAAAAGGAAGGGATGAAAGTTTAATCGTTGTAGAAGGTCTAATCGAAAAAGGGTGGAGGAACTTCATGATGATATGTACTCATTCATACATCCTTTTCTTTTAACAATTTGGACTAAAACTTTTTTTTGGACTAACTGTTGGGTTTTTGTGGGTATCCTCGGATCAAACTGACTCGAGGATTATCTCAGATTTATCAAACCTCGCTGGTTTGATATAACTCATAGGTTAATCAAACTGATAAAACCTACGCGATCAAAAACACGCTGTTTTCGATCTTATTTGTGCGGAAGCTAAAAAAACCCATTAAGCCTAATGATCTTTAATCGTTATAGTTTTAATTCTATTAGTTTGGTTAGAATCAATTTACCTGGTTGCTTGAGATAGATCCACCAATGATCGACCAGCGAACGCCCCTCTAGTAGAACTGTATGAAACCCGAACAAAAACTGAGATTCGACCGGGGGGGGATCAGCGCCGGTTTTGGAGAGAGAGAGAGGAGGGAAACTGAGAACTGGTTTTCTTAATTGAGAAGCTTGTTATTTTTCCTTAACCCATAGGCTTTATTTATATGGAGGAAAAATACAGTTTGTATGGAATCCAGTTTCCTTATAATAATTATTCAAATCCTTTCCTTTTTAATTAGCTGGAAAAGAATTTGCATACGATAATTACGATTATATATATTTATCTAATATATATAAACCTTATTAATTAACTATTATATATTTATTTATCTAATAAATATATAATATCCTAATTAATTAATAACCCTCCAACTTTGGTAATTCTGACTGAAATTACCCAACTGATTTATAATACACTATTATAAATCCTAATTCTCCATTTCGGGGTTTCATCTAACTTGTTCGACTTATAGGTCCTCACAGGTGTGACCCTCAAGTGTCTCGTAACATTGGATATATAATCACTTGGTTTGTCAACTCTGCACATAATTCCTAACAGACTCCCACTTGTGCAAGTTGGCAATACCACCTTTGATTATACGGACCTAAGGAGGCCCTAAGACAGGCACTTAGGCTGACCAGGTTACAAGAACTCTTATACCCAGACTGGTGATATAAATATTCCGTAAGGAATTGGTATCTATGAAACTACTGTTCATTGATTGGGTATATCTTGGCTTTTCCCTTTGCATTGCGATATTTCATCTATGAGTATGAGCTTGGAAAGTGTCAACTCTAAATACTCAAGATTCTGTTCTCTTGATTATCTGACTTTCACTGATAGGTAAACGACAAAGAACTAATCAGTTCGTTTGGGCATGGCCATGCACTTCATCAGTATACTTAGTCAGTCAAGATGGGCCCAGAAATATCTCTCTTCTGAGAAGAGGTGCAAATCCCATCTTGCATATCTGCCTTTGACACCACGGCTTCCGCTGAATCTAGTTACACCCTTTATAGCCACCCTGTTACGGCGTAGCGGTTGAGTGCACTAAGAGTCCAGTAGTCCTCATGATATCAAATCAGATACCTCAGGTGATAGGGACAACCACTGTGAGATTCACTTTATGACTTTATTCCAAGAAGTAATCTCAACCGCGGATCACGTCCGATATTTGCTACTCTATCAAATATTTGTGCAACTTTTAGTCTACAACACTTGTAGCTGTTATTCAGCAACTGATCATAACTACCTAAAAGTTCACAATGACTTTAACACCTTATCATGCTCCCACATTGATAAGTTGTCACGGACAGATTTTGAATGAAAAACGGAGACTGATTTCATTCCTGGATACATTAAAACATGCAAAATGTGAAAGTGATAAAGAAATCAATCTTGTATAGTCCATATTACACGCTGTAATAATAACAAGATTGCATGTCTTTTCTTTAATAACTTTCATAATATCTATTTAACGTTTGTTAGATACTGGTCTAAAATAAAGTATCACCTATCTTTAGTTTAAACCCTTTGATTAAAGTTTACCAATCTAATCAAAGTGATAACCAAAAACACAAGTCTGTTTACTTGTATCTGCTAATTATTGTTTTGCAAACACCTCTTAAAACAATAATTAGTCTTTTATCATATTCCGTGAACTTGGAGACCTGGACTAACTTCCAGTTCCTGAATATGTAAAACTGCAACTTTCCTTAGTTGCTGTGTAGATGAATGATTTCTACCTGAAATCCGATTCCATTTGCAATCCTGGCAAATCTTACTGGAATCTTATATTTTGATCCAACACTTTAATTATTGATTTCTAAGGTCAGTCACGACCTTTGTTTCATGGGTCTTGAAACTCTTATCCTTTTGACTAAAAGGGTAAATTATATCTTATGAATTCTTATCCTTCCTGGATTATGAGTTCCGAGATATATCAATAATTGCATTTTTTATTCTTTATCTGAGACTAGATAGAGAATAAATTGGGCTCCCACTTGCTTATATAAAAACTAACTATTACTCAGAATTTTACTATTGACTTAGTCAAAACTTTGATTAGTCAATTCTAATTTCAAGTAATGAACCTTGAGAATTTCCCTTTATGAAACTTAAATGGATTTGGTCAAATCTTAATTCCAGATCTTGGAATCTTTCTAGTTTCATAAATACTGTTATTAACGTCATCTGAGTTAATATCCTAAATTCTCCTTTCAAAACATTTGAACAATAAAACTTGATCAAACTTGATTACTTAGTTCTGAGAATTTCCTTTTATAAAACTTAACTGGATTTGTTCAAATCCTAATTCCAGAACTTGGAATCTTTCTAGTTTTATAAATACTGTTATTAACGCTATCTGAGTCAATATCCTAAATTCTCCCTTTTTGATCACAAAACTATCATTTATAAATGTTTTATTCTCAAAACACATTCCTACAGAATCTCGTGTGTTTTGATAGTTTTTATACAAATCACTTCAATTTAATAGATTTTATTGAAGTAACTATAACAGGCAATAACTAGGATCATACAAATGAAAGGATTATGTGCAAGACAGTAATTAGGATCACTATGTCCAATGTTATAAGACACTAGTGGGTCACACTGCTACACACCCAACCCGAGACCTATTGGATTTATTGTGTGGAATAAATAATAAATTGTTTATTTATTATTTATCGGTAATTACTTAATTGATAAGTATAATTAATTAAGGTAATTATTGAGAGAGATATTTCTTAATTAACAAGTATGATTAATTAAGGAAATTATTGAGAGACATATTTCTTGATTAACAAGAATAGTTAATTAAGGAAAGTATTTGGTTTGTGATTCTGTATCATTACCATGTATGCCTATATAAATATAGGGCTAGGGTAATGGCAATAATCATCTGATTTCATTCTAACTTATTCACCAAGAATCACAAATCTCTCTCTCTCGTTTTCTCTCTCTCTTGTCGACGTTGAGACACACACACACACCGGGAGGTTTTTCCGATCAAATCCTAGGCGGTCTAGCAGCCAGTCTCACGGTGGTGCAGTAGCGGTGTATCCCTCACTAGCATCCGGAGGATCGTTTGTATCGTCTAAAGGTAAACGCGAGAAAACCCCCTTGATATAATTGTGTTTAATAAACTACGGATGGATCATTGTTCGGGTTAGGTTTTTATCCGCTGCGTATTTGTTTATCTGTTTATCCGACCCGATAGAACCCAACAGTGGTATCAGAGCCACTTCCGTACGTTTATCAAACCTGTTTTGTTGTTTAGGTTTTGATAAAATTGGTTTTAGGTTTTATAAAATCTGAAAATTTCGCGTTTTTAAATTTTTGATTTTATTGTTTATCCGGTAACTCGTGGCAATCGGCGGCGGAACGGCGGTGATAACCGGCCGGACCACCGGGCAGATCGCCGGACGAGTTGTAACCGCAAACCACCGCACCACCGAAGCCGTGAACGGCAACGGTGGTGGTGTTCGGTTTAGGACCACCGTAAGCCACCACACCACCGAAGCCGCGATGGCGACGGTGGTGGTGGCCGTTCTTCGCGTAAACCGCAAAACCACCACACCACCAAAGCCACAGCGGCGATGGTGGTGGTGGTCGTCCCAAATCCACGGCCGCACCACCGATCGGCTAAGGCAGCCACGGTGGTGGCGGCGTTTCTCGTTCACAATCGGCGAGGACGGCGGCGGCTTTTGTGCTGCTGCTGTCGGCCGTAGCCGCCGGTGGCGGTGGCGGTTCCTTGGCGCCGTTCATCGTCGCCGGTGGTGGGGCCGGTGGCTGTTTGTTCTCGGCGAAGAGGGCGGCGGCGGTTGCGCTTCGGCGTTGCCGTCGTGCGCCGGTGTTTTGATTAAACGCCGATCGGCCACGCCACGGTGGTGGCGGCCGATCGCTGCTGCTACTGTGGTGGTGGCGGCTGTCCAAGGCGGAAATCAACGGTGGTGCTCGAAGTTGGCGGCGATAGGTGGTTCACGATCACAACCGCGGCCGAAGCCGCGGTGGTGGTTGTTTTTGTTTTGATCGCCGGCAAGGCGGTGGTGGCGGCATCCTCACCGCTATCATCGTCCGAGATAACCGATACCGATAATTGATAATGTTTATTATCAAACAAACGGATAAACGCGTTTTGGTAATTATCAGTTAGGATAGTTATCAGATCGTAATAATTTCTCGAATTGGATAAAGGTTTTAATCGTTTAATTGTTATCAGTTTAATTTTATTATTATTAAAATCTTATTCTAATCCAATTTAGATTATTACGGAAAACCAGTTTTATCGAAATCAGTTTAGATAGTTTATTTTAAACTAGTTTTGTTGTCATAGCCAAGCCCAAAGACCTATGGTTGTGTTTAATGCTCTATTATCGTTTTATTATTTTATTTTTGGTAAGGGAGGCCTGCGAGCCATTTACAACCCTTTTGTACTTTATTTAAATAGTCTAGTTGGGAGGCCTGCGTGCCATTTGCAACCCAATTTTGTATTTAGTTAAAATAGAATAATTCCAAAGGAGTAAAACTCGAAGACGGAGCTTCGCACGACCGGAGATGTTGGAGCCAGTGGGAGCACCAAGATTTCATGCCATGTGGTTGTTTAGTCACATAGGATTTTTGGACCGTCAGTTCTCGTGTTGGCTCACGAGACTGACAATAGATCTGGGCAAAAGCTATGACACTGTCTTGTTTTTATCTGCGTGGTTGATTATGATTGCTTAGTCTTAGATAAAAACAAAATTTTATGAAATCAGATTAAAAAAGGTTCGATTACAGTTTGTTTTTCGAACCAGTGTTTTTCAAAAACTAAAAACTGGCTAAATCCTTAGGAAAATCTTAGATCAGTTAGTGTGATCCATTTGTGGACACCTTTGGCGTAAGGTACGTTGGGCTCGAAGGAGTCGAACCTTTAGCCCCACGTTCAAACCCCAAGCTGAAGGGGGTGAAAAGACTCTGCGATATCGGGGGGTACCGACCAGAGTACATCCAGTTCAAAATGGTGCGATCTATTTTGGTAGTTGTTACAACTCACCGGGTGGTACCGGGCCAAAACACACTAGAGGGACTAAATATGCACGGATTCAAGTATCCGATGTCCCGACGATCTAGAAGTCGTATCTTCGTTTAAAGATGCGATTGGTATAAGGCATTACCTACCAGAAATAGCATGGATTGGCTTGCGTGAGCAAACCGCCTGTCAATTCATGTGAAATATGGATTCTAGTCTAATACAATTATTGTTCTAAGGTAATAATTTATTAGAAGTACAATCAGATAACTAAATCGGAATTTTATATTTGTCTGTAGATGTCTGCTATTATCTTTTATTCACCTGAGGAATCTCTCCGCCTGATAATGGGGAAATGGAAGCTTACAGGCCAAAATTTTCCAGTCTGGAAAATGCACCTTGACAATGTCTTGGATGCACAGGGTAAGCGGTACGTGATAGAGAAACCCGTTTCACGACCCGGTTGCAATGCTCCTGAAAAGGACTTTGCTGAATACTTCAAATTCATGGCTGACGAATCTGATGTGATGTCGATTCTGTCCTTTTCTACCTCACCCGAGTTTACTGCTGATTTGAGGGTTAGATATTGCCATGAGGTCGTGAAGAATATAGAGAACCAGGTGGGTTTCTATAAGAAGAGTGGGAAGTATCTGATCATGAAAGAGATCTATTCTCTAAAACTGGAAAAGGGTCAATCTGTTAAAGAGCATCTCCTAGAGATGAGGAAGCTCTTTAAAAGTTTGTCACGCATGGGATACAAAGTTGTCCAGGAGGAACTTGTGCATCTCATGTGGTTCTCCCTCACTGATGAGATACGTAACACAGTTAGTGCGTACATTGGAGAACCAAAGAGAGACGTGGCAAAGCTTCATGAGGATATTTTGGCCAGTTTGGAGCCGAAAACTGCAGCACCTGCTGACCTCATGGACACGGACTGGATTGACGAGCTGGGAGATCTGAGTTGCCCAGAATGCGGTAGCAAGGATATTTGTGCTCACTCGATGGACATCGACCAGCTAGACATCGGTTTACCCGATGCACCAGGTATCTTTATGATAGACTGTTTGATCACTTCTTATGAATCATGGGTACTTGATACAGGCAGTGGTAATCACATTTGTAATCATGTACAGGGATTCAAAAGAAGGGAGATGCTGGGGAAGGACCGTTCGAACCTAAGAGTCGGCGAAGGCCAGATGCTTGTAGCTGAGTCTATAGGGTCTTACAGTCTTAGTTTACCCTCGGGTCTAGTATTGGAACTTGAAAATTGTTACTATGTTCCTAGAATGATCAAAAATGTTATTTCTTTCGATTTACTTGTAGACCAAGGGTTTTTCTATAAATATGATTATAAACTTATCTCTTGCTTTAAAAATGATATCTTTTATTTCAAAGCAACTCCCTCTAATGGTCTATATGTGTTAAATCTACAAGAAAATAGAGAAGTCTATCATATAAGTAAACGATCCAAGAATATTGAGGATCAGACTTACCTCTGGCATTGTCGTCTAGGTCACATAAACAAGAAACGCATAGAGAAACTCCAGAAAGGAGGACTCCTTGGGTCTTTCGATTTTAAACCGTTTGACAATTGCGAATCTTGTTTATCCGGCAAGATGACAAAGCAACCCTTCAACAAAGATAATGAAAGGGCAAATGATTTGTTGGGAATTATACACACAGATGTGTGTGGTCCCTTCAGTCATGAAGCTAGAGGAGGATACCGGTACTTCATCACTTTTACTGACGATTTCAGTAGATATGGTTATGTCTACTTGATGAGACATAAATCTGAAGCCTTTGAAAGATTTAAGGAATTTCAGAGTGAAGTACAGAATCAACTTGACAAGAAAATCAAGTTCCTAAGGTCAGATCGAGGTGGGGAATATCTGAGTCAGGAATTTAACAATCATTTGATAGAATGTGGGATTGTTTCACAACTCACACCTCCGTACACACCCCAGATGAATGGTGTGTCAGAAAGGAGAAACCGTACCTTGCTTGATATGGTAAGATCAATGATGTGTCGTTCCTCGCTACCAGTGTCATTTTGGGGACATGCGCTCGAAACAGCGGCCCACATACTGAACAAAGTGCCAACTAAATCGGTAGAAAAGACACCATATGAAATTTGGACAGGCAAGAAACCAAAATTGTCTTTTCTAAAGATTTGGGGTTGTGAAGTATATGTCAAGAGACCAACTTCTGAAAAACTCAAACCCAAATCAGATAAGTGCTTCTTCGTAGGATATCCCAAGACTACTGTGGGATACTACTTCTACAATCCTACCGAGAACAAAGTCTTTGTAGCTCGGGGAGGTGATTTTCTGGAGGATAAGTTCCTCAACCAAGAGGATACCAGGAATGATGTAGATCTACAGGAGGTAGAGGAAGATGACACTTCACCGATAGTTGAGCCAGTTGCTCAACAAGAATATGTTGAGACACAACCGGAAACGGTTGAGGAAGTGCAAACACAGGACCTTCGCAGATCCACTAGGATAAGGCAAGAGCCAGATAGGTATCTTGGGTTCTTAGTCTCTCAGGATGATGGAGACTTGAATGAACCGACCTCCTATGGAGAAGCTGTATCAGGCAGTGAGTCTGAACAATGGCAGGAGGCCATGAAGGCTGAGATGCAGTCCATGTACGACAACCAAGTATGGGAGTTGACAGATTTACCCCAACACAGTAGGGCTGTTGGACGTAAATGGGTTTTCAAGAAGAAAACTGACATGGACGGTAATGTGCACACCTTTAAAGCTAGACTGGTAGCAAAAGGTTTCACACAAACTCATGGTATTGACTATGATGAAACTTTTTCACCAGTAGCAATGCTAAAGTCTATTAGGATCTTGATGGCCATTTCAGCGTACTTCAATTACGAGATTTGGCAGATGGATGTTAAGACGGCCTTCCTGAACGGGAAGTTAACAGAAGACGTCTATATGGAACAGCCGGAAGGTTTCATAGATCCAAAGAATCCTAATAAAGTGTGCAAGTTGCTGAAATCCATATATGGATTAAAACAGGCATCTAGAAGTTGGAACTTACACTTTGATGAGCGAATCAAAGAATTTGGTTTTGCCAAAAGTGAGTTTGAACCATGTGTTTACACAAAGTTCAGTGGGAGCATAGTAACCTTCTTGGTCTTATATGTAGATGATATTCTACTCATTGGAAATGACGTACCAACTTTACAGAGTGTAAAGACTTGGTTAAGCAAGTGTTTCCAAATGAAAGACCTTGGAGAAGCCGCCTATATACTTGGTATAAAGATCTACAGGAATAGATCTAGACGGCTTATCGGGCTTAGTCAGAGTACATACATTGACAAAATCCTGAAACGATTCAGGATGGACGAATCCAAGAAAGGATTTATCCCAATGCAGCATGGCATAGTGCTAAGCAAAGCACAGTGTCCTGTTTCTAGTGAAGATCAGGACAAGATGAAATTGATCCCATATGCTTCAGCGATAGGATCAATTATGTATGCCATGTTATGTACAAGGCCCGATGTTGCTTACTCGATAAGTGTTACGAGCAGATACCAGCAGAACCCAGGTGAAGCCCATTGGGTGGCTGTCAAGAACATTCTCAAGTACATGAGACGCACAAAAGAAATGTTCTTGGTCTTTGGAGGATCTGAAGACGAGATTAGCGTCACAGGCTACACTGACGCTAGTTTTCAGACCGACAAAGATGATTTTAGATCACAGTCAGGATATGTATTTACCCTAAATGGAGGCGCGATCTCGTGGAAGAGCTCGAAGCAAGATACCATAGCAGATTCCACTACAGAGGCAGAGTACCTTGCAGCATCAGATGCGGCAAAGGAAGCTGTCTGGCTCAGGAGTTTTATCACGGATCTAAGAGTTGTAGCCAGTATCTCTAGACCCATTGATATTTACTGTGATAACTCTGGGGCAGTAGCGCAAGCGAAGGAGCCCAGAGAACATCACAAGTCGAGACATGTACTCAGGAAATATCACCTCATCCGAGAGATTATTGGAAGAGGAGATGTGAGAATATGCAAGATTCCGACGGATGAGAACGTTGCAGATCCGCTAACAAAGCCTTTAGCTAGAGCAAAGCATGAGGGCCATACTAGTTCCATAGGAATGCAGTACCTGGATACTAGTAGTTAGTTTATGTTATCGATTATCAATGTAATTTTTGAAACATTATGAAAGTTTATTTCACTGTGTGTTGGAAATAAAGAGATACTATTTTAAAAATGTTTCAAGAAAAATTACTTTTCGCATATTTAATGTTATCCATGATTTTTCACGAGTTCGAAGAATCTAAAGTTCCGTAGCTACTTGTTAAGGTGGGAACCTTAGCAGGATTGTAACGCTATTATGGGTGTTTGGTGGTTTATTCAACGTAATGAGTAAAAGCACAAGTGATGTGGCCAAACATTCATAGATACTCATCAGAGTGTTTGAGTATTGGAAGTGACCAGTTTCAAGTCTGCTTCATGGAGCCTTTGTCATAAGCATTGACTTGATGATAGGTTGTCCTTTGACCTGAGATATCTGGTCTATGATCATGAGGACTACTGTACTCTTAGCATGCTCTAACACCGCACCGTAACTGGGTGGTCATAAGGGGTATGACTAGATGCAGCGGAAGCCGTGGTTGTAGATGCAGATAGTCAAGATGGGATTTACACCTCCCACACGGGAGAGATATTTCTGGGCCCCCTGACGGTTAAGATTGGCAGAAATGCGTGGCCACGCTCGGATAGAATAACAGTGGGTTATTTGGAAGATCCGTTACTGCAGGCAATCGAGATCAGAGTCAGGAAATACTTGAGTTTATGATTGAACTATCTCAGCTCCATGTCAAAACTCACTTTAAAATATCGTGTGTAAAAGGAATGAACCTGTGTACAATTCAAATATGAATCGTATCTCTGGCTATAAGAGATCTTATAACCTGGTCAACCTAAGTGTCTGGCTAGGGACCTCCTTAGGCTAATAGTGACAGTTAAGTTACTTGTCTGGCACAAGTGGGAGTCTGAAAGGATTATGTGCAAGACAGTAATTAGGATCACTATGTCCAATGTTATAAGACACTAGTGGGTCACACTGCTACACACCCAACCCGAGACCTATTGGATTTATTGTGTGGAATAAATAATAAATTGTTTATTTATTATTTATCGGTAATTACTTAATTGATAAGTATAATTAATTAAGGTAATTATTGAGAGAGATATTTCTTAATTAACAAGTATGATTAATTAAGGAAATTATTGAGAGACATATTTCTTGATTAACAAGAATAGTTAATTAAGGAAAGTATTTGGTTTGTGATTCTGTATCATTACCATGTATGCCTATATAAATATAGGGCTAGGGTAATGGCAATAATCATCTGATTTCATTCTAACTTATTCACCAAGAATCACAAATCTCTCTCTCTCGTTTTCTCTCTCTCTTGTCGACGTTGAGACACACACACACACCGGGAGGTTTTTCCGATCAAATCCTAGGCGGTCTAGCAGCCAGTCTCACGGTGGTGCAGTAGCGGTGTATCCCTCACTAGCATCCGGAGGATCGTTTGTATCGTCTAAAGGTAAACGCGAGAAAACCCCCTTGATATAATTGTGTTTAATAAACTACGGATGGATCATTGTTCGGGTTAGGTTTTTATCCGCTGCGTATTTGTTTATCTGTTTATCCGACCCGATAGAACCCAACAACAAACACTAAGCACAATCAGATATTTCAATGTCAAGACCATAACTTTTGAAAAATAAAACCATCGAATATAATTATTCAAACATTGTTTAAAACATAAATCCCCAAAAACAACTGTTTTAAAATTATAAATTCAAAAAGTCTTGACTTAAATCATCTTGTACTTTGATCCTTAGCAACCTCTGGGCATTTCACTTCTGACCTCCTGCAATAATCATTTGCTCTAGGTATCAGTATACTTGTAAATCAACAAGTAAGAAGTGACAAGTCAAAGCAATCATAAATTTTCTGAGGTTTACATACCTGCTTCATGACGCTTAGGGCAGTTTTGCCTCCAATGACCGATCTCATTGCATATGAAGCAGCGATTCTCGGTCCTAGCTTTGTTTGGCTTAACCTTCTTGCCCTTGCCCTTGCCTTTGCCTTTCTTGGGTGCACTCTGGATGGCCTGGACTGGTCCTTTTCCTTTACTGGTGCTAGCTTGCCCATTCTTCTTTTTAACCCCTCCGTCTTTCACCATCAAGACATCCTTGGTCTTGTTCTTGTTCCCCATATTCAGTTCAGCTGTCTTTAGCATGGAGTGCAACTCTGCTATAGTTTTCTCCATGTTATTCATATTGTAATTGACTACGAAGGGCCTGTAGTCTTCTGACAGTGAATTGAGTATGGTGTCTGTTGCTAGCTGCAACGGAACAGGATGACCAAGCCTCTCCAGATGATCTAAGTGCCGTTTCATTTTCATGACATGGTCACTTACTGATGTCCCTCTTACCATTTTGCACTCATTGAATGCTTTGGTGGCATCGTAGCGTTCTGTACGAGCCTGAGTCTGAAACATGTCCCTCAGCTGGCGGATCATGTCGTAAGCATTTGTATTTATGAGCCCTGCTTGCAGATCTGGGCTCATAGTTGCTAACATCAGACAGGCGACATCAAGGAGATCATCCGAGTGCTTCTTGTGGGCATTTCTGGCAGCGGCCGGAGCGTTTGCCGGAGGTGCCTCCCCAAGTGGCTCTTCAAGCACATACCACTTTCTCTCATGTCTGAGCACAATCATCAGATTGCGCTCCCAGTCGAGAAAGTTAGGGCCGGTCAGTTTATCCTTCTCTAGGATAGATCGGAGGGAAAGATTATTAGTGCTGGTAACAGTGCTTGCCATCTACACAAAATAAAACTTTTGGTCTTAGCAACTGTAAATAGATAAATTTCCAATAAAATATCAATAAACCCTTAAATGATCAATTTATTGGACTAGGATCCTTATTTCATACGTCCTGATGTGCGTAGTGTTCTTGCTCCACCAGACCCGTATTTATTTCGGTAGGTAAGGACTTTTACCAATCATGTCTAACTGACATGACTCCTAGATCTTTTCGGGATTATGGCAACTACCTGTGCATGTTTTAGTCCCTCTTAGTGCTTTTTGGCCCGGTACCACCCGGTGAACATTATAGTACCAAAACAGATCTCACCATTTTGGGGACCTGATCACTATACTCTGGCCGGCACCACCCGGAGATAATTCGCAGAGTTATGTAACCCCTTCAGCTTCAGTTTGAACACAGACGTTGAATGTGTGATCACTTACAACGCCTATGTACTTTACGCCGAAGGTGCCCCTAGATGGGTTGCACTACTGATCTATGATTTTCGGGGTTTTGAAAAACTTTATTTCCAGGCTTTTGAAAAAACTGATTGTTATAAAGGCTACTTATGTTTTAAACTAACTGTTTCAAACATACACGTAATTTTAAAACCAACTGTTCTAAAATTACTTGCTAATTAAAACTAACTGTTTTAACAGCACACCTAGTTGATTAAAACTAACTGTTTTTGTCAACTCTGCCTTTTATATAAAACAATCATCTATAGGTTTTAAAACAAAACTATCGTTTTGAAAAGTTTAACGAAAACTAAAACCTATATACTCTTTTGTGATGCAACCTAGTTTTAAAGTAACAACTCTATTTAAAACTATTAACATGCAAGATATCACAAAAACAATTAATCAACCATGCAATTAAATAATTAATCACGTAGTACCTAATTATAGTTTTTGCCAACGTTTCCTAGGGACCAATAATGACCTATACTATTAAAAGCTTCAAAAACCGCGTAGCTCCCACTGGCCTCGCCATGTTTTGTTAGTATTCCGGTAGTGATGAATTTTAGCAGCTCCCACTGGCCTCGTCATCCCGAAAGAATAAAACAAATATCTATCCTAAGGTCATTATTACATAAGGGGTTGTAAATGGCACGCAGGCCTCCCCGCGAATATGTCAAGGGTCTAAGTTGGCAAAACACTATAATAGATATATATATGTAAAATCAAACTGAAATTCATATATCGAGCTCAAGCAATTACGCAATTATGTATATAAATGCAATATAACAAAAGCAATATTATAATTACGAGAAATAAATCTGGATCCGTTAAAATTATCTTGTCTTAATTAAAACTTGGTTTTTTTTTACAGATTCGGAAAACAAACTGTCTTATGAATCAAAAATATTTTAGGTTGAAAAATGGTTTTTAATTAAAACTGAGGTTTATAAACAATAAATCCTACTTTACAAAAACTAAAACCATTTTATCTAAAAATAATTCTTTTACCCAAAAATTATATCAAACGGGTTTTATTGATCCAATTTTATAATACTGGCCCTTAGTGTTTTAATAGTAAAACAAAAGAAAACATAAAATTAGGCCTATTTGAGAAACCGGTAAAATTTTAATTCCGAAACTCAACTGGTTTGAATAAATTTTATTGGATACAGAAAAATAATTTTTGGATAAGAAAACTTTTAAAACCAAGACAATTTCTTTTGGGCCATAACTTGGTCCAAGAATTGGGCTCTTGGGCCTGACAACGGAACTTGGCCCAAAACGGAAAAACCCTAGGGTAGTAACGTTTACGTTTGGCTACCGTTATCCCCTCCGATCATCACCAATCACTTCTGCTGTCCAAAGACAGCGGTGTTTAGTGTCACCACGACTGTGGTTGTGGTTGGTGACGATAGCATTACGAGCCACCATCGATTATAGGATTGTTGCCGGAAAAGAAATCACCACCGCCTAGCTGGTGGTGCGGCTTGGCGGTTTGCGAAATTGCCGCCACCACCTCGCTGGTGGTTCGGCTTGGCGATCGCGAAATCGCCGCCACCTCTATCGATTGATTGATCGTTTGGCCACCATCACACGTTGCCATCGCCGTTTGTTCACTACTGCCACCACCACACAACCGTCGCCGCCTTAGCCGGCGATCGATTGAAAAACAACAGCCGCCATCGTCACCACCGATCTGGTGGCAGACCCCGTTGGCAACCGTCGCTCGCTTACCACCGGACTGGTGGGGCGACGATTGGTCTGTGGTTCTCGGCCACGATCGCGAAGACAATCCGGCCACCACCGTCCACCGCGACCACCGATCTGGGGTGCGGTCTGGTGGTTCTTTACGACGCCTGACGCCGCCACCACGAACTGTGGTGCGGCCGGTGTTCTTGTATGGGTCAATTGATTTCGAGAGCCAACCGCCGCCGCCGCCCGGCATGGCCGTAAGGCAGCCGGCGGCCTGGCAGGTGTTTCGTGGTGCTCCGATGATGTCAACGGCCTTAAGCCGCTGCCACCACCGTACCAACAACGCTACCACCGCCACCAAATCATGGTGCGGTGGTCGATTATCACGACGCCGCTGCTATCACCACCGTTGCTGGTGGTGTGATTTAACAGCGTGTGCCGCTACCACCAATCGGGTGGTGCGGCTTGGTGCTCATGTGGCGAGATTTCACAGCCGGCGATCGGCCTGGCGGTCCGGCCAGCTAACTGCTGCCATTCCACCGCCGATCGTCGGTTGGGTGTTCTTGGTGTGTTTGAAGTGATTAAAAATTAAAACTTTAAAACCAAAACGACCAATTTTAACGGATCACGCATAAATTGATATAAACAGGTAAAAAACTAAAACTAAAACGATTTATTAACAATGGCTCTGATACCACTGTTGGGTTTTTGTGGGTATCCTCGGATCAAACTGACTCGAGGATTATCTCAGATTTATCAAACCTCGCTGGTTTGATATAACTCATAGGTTAATCAAACTGATAAAACCTACGCGATCAAAAACACGCTGTTTTCGATCTTATTTGTGCGGAAGCTAAAAAAACCCATTAAGCCTAATGATCTTTAATCGTTATAGTTTTAATTCTATTAGTTTGGTTAGAATCAATTTACCTGGTTGCTTGAGAATAGATCCACCAATGATCGACCAGCGAACGTCCCTCTAGTAGAACTGTATGAAACCCGAACAAAAACTGAGATTCGACCGGGGGGGATCAGCGCCGGTTTTGGAGAGAGAGAGAGGAGGGAAACTGAGAACTGGTTTTCTTAATTGAGAAGCTTGTTATTTTTCCTTAACCCATAGGCTTTATTTATATGGAGGAAAAATACAGTTTGTATGGAATCCAGTTTCCTTATAATAATTATCTCAAATCCTTTCCTTTTTAATTAGCTGGAAAAGAATTTGCATACGATAATTACGATTATATATATTTATCTAATATATATAAACCTTATTAATTAACTATTATATATTTATTTATCTAATAAATATATAATATCCTAATTAATTAATAACCCTCCAACTTTGGTAATTCTGACTGAAATTACCCAACTGATTTATAATACACTATTATAAATCCTAATTCTCCATTTCGGGGTTTCATCTAACTTGTTCGACTTATAGGTCCTCACAGGTGTGACCCTCAAGTGTCTCGTAACATTGGATATATAATCACTTGGTTTGTCAACTCTGCACATAATTCCTAACACTAACAATATACTTTATGATTTTGAGAGACGAAAATCAAAAATGGCTATTCACGAGGGACCAAAAGTGTAATTCACCTTTTTTAAGTATTAATTGAACACCTCTTAAAAATATTGAATTGTGAAGAAACAGATAAAGTTTATAAAAAATATTATTAATAAATTATTTTTTTACATTACATTAAATTATATTTTTATCCAAAAATACATAGAAGTGGACTCAATTATTGATGAATCCATGAGCATGTGAGTATATTCTAATCTTTGACTAAAGAAAAGGATAGTGGTGAGTGCTGCCATAATTTTTAGGGGAATTAAATTGGTCATGCAAAATTATAAAATAAATAATAATATGTTCATATGATTTAATAAGTAAAATTTTATTATAAACATGGTATTTTAAGCCATTTTGGAAATAAAATTTTTATCCATGACAATATTATGATGAAACATTTGAATCATGTAAATATTGATGATCACTGATCACATATCACTATTAAATAAATATAAAAGAGTTGAATAAAAAAAATATCAAATCATCAAACTAGTCCTTAGTTAATATAGCATTCAAGAGAATATTTGTTTATAAACAATATCAAGAAAGAGTCAGAAATTTCATACATGGTCCACAAGGCTATATAAATTTTATTTTTTAGTTGATTAACCTATATGATCTTATAAAAGATGAAAACAAAAAGTTGAAATCAACGATTCCACAAATTAGTTGAGTCAACTTATAGCATTCTTAACGCTAATTTATTTGGTGGTATTCACTGGGAATGCTCTTGAGCATAATTTATTTGGTGATATCCAATCAAGGTCCTTCAGTTGGAGTTCGTTTAGTTGTCCTTCTTCTCCGACCTTGTGGGATACTTAGATAAAAACTTCAAGGTTCCAACTGATGCTACTTTCTGATTGTGTTCCTTTTTCGCCTTTTGTTGTGTTCGTTCTATTTGGTTGTTTTTGGGTTGGTTTGTTTTCGGTTTTTTAGGATCTCGGTTTCTTTGGCCCTCTGCCCATTGCAAATTGGTTTGTTTTGTATGCTTTGTTTATTTTCGTTTGTATGTATTTGATTCTCAATATAAATTGTGGCATTCTTATATATTTCTTGATATTTTCTTTAAAAAACATGACTCCATAATTTTTGTCAATAAGCTAGAAAGACATTTTGGTGATTTTCCTAAAAATTAAAGTGATCATTATGATTTTAAATATTTTTTCAAAATCCTTTAAAATGAAGAATGAAAGTTGAAAATCTATAAAATAGGAATACATTTAACTCTAATATATACTCCATTATGAATATTACAATATTGATCATATTACTAATATCTTATTATTTAGTAAAATATTAAATATTTCATTCATTCATTTAATAAAAATATATTAAAGAAATATTTCTACGATATTTAAATTTAAAGAGTTTTCTAAATTTGAAGAAATTTACACATTATCTTTTACTTTTTTTTTAAATGTTTGGAAGATTTTATTGGAGAAAAAAATATATCAAAAATCTTATATTTCTTCATATTTTCTATTTTTAAAAATATGCTACTATTTCTAATTCACCAAAAAATAAATGAATGAATGCCTAGTTCACATCATATCTCTTGGATTTTATCATACTCAATGAGTGCTAAAGTTTGAATTATTTGCTATAGCTTAAAATAATTTTAATTAAACTTCATATAAATTCCAAACATTTAAAAATTAATATGTTAATTTTTCTTTGTTGTTGCAAGGAAAAAACATATTATTTACAATTCAATGGTACTTTGCTTTAAACAATTGAATTTTATTGGCTTTAACAAAAGGTTTTGGAAGTTGTAGCATACATGATTATATAACTTAGGTTGACCAAAACTTTGTGCAATCCCATAACAAAAATTCCATTCTTACAAATCCTCATGCAAGCTCATATTTAATTATTTGTTAAATATAGTTGCAAAACAATTGGGTGTCATAAATCATTTTGAATTTATGTATAAAAGATACTTATATATCATGAATACTCAAATTTGATGAAGCGGATAAAATGACCTTGGTCAGACGTTCTTACAAAACAAAAATATTTTTCTTTTTTGGTTATATTTAATGAAAATTGCAAGTTTTTAAAACAATTGTAATTTTAATATGAATATAGAGGGATATTATATAGCTTAGGATCACGAGACTCCATCCCATTTTTATGAAAGTAGTGAAATTACAAAATAACACTAAACTTTTTATTCAAAGTTGTAACTTCATAATGTTTTATTGTAAAGGTTCAATATTTTTTAATCATATTACAAGTCTCATCAATACAAGTTTATCTTAAAATAATCCAACTTAAGATTATGATATTGTTTTAAAAACATAAGTTAGCTTATTGATAAACTAGTTGGAGAAATTTATCACGAGCTTTTATCATAATTTTTAATTTTAACTTTTACCAATATTAAATACTACTCATATTATATGTAATAATTATTTAAAATTATAAATTAGTGTATGTTTTTTTTCTTCTAAAATTTTCTTTGACAAGTTCAAGTTTTATAGTTACTATATTATATTATGTAATTATTTTTTACTATTTTATTTATACCAGTTAAAATATTATATTATTAAAAATATATTAAATGTGATTATTAAATATTATAATTAACTTCTTTTTTTAAAATATAAATTTTATTATCTTACATACTTATTAACTTAGTTTTTTCAAGCTACTAATACGTGCGTGTGTGTGCGCGCACACACACACACATATATATATAGAGGAAAGTTCAAATGTGAACCACTTTTTGGTTGTGAACGTGAGGACAACTGAAAGCGCGACACGTGGCGGAGACTAGTTAATAAAAGCGGCTTTGAGGGTGGTACCCCCCCCCCCCCTTTTAATTCAATGCCCTCCCATGAATCGCGCCTAGTAATCCGCCGTGGACCTGACGTGGCGCCTAGTCATCCGTCACGTGTCGCGCTCTCGGCTGTCCTCACGTTCACAACCAAAAAGTGGTTCACATTTGAACCCACCCCTATATAATATATATATATATATATAGAGAGAGAGAGAGGGGGGGGGAGGGAGGTAAACGAGAAAGATATAAATTTAAGAAAAACGTGAGAAACAATCTCAGTCACTCATCTGATCAACAAATACGGCTTTGACCGATCCATCCTTTAATAATTTCTACCCTCCTATGAATCGCGTCAATCCTCCATGATCATATCTACCGTAACCGCAAGATGAATGACTAAGATTGCTCATCACATTTTCTTAAATTGACATGCTTCTCGTTTTAATTTCTCATGTATATCAAAAGCTAAGAAAGAGAATTAGCTCATTTGCCACCATAACCTATAAAGTATAAACTATATGTTATTAGTTTTATGGATACTAGTGTACACAACAAGTACATAATTCTTGTTGAAAGAATGATATTTGATGGGTCCCATGTGGTTACTTTTCTTAAATTAATTATTAAATAAATAATTACATTTTAATAGTACTGTTTATTTCATATAATAAATAACTTTATAAAGCAAAATGGGAATTCTTCTTGTTTATTTCTTTTTGAATAATGGGAATTCTTGTTTATAATTTACCTTTCTTGACCATTAAAGAAGGTAACTTTTTTCCCAGGCCAAAACTATCTTAATCCAGAGCAACATAGCTTTTGTGACTTGTATAATATGTAATGAAAGTTGTATGATAATCTGTCTTTAAAAAATTTAGACCTGGAAAAGAAATTGGACATAAAAGAAAGCTAAGTTATGCCTTGTAGCTTTTTCAGAACCATAAAAATGCATAAAACAAATACTAAACGCATTTATATGTACATATACTTTCCTACATATATACATACATAGTATAATGCATGTCACTATATGTATATGTATACGAGAACGATGTCAATTTAAGAAAACGTGAGGACGATTCTCAGCCACACATTTTCGGTTACGGTGGACGCGATCATGGAAGATTGACCCGGTCAAAGCTGCCTTTGTTGACTGGATGAGTGGTTGAGAATCGTCTTAGCGTTTTCTTAAAAAGTTATGTTTCTCGCATGAACCTTTCTCTATATATATATGTATATGTATACACATGCATGTGCAAGTATGTGCATCTTTATCCATCGGGCAGAACGTCATTTTCAATAATAATCATTATATCAATAATTGTCTCGTAAAGTGAAAGATGTTAAATATGCTAAATGCGGATCTGACATTTTATAAAATTTTGCTGTTGCAAGAAACGAAAAATATGGTAACGAAATTAAAGGAATATCTTTTGTTGTCAAATTAGAATTGAATAATCGAACTAAAAAGAATACTTTTTATTTGTATTAGTTTGGACATGTTTCATCAGATGACTTATAACATAAACTGTACTGCACTACAAACATTTTTAATGAAAAAAAGGAAATAAAAGACAAATTATATGTTATAGGACAACAATTATATACTACCATCAAAACTTCCATTGTTTAAAAAAAATACAAATTAAGATGATTTTTCCATTGTATCAAGTATAATGATCAAGAAGTTCATTTTTTCAAAACTATGTAAAACTTTGTGCTGGGACTATAGAAATGGCATGTTACAAAAAGAATTAATAAAAGATCATGAAACTTTTAATCAACTTATTTGTATATGTTTATATTATTGATATTGCTTATAAAGAAAATGCAATCCTTATTTTTGTTGGGTGTTAGGCTGCTGGTAAGTGCTTGTCCCACCATTGCTCATGAATAGCCCTAGCTAGATGTTAACAAAATAGATAATGGTATTTCAAAAAATAAGTGATTATTAGTTTATGTTCTGAAAAAATGTTAAACATATTAGATATAGTTGCATGACTAATAATTGAAAATTATTATAGTATATTATACATATAATTGTAATCATATAGCCAATGATTCAACATTGTCAAAGAAGCTTTAAAACGTTTTGTGGATAGTCAATAACCTGAATTAATTAAAGTTGGATAAAAGATAGTTGGTGTACGCCTAATCGTTTTATGAATTCAAGTTGTACATGTTACATGGTAAGGATTAAAAGTTAACGACACTTGATAACCAGTATGTTATTTTGTGTGTATTTAGTCGTATTGTTCCTCTTTCTATATATACATGTTTGTATAAGAATACATTTAGAGAAAAAAATCACAAGTTATCACTCAACATGCAAATATAGATTTGTTGGTAAAAGGTTGATCTATGAAAACACAAGCGTTACACGCCAATATGTTATATTTAGGGGTGACAGTGGTGTTTGGTTTCTAGTTTGGTGGTGAGGACGTGGACTATGGCGGTGTTATGAGATGGAGACGATGGCGTTCAAAATGTCAAAACGCTAAATCAATAACGAATGAGAAGCACATGTGCGCTGAAGATGAAATCGAGATCTAGGGTTATGATACTGGGTTAAATGGGAGCATCTTGTAATTCTAGATATAAGGGTCATGAATCATGATACTTGTTAAATGAATTAAGGTTCGTTGAACATTAAAATTGTGTGCCAATCTTTTCACTGTTATGAGGAAAACTGAGATCTGGTGAAAATGGAGAATGAATGAATGAATGGGAAGGGGTATAGGGATGAAAAAGGCTGGAGGTGGGGGTTTCCTAGCGGAAGATGATATGAGAAGGATGGGTGGATATCGGGGTGTGGATCGTGATTTAGGGGTCCTCGTGAGGGAGAAAGGCGTCAAGGTGTTTTCTTTTGCAAAAAATAGAAAAGAAAATAATAAAAATAAAATAGTGAGAAAATGTAAAATGCTAAGATAACAAGTGATAAATTTGTAACAAATTAAGCTCAGGGGTGAAAATTGAATAAACACCAAATGTCGGGGTTGGTTTTTGAAATTAAATCCAAATATAATAACCAATAAGGCTATGCGTACCCAACCCTCCCAGCCCCGCTGTCACATCAGATTTTCCCCAACCCTACAATTAACCTTCTGAAACCCTCTTTGATTAGTACCTGAACCCTCCCAACTCTCACACACACACCACACACAAACTCAACAGTTATCATCGGCTTCACCACACCGTTCGGCCTCCAACCCGCCTAACCCGCTGGACGGCGCAACGCAACCCGCCAAAGCCGCCCAGCCCGCCAGGTCGAAGCTGCTGAAGTGTGCTACCTCGGTACGCATGGCCTAAGAAATTAAGTTATAAGAGCATTTTTGGTTATAAATATGTGAAGTGACTTATATGTTATTCGATTAACTATTTGACAAGTCTTTTGTAATTTTTGCCTAATAATACAATGTCGAGGTTACAAAAAAAATAACTATATGAAACCAACTAAAACAATCACATGATTGAAACAAATTTGATTATGGATGTTGGAACTTTAAGAAAGCTAACAACCTTTATTTCCTATTTTAGGAAAACAAAATCAAAGCTACATCGATTCATTGGACGAAACAAAAATATGCCGCAAGACATATCAATAGACCAAAATCTCTAAAAAAAAGATTTTATACAACATGAAGATCTAAACATAAAACCGTGACTTGATTAACGTTGACTCTATTTGTAGATATACATGGGCGAAACGAGGAATTTAAGATAGGAAATTTGGTTGTCCGATGTTGTAAAGTAACAACGAAAAATATTGTTTGCCTATTAGTGTTTGAAGCCATTGCAGTGTTTTTTGATATCCTTTCGTCGATATCAACACACACATATATGAGCTTGGCGTGCGAGTTTCCAACACAACCACAATCTTTCGATTACATTATCTGATTTTAGAGGAGGATTCAAGAATTTTATAAAGTGCATGCGTTATATAAATATTTCTATAATTTTTACAAATAAACATGTGTCATTTTAACATTTACGATTGCACACAACCATCATTACAAAATTTAAAATTTACGCTTTTGTGTAGCCAAAGCTATGGTTGCATGTGATACTATAGCCAAGCATATAGTTCCACCTTTGCTTATCCATCTACTTATTTAAACTTTAATTTTGTTTTATTATGTCTCTATTTATTTATTTTGCAAAACTATTGACAAAGAAATACATGTGGTTTTCAAAAATACTACTTCATGTAATAAATTTGATTATCAACACCTTAACTTTTGCATGAATTTGATAGTAAAAATCGACTAACTCGTATAGGTACTTTTATGCACAAAATCCCGAGAATCTAGTTCTTAGGTTATTGAAGAAGAAAGAGAGAAGGACCAGTACTGTAAACTTTGAAATATGAATTGAAGTTGAAGATCATGTCGTAACATGTTTAATATTAAAAAATTTAAACGTGTTTGACGATATCATGTTTATATTGACTTATAGATGAAAATAAAAATCTATATAAATTTTTTAATTATTAAATAAAATAGTGTTTTTTTTATCAAACGGCTAAAAATTTATTTTATTGATTTTCAAAATTCACATATTATGATTTTCTTACGTTTCTTTATGAATTTGTAGGATATGTAATTTTCTTTTTTGGTATTAAACATTAACATGTATGTTATTATTTTACAATTAAAGAATTATATATTTAAATCATGTATAAAGCAATTGTGTTATTTTATATAATTTATTGAATATTATAATTTTAAGACTTCCAAATTTTCAATATGAACGGAATTTCATATTTTCTTTTCTACATAGTCAAACTATAATAAAATAATTCCCAAAATTCTCAACTTAACAAAATAAATGTTGAATTTCAAAATTGGAAGAATTATTAAAAGAATAAATCGAATTCCTTTATAGTTGGAAATGAATATAAGTATTAAAAGACCATTAAATAAACAAATCAAATTATAATATATAGAAATACACTTAATGTAAATTTTAAATTCTGTTATTTCAAGTTAAGGTATATACTTAATGATTTTCTCCATTTAATTCCTTTAAATTAATTTCTTTATTAATCTATATATTTTCAATTACAATATTCATTATTATCATCAATAATTATTTTAAATTAATGAGTTCTTGATATATTCAACACCCAATTATTACGTACTTACAATCTTTATTCCGTAATTTATAGAAAAACATTATATGTTCAAATCAGACATTTCTCCTCAAATACGGATACACCTAATATATTGAAACTCATTGCTCTTAAACAAACGATAACGACAACAAAAACCATCTATCTAAGTTGATATAGGCCCTAAACACGATCAGTTAAAGTCCAATTTCTAAAAAAAATATACACTCAGATTTTTGTTTTAGGTTGCCTCTAACCAATCGTGTTACACACACTAAATAACACATGATCATCATATAACGACATTGACAACATAATTTACTCAAAACGAAACCCTTGACTAATCCGTTCTGCAAAATCGTACAAAACGCACGATCAAACCGTACGGACCACGTCGTTAACTATCAAATCCGATTACGATAAAAAGATTAACATCTCATTCTAACCAAAAATAGTAAACCATGTATCCTAATCTAATGGTATTATGTATGATGATGTATGCACCATGTGACATGGGTTTGGCTGGCATGGGGTTAGTTAACATCATACATGAGCTGGATCCACACTCAACGGAGAGACCCACTTTCTAATCAGCAAGAATATTAAAATCCAAAAACCCCAAAAAAATTAAAAATTAAAAAAATTAAAAAATTAAAAAAAACCCAAAATTAAATTAAAATTAATTAATTAAAAAAAATAAAAAATAAAAAACCCAAAAATAAATCCAAAAAGATAGAAGCACAAAACCATGTGCTAATATAAATCTCACATTCACCCACTTATAATTTCTTCCCCCTTTTCCCTTCTCTCTCTTCTTTCTCTCTTTCTCTCTCTAAAAAAAAAGTCCAAATCTTCCAAAAAATTCAGCTTCTGTTTGTTTCTAATTTTGTTGATTTCCTTCAAATTGGGCTTCATCTTTTTGCCCAAAATTGGTTAAACAAATTGGGTTTCTTTCAGAACCATGAATTTTTGCATCTTTGATTGATTGATTTCTTTTCAATTTGGGGAATTTTTTTTCATTTCAAATGAATCAAGTAGTTAACAACAAACAACAATCGATGATGCCTACTTCAAGTGGAGCTTCTTGGAAGTCCACCGCCGCCGCCGGCAGCGGTGGCGACGGCGGCGGCGGCGTACCCGATCAGTTTCCGGCGGGTCTCCGGGTACTTGTGGTGGATGATGACCCGACTTGCCTCATGATCTTGGAAAAGATGCTTAGAAATTGCAACTATGAAGGTACATATATACATACATATATCTATATCTATATCTATATATATATATATACACACACACTGAATACACACTAACTGTGTGAAATTGGTTATAAAGTTTTGATTTTTATTGTTATTATTGGCTCTTTAAGCTCTACTAAATCTATTAAATTTTCACTTAAATTTTCTCATATCATTGATTTCATCATTTCATTTCATTTTAATTTACTTTTTTGTTTTTTGTTTTTTGTTTTTTAATTTTGATTTTATTTTTATGTTTGTATATACTGTTTTATCCATAATTAGATTACAAATCTGTGGTAGAAAATTGAAGTAAACAAAACCCCCAATTAGATTTATGGTTCATACTCATAATTTCATATTCAGATTCAGAAATATTTTGGAAATGATTTCATTAGGTCAAACCCTATGATTTCTTGTAAATTTTTGATTTTTAAATGAAATTGAGCTTTAATCTTATGTGGTAATTGATTTGATTTTGATTAATTGAGCTCAATTGCTCATAATTGATTCTAAATTTGTTGAATTTTTGGTGAATTTTTTTTTTGCAGTGACTAAATGTAACAGAGCTGAAGTTGCCTTAACACATTTGAGGGAAAATAAGAATGGATTTGATGTGGTTATTAGTGATGTTCATATGCCTGATATGGATGGATTCAAACTTCTTGAACATATTGGAATTGAAATGGATCTCCCAGTTATAAGTAAGTCAACACCTCTAATTTTGACTTTTTTATGTTTTCAATCCCAATTTCATGTTCAATTTCTTGATTCATCTTGTTTTATCAAAATGTAATTCGCAAACGAAACTTCGATAAATTTGATTTCTTGATGATACGAATCGCGATTCGCATCGTCAAGATTTTGAATTTGGCCTTAATTGGAATGAGGTTATGCTAATACCCTTTATGGCAAAGGGTTGGGTTCTGTTGAGAAGTGTCAAATTTGGTGAGAAGCGTGAGAAGTGGTTATTAGCCGTTGGATAAGAAATGAACAAACATCATGATGAGATGCACTGGATCAATTCCCTTTTAAGCAACAATTCATGGGAGGGCATTCGATTAAAAGCACTTCTCACCAGAAATGACACTTCTCACGTGATCCCATCCGGTTGTATTAATACCCTTTATAGCAAATGTATTTAATTTGAAATTCCGGTTTTTTGATGGAAAATATGATTGATTTGGCGAAATTTGATCCGTAAACTTACTTTTATTTATGATTGAGTTCACAGTGATGTCGGCTGATGACAGCAAGAGTGTCGTTATGAAGGGAGTTACTCACGGGGCGTGTGATTATTTAATTAAGCCGGTTCGTATCGAGGCTTTACGTAACATATGGCAACACGTGGTTCGAAAACGGAAACACGAGTGGAAGGATTTCGAGCCGTCGGCGAGTGCTGACGAGCAGAAACCGCCCGAAGAACCCGACTACTCGTCTTCCGCAAACGAAGGGCATAATTGGAAAAACACAAAAAGGAGGAAAGACGAAGATGATGATGGCGAGGATCGAGACGATTCTTCTTCTTTGAAGAAGCCTCGTGTCGTTTGGTCCGTTGAGCTCCATCAACAATTTGTGGCAGCCGTTAATCAGCTCGGAATCGATAGTATGCAATTCAATTTCATATTTCCTTAAATTGCATATATATATGTATGTATGTGTGTGTGTGTGTGTGTGTGTGTGTGTGTTGGGGGGGGGGTTCCGGTAAGAAGTTGATGTTTCTGTGTGAAGTGGTAATTAACCGTTACTCCATTAGATGAGAAATGGATGCACGTTAGGATGAGATGTACCGAGATGCACTGAATCAATTCCTTTCTAAAGCGCAATTCATGGGAGGGCATGTGATTAAAGAGATCAAGGGTTTAGATCCAATTCTCTCATTTCTCACCATTAGCTCAACTTCTCACATGATCCTTCGCCTATATATATAGGCATGGGATTACGTGAGAAGTACCATTTTTGGTGAGAAACGACAGAAGTGGATCTAAACCCTTAATCTCTTTAATCACATTCCCTCCCATGAATTGCAGTTTAGAAAGGAATTGATCCAGTGCATCTCGGTGCATCCATTTATCATGCTTTTCACCAAATTTGTTAATTCTCCTAATCAAATGAGAACTTGGTAGTTTGTGAGAACTGTGTTGACCAATCATTTTATTAAATTTAATCATTTTTATTTATTTATTTGGTGATAACCGCCATGTAGTTTTTTTGAGATTTTTTATTCAATTTTTCTTTTTTCTTTAAGTCATTAATTATTGAAATGAGTGGCCCATATTGGTTCTCACGGTTCCCACAAACTACCGAGTCCACCCATCCCATGAATGCCCCCCTATATATATATATATATATATATATATATTCCTAGAGGAAAGTTCAAATGTGAACCACTTTTTGGTTGTGAACGTGAGGACAACCGAGAGCGTGACACGTGGCGGCTTTGAGTGTGGTCCCCCTCTTTAATTCAATGCCCTCCCATGAATCGCGCCTAGTCATCCGCCGTGGACTTGACATGGCGCCTAGTCATCCGCCATGTGTCGCGCTCTCGGTTGTCCTCACGTTCACAACCAAAAAGTGGTTCACATTTGAACCCACCCCTATATTCCTATTGTTAACTTGTTGATTCAAAATTACTAATTTGCCCTTTCTTCCGATATGAATACAGAAGCCGTCCCAAAGAAAATCTTGGAGCTCATGAACGTTCCGGGGTTAACAAGAGAAAACGTTGCAAGCCATCTTCAAGTAAACCCCTTTTCCGGTTTCCCGTTTCTTTTTCAATCGCTGTGCTAACGGGTTTCTTCTATTTTCAAAAAGAACGGAAACAAAAAAACGCGATCTTTTTTCAATTTTGACTTTGTTTTTGTTCGTTGTTGACTTGTTATATGTGATGCATTGAAGACCTTTGTTCCTCACAACTGCAAGAATTTGGTGCAGAAATACCGTCTTTATCTTCGAAGACTCAGCGGGTCCCAGCATCCTGGCGGGATGAACGCCGGCTTCATGGGCGGCCCGGATTCCGGATATGGGTCGATCTCGTCACTCAACGGGCTCGATATCCAAGCCTTAGCCGCCAGCGGTCAACTCGGTCAACTCCCGCCCCAAAGCCTCGCGACCCTCCAAGCCGCGGCCCTCGGTCGGTCGACCAGCTCGAAGTCCCCGATCTCGGCATCCCCCGTTATCGACCAACGAAACATCTTCAGCTTCGAAAACCCGAAATCGAGATACACCGAGGTCCAAAGTCAACATTTGACTAATAATAGTAGCGGCAAACAGATGAATTTGCTTCCCGGAATTCCCACAAACATGGAGCCAAAGCAGTTTGTTAATTTGCAGCATCAATCTGGTCAACATTCTTTTGGAAGCATCAACAATCAAGTTTTGATCCAAATGGGTGGTCAAAGTCAAAGCCATGGTCATGGTCAAAGTCAAGGCTTGAGGCCGCCGGTTTTGTCGAGCGAGATGCTGACACGTGGCGGGGTGGTTGACCTGGCGACAACGGTGTATAATCCTGTGGTATCGCAAGGCTCGTCGCTCGTGGATTTCTCGATGAACCATAAAAACGATTCGTCGGGAAGTGGGTATGCGCTCGGGGGTAGTTTGGGACTTCCGAATCTTGCAGGCTCGACATCGGCCCCGCTCCAAGGAGACGGGAGCTTGGATACAAAGGTCCCGAGAAGAGGGATCGTCCCGAGCTACGATATTTTTAACGAGTTGAATCCAAACGGAATACGGGAATGGGGTTTGCAAGATGTTGGGTTGACGTTTGACTCGGGTCAACATACAATGCAAGGAGGACCTGGGCCGGTGTTGCTTCAACATAGCCGTTCTTCTGAGCGGGAAATGGGAGGGCAGAACCGTAATTTGGGTAGTGGTAAGGCGGTATTCTCTCCCGGGGTGGATTCCGGAAGCCACCGGAATGTTGGTCAGCAACGGAATAGTTACGTTGGGGAGAATTCGTTGCGGGTGAAAGCAGAAGACGGTAGTTCGCATAATAATCCGTTATATCCAGAACAATATGGAGATGATTTGTTGGCCGCGATTCTAAAACAAGTATGTTTTCGGGTCCATATCCTTAGTAATCCTTTGACTTTAATTGGAATTTATCAATTTATGATTGCAAATCATATAGAAATTGGGGGTTCTATTAAGCTCGTTAAGGGCATGTTTGTTAGCAGCCTAATGAGCTTAAAAGGGATTCATTAGCTTATTCGGTCAGCTATACATGACTACTTAGTAAGTGGCTTTATTTTATAAAAAGCAATTTATTCCGTAGGCTTTTAGGAGGGAGCTTCATGCAGAAATCCGAGTTTTGTCCAAACCTGTCTCTTCCAATTAAAAAACACGCTCCTTCCATTTATGAAAAACCATCCCAAACACCTTTCCAATCTATACAGACAATTTAATCCATCGAGACAACTTTACTCATACAAAGGACTTAATGAAAAACCAACCAAACAGGCCTTTAAAGACGGTTTGAACCATTGACCTTCTCGGAGGTTGGGTTTTACCAGTAACTCGGATACTGTTGGACCAATGACTCTTTTTATTTATACTGATAATATTTATTGGATTATTTTGGGCAGCACCACCAGCAGCAACAGCAACAAGGCGTTGGGCAGGCGGAAACGGAGTTTGGGTTTGACGGGTACGCGATGGATAATCTACCGGCGTAAGTATGTACTTTGTGCTTCAAGTGGTGTACATATGCTGCTGCTGATGATGAAAATACAAGAAGATTTGTTGAAATTTATTGCTGGTAGCTCTGCTTGTTTTTTATTTTTTGTTTTATTTTTTATGGTTGTTATGATTATGATATGATACATGCACGATATGCAAAATGCATACGTGACCAAATTTTTGACTGCTTTAATTTAGGAACATCATCAAACTTTAAATTAGCAACAAGAAAAAACATGATTTCTAGGATTTCAATAATATGGGGTTTTGTGCTTGTTTTAATTCATTTCAAATTTTAGTATTGTGCATACCATTGTTCTATAAACAATAGGGATAATTTACTTTGTGATTGATTTTTTCACTTGAAACTTGAAAGAAATATTTATTTATTTATTTGATATGGTAGGAAAAGAAAGAAATTATATCGTATATAGGAAAGTTCAAATGGAAACTCATGTTTAATTGTGAATGCGGGATAGTCAAGAGCACGTCACATGACATATTCAGTCTGAATGATACAAGATTATCTGGTTTGAATATTGTATTATACACCTTGAATAATACGTAATACTCGGTCTCAATAATTCTGTATTATTTAGATTGAATATAAGTCGAATAAGACAGGTCGTGTTATATTCAAATAAGACAAGGGATGTGTTCTCCGTTGTTCTCACGTTCATAATCAAATTTGAGTTGACATTTGAATCTAACCCTGTATATTAAAATATTCTTTTTAAAATAAAAGGTCGAGGAGTTTTTTATTTTATCTTAATAACGTTTCTAAAGATTCCTTTGTATTAGAGGCTTTGAGAACATAGCATTGGTGCTTGTTTGGTTTGATGGAATGTTTTTGTGTGATTGGGATTTCGTAAAAGGAATTGAAATTTTTGATGTGTTTTAGTTAGAGTTGTTATGGGCTGTACGGCCCGTTAGATAAACGGGCTTGGACAACTAGTTTAAGAAGTATGGTGGGCTTGGGTGAGACTGTCCAAATTAATGGTGGACTCAAGCGATGAGAAAAGAATTTTGGACAAGCTCGTTCGACTCGTTATATTATTATATCAATAAATTGTTTTATATAAATTAGTAGTTTATTGAATAAGTTTAGAAGTGATTTTGGGTTGTACCCCTTTTACCAAGTACTACATCTGATGTCATATAGTATGTGTTGAATCTTGATTTTGAAATACTTTATGGTTAAATATTTTGTTGTTGAAAAATCCAAACTTTGAAAAGTGATAATCCATGGAGATGAAATATGTATACTTCATATTCTATGAAGAATACATTTTTCTTATATTATGTATATTAGTAATATTCTATGCCTTAGTTGGAAAAAGAATATGTGTTTCAAATAATTTTATATAAAACATACCAGCTTACCACTTCGTAAGGTTTATCAAATGTAAATATTTTAGGCGCATATAGCCACGCCTATCCATTTATTAGACGTGTACGTGCAAGTTTTCATTCCCGCAAAAATGGGCGTGGACTTGTTATATTACTAGACAAAAAAAATATGTTAGGTTTGATCCATGGCCCGTACAATCCCGTAAAGGATTATCTTTAGTTTTAGGTTGTGTATTTAAAACTCATTTTATGACGGAAAAAGAAAGGAAAGGAAGAGAAAGTAAATAAAATACTCATGTTCTCAAAAAAAATTGTAGTAAAGAATGGAAAGAAAAAGAAGGCAAATAAGATTTTTAAAAGGGTGCATTTATAAAAATGATATTTTTTTTAGAGAAGACATTATTTTGAGTAAAGCAAATGAAGAAAATATTTTCTTTTCCTTTTTTCTATTCTCATCTTTCTTGTTTATCCATGTTTTTTGTTTTTAATTTATTCTCATCTTTCTTTTTTATCCATCTTTCTTTGTTTTTATTTTCGAAAACACGCAATGAAGCTGAAATATGATCATGACATTTTTGTTTAAAATCAACCTTTCACACCAAAATCGTAAAAACCGATGTTTTTAATCATCCTTCAAATATTAATAAACAAATAATAATTATATGATGTAATAATAATAATAATAATAAATAGGTAGTACAACAATTCTATACAAATAATTGTTCCATATATTCCCTTTTCCTTAAAAAAATCAAACAAATCTACAAAAATCAATGGAGATTGATCCTCATCAAAACTAACACTACACCAACACCACCAAGACCACCATCATCACCGCCGCCATCATACCGGAAACCGCCGCCTTCCGCTGGTAACCACCGCTAGTCGGAATCACCCTCGGAAGCGCACACTCCTCCCCGTTAAAGAACAGCTTTGTTGGAAACCCGTCGCCACCTGCCACATTAATCCCGGGCGTCAATTTCTTCGTAAACGAGATCACCGATTGCTGTTTCCCCGGCACCCTCGGGTCCCGCTTCGGGTTATCTCCGTCAACTTCCCCGACCAAATAATTCAGCCCCGGTAACCCTTGCATAAATATCGTATCGTTAACCCCGTTCAGCTCAAGCGCACTCCCGTTGAACGAGTACGCCTTCTCGAACCCGGGGGCAGATCGGTCAAATTCCGCCGCCACAAACCAGTCGGCAAACGAAGTGTCGTCCCAGTTAAAGAGGGTGACCCGGGCCGACCACCCGCCCCGGTAGTCGGTCAGCAGGTGCCAATTGAGACTGACCCCGCAATTATCGCCACATGGCAACGGGTTCGGGACGGTCCGGCGCTGGATCCCGGCCCACGCGGTCGAGAGGGCGGTCCGGTTGTCAAACGGGACCAGCAGCGCCTGGGCCGGGAGAAACATGGCCGGCGCGGTCGTGCTGCACGACCGCCCGGAACTGCTCGGGCAGCCGCAAGCGCACGTTGGGCAGGGGATGATTGACTCGTTGTAGTAAGCCGAGAATGAGACGCAACATCTCGGGCTCGAGCCTTTCGGTTGCGTGATGTTACAGACCACCTGCCAGCTCGATACCGCGGTGGACCCCGGGAGCCCGCTCGGGTCGGCGAAACGGCTTGGGCTGACCCGGACCGGCGGGCCGCATTTGTAATCCGGGTTTAACCGCCCATTAATTTTAAAATTCTGAGGTGGAACGAGAGCGGACCGGTTCAAATCCGGTGGCATTTTATAAACTTCCACCTGGAAAACCGATTTCGATTTACTCGGGTCCATTATCGGCGGCAAGATAGTACCATTCCGGCAGCAAAACGGGATCATTCCGCGTTGAGTGTTATTCGTCATCTCGAGGGGTAAATCGATCAATGTCGGCCGCCTTTCGCAGTTCAAAACGTTCGAGAAATCCAATCCTCCGTAATACGCGCCTTGTCGACCGAAGATGCAACCGGACGAATCCCGAGTGTAGGGATACGCGCCTTTGATATCGTTGATGAATTCGTCTCTCATCCAGTCCCAAGTTAGGTTCCAGTTATCGAGGCGGCCGAGGGCGTTGTGGTTCTCGATGGTCACCTGGGCCCAGTAGCTCGACTCGTAGGTTCGAATCACGTCGTACATGATCGTGAGATCACCAGATTGGCGTGGGAGAAACTCGTCCGGTAAAGTCTCGTTGATTACGGCGTTTGGATCTTTCGAGCAGCAAACTTGCATGACTCGTGTACCTAGAAAATTAAGAATCGGGATCGGTCAAAAAGTCAAACAAGAAACTCACAAGATTTAGGTGTCGTTAGGTTCTTTTAAGAGAGGTTTGAAGTGTGAAGTCTGATTTCACATCTAAAAAGTAAGACGTGAATGGTGCACCTCTTAGAATTTCATAGGCTGGCAAGAGGTTTTCAAACCTTTTCTTAAAATTAAAACAATCAGTCTTAAGTCTGCAAACCTCTTAATTTTCAAACTTAAGAGGTTTTAAGAGGCATTTTTAGTCAAAGTCAAAACCACGGATCATGATGGATCTCGAAAACAAACAAATGGGTACGAGTCAAGAACGAGTCTATGTCCAAACGAATGGTTAAAGACTCGGTTTTTTGACAAGAATGCTACTAAAGGAGTCAAAGTCAAATGAACCTAACGAAAAACGAAAAAAGATCATGCTATTTCTCCTTCTATCATCGAAGTCATTCAAGAAACTAATAAAGATTTAGTCAGAAAGAACAAATCATCAACAACCAAATTGAAAAATTTAAGATTGTGAACTAACAAAGAACTGGTTGAAGTCAAACATTTGACTTTTTCCTTCGATGGTGCTATCGACTAATTCAAATTACAGCTAACGAGCTTCAAACGCGAATTGTTGATGATTGAATAAAGAAAATAGTTTATCTTTAAAGCTAAGTCTTTAAAGAAAGCAGAACCCAGTTTAAATAGTAGTAGATCAAGAAAAACCCTTGAATGAATTGATCACACAACACTTAAAAAGAACCAATTTAAGATCAAAATTAATATGAAACCTTCATTAATTTCACTACACAACAGACATCAAAGTCAAATACCTTCACAAGAAATAAAGTTGAAGCTTTGAAGCAATTGAAACATAACCCAATTCAAATTAAAGTTAATATCAAGAAAACCCCAAACATGAAATAGTCAAACAATTAATATCAAGACAGCATTTCCCAGAAGTCAAAATTAAATTCTTATATAATCACATGATATTAAATTCCAATTAGTGAACACAATCAACGCCAAAAAAAACTGTAGCATTTAAATCAAGAAATCAAGTAAATGTAAACCAAAAACAAATCGGTCAAACTATTCAAAAACAAGACAGCATTCTCCAAAATTCAAAATCTTGATATAATAATTTTCAAATAAAAATCACAATAAATAGATCAAGCCTTCAAATTTTAAGCATATAACAATAACCCTTTTCAATTTAGGATATGTTTGGCAAAAATAAGCTAGCACGGTTTGAATGGATCATATGCTAGCTTATCGAAACGCTACTTGGAGTAGCTTTTTATAGTTTTTACCAATTATACCCTTATTAATGTTAAGTATTATATATTATACCACAAGATACCCTTTTTGGTCATTTTACATACCAATAAGCTAGTTTTTGCCAAACATAATTTATTCATAAGCCAACTTATTAGCAACTTTGTCAAATACAGCCTAAAAATAGATCCAACCTTCAAATTTTAAGCATATAAAATTAACCCATTTCAATTAACATCAAATCAACAAAAACCCTTCAATCATTTAACCAATTAAATCACATACAACACTCTAAAGTCTAAACCATAGGTCATAATTTATATAAAGAACTCATAAAGTCTAAATTTTTTGATACCAATTCTAAAATCTACAAAATAGCTAACTTAAAAGCTACCAAATTTTAAATCTTTTTCATGGATTATAAACTTATAAGCTAAATAAAATGAAATTAAAAAAAAGATTATGAAAAAAAAGAGGGATAAATTAGTAATTTTAAATTACCTTCCATAGAAGGTCTAGGGCAAACAAACCCATCATTCACAAGCGAAATATTACTCGGCATAGGAACCCGGGTCGACCCGACTCCGAATTGCGTACCCACAAAATCGACCCGAACCGACATCTGATCCACATCACCCGCAGTCTCGATCGCCGTCTTCAGATCCGAATTCGGAAACCCGGCAAACACGGTCCCGTTTCCGACCCGACCCGGAAGCGCCGCCGACCCGTCTGCGATCACGGCGTTGGAAGCCGACACCAGATACTCGTCGTGCTGAAATCCCACAAATGCCCTCCAAGATTTGAGCTCTTCATCGGCGTTGTTGAGGATCCGGAGGGTGGATTCGAAGCGGTAGGGCTGGTTGGTTGTTCGGTTGGGTGGGAGGATGGATCCGGATGTGTAAGTGTAGGATAAGAAGACGCCGTTGCAAGAATCGGACGCCGGCGGCGGCGGCGCCGGTGGAGTTTGGGCGGTGGTGGTGGTGGAGAGAAGGAGGAGGAGGGTGGTGGAGAGAAAGAGAGAGAAGGTGGAAGCCATGTTTGAAATTTGAAAGAAGGAAAGAAGGGAGAAAAAGGGGTTTTAATGTAAAAGAGAGAGATGGGAATTCAGCCAGCTTATTGGGGAAAGACACGATAACACAGGTTGTTTGTAGCTGTATTTATTTGGTGTTTTAAATTTATACAAGATTTGTATCTTTGTTTTTTTCTTTAATTTAAATATTTAATTAAGTTAAAACGTGTATTTAACTGTGTAATAGTTAAAGGTTATTGTAATAACAAAATTTAAAAATCAAAAGCTTTAGGCTATGTTTGGCAAGCGTAGCTTATAAGCTAGCTGGTAGCTGATAAGCTAGCGGATAGCTGATAAGCTAGCTGTTGATTGATAAGCTTGCTAGTAGCTGATAAGCTAGCTGTTGAACAAATTATGTTTGGCAAAAACTAGCTTATGAGTATGTAAAATGACCAAAAAGGGTACCTTTGAATTTAATAATTAATATTAATAAGGGTATAATTGGAAAAAGCTACAATAAGCTTCTCATAAGCTACTCAAAGTAGCGTTTCAAAAAGCTAGCTTATCAGCTAGCTTCCTAGTACATGTTTGGATGGACTAGCTTATAAGCTAGCTTATCAGCTAGCTTATAAGCTAGCTTATGCTTGCCAAACAAAGCCTTAGTAGTCTAGGCTAGTCGGTAACATATTTATCAGAGACAGTGGATGGTATTGTTGTCGTCGACCCGGTTTTGACTCATGAGGAGAGTATGTGGTGATACTCTGATCATGGGTCGGTTTTTGAGTTGGTTCATGATCGTCGAGGGTTAGTCGGATGCCTGTATGGATCCCGCATGACATTCCTGTCTACTCGGGTTGACTCATGGGGTGAGCATGTGACGATACTCTAATCATGGGTCGGCTTTTAAATCGATCCATGGTCACCGAGGATTGGTCGGATGCCCATATGGATCCTAAAGGCCTTATCAACTTCGTACCAAAACGTATGCTTGAGTTATCTATTTTTAAAAAGAAAAATTAAAAAAATAGATCTAATATTAATCAGTAATTTGAAATGTGTTTTATTAATTAATAGTTGAAATTAATAAATTTGATATTTGGTGTGACGAGTTAGGTTCTGGTGAGACCAAGCTTTTTTGGTGAGACCGGTGAGACCAACATATTTTACTTGAAACTTCACATCAAAACATTTGTGAAGGTAAAAAAAATTGAACATTCATCTTTAAAACATACTAAAAAACACTATTGAAAAAAAAAATTCCACAAAAAGGTTAAAAAACGAAACCTTCACAACACTTTTTGCTGTGAAGGTTCGCATTATATATATGTAACCTTCACAGAACTTGAGCTGTGAAGGTTTCGTTTTTTAGCTTATTTTCGATATTTTTTTGCATCGAAAGTGATTTTTAGGTCTGCATATTCGAGTTTTATGTACATTCACGGTGTTTTTTTGTGAAGTTTCATACGTTAGGTATTGGTCTCACGCGATCTCACGATAACTGCTTGGTCTCACGTGATCCTGAGTCTTGGTGTGACTTGTTAGGAAATATTTTGAGATTACATAGATACGAATTATAAATATAAAAAAAAAATTTCTTTGAAGAAATCAAGAAAATGACGAATTATATGTATGAAAGTATATGCGTATTTTATTTGAAAACTTTGAAAAAGTAGTGGGATCTTTAAAGAGTAAAATATGTGTTTGGTCCTTGTGATTTTTTGAAAATTGCAGCTTTTATCCTTTTGGTTTGAAATTATATTTTTTTGTCCAAGTGATTTTTAGATTCATTTATGAGACTAACTTTGTTTGATAAAAAGTAATTTGATCATTTCATCCATGTTTGTTTTCTCTTGTTACTAAGCTGTATGTAATGGTACAAGATTTTAAAGCTAGATTACAAAATCCAAAATTTGACATAACCTAACGTTTGACTTCCTTTACTATCTTTTTCTATTGGTTACTTAAAAACCACATTGCGTCAGAGTGAGTCCAAACTCAAAACCTGATTTATAGTTGCTTCTCTGCAAGATTACCACCTACGTTTAAGAAGCGAAAGTAAAAGAAGTCGTTTCAGAACAGAAACCCCCCATCGTCCCCTAAACCCATCACCTTTAAATCGAATAACGGGATCTCAATAACTAGCTTTGTTTTTGATCTAACAATACACTGAATGTGTCGATTTAAGAATCTCGCTACTTGAAAATTTGTTCAAACACGTCTGAATATGGTAAGATAAACAAAGCATAATCAATTATGGAAAACTGTTTTTAATTATCTAAGCAGCATACTCTTAGCCTTAGTTTCTTTTTTGTCGGCAAATGAATAGATGATCACTCATGATGAGGAATCATTTCAAACCAGGATTTGTTAGAGTGTTCAAGTTGCTCATTGGAAATTGATAACACGAGGGAAAGCCAACAAAAAAAGGAGGTCGTTGAGTGGAAGGGTCTCTCGAGGTGGGATAAATACAAGCTAATATTTATAGTATATGAATAATAAATAAGAAGAGATGTAAACGACCAAAGTAACCTTCATTTACCATGAATTTTTAACGCAGATAATTTTAAGAAGGATCAATATAAAGTTAAAAGTTTAAGGACAAAAACAGAAACTTTTGACAAACCATAGGGGCTAAAAGAAACATAATTTATTCTAGTTTTTTGAAAAATGTTAACGTTGGTGGTATAATCAATGTGTTTTTTAGAAGTGGGCCACTACTACTCGCTTTAACGAGACGAGGCAAACACATCTTTAGAAATCGTCGTACGCATTCTTCTATATTATTTTTTTATTTTATTTTATTTTATATTATTATTATTTAGAATAACAACAACCCAACCCATGAGATTATTTTAAAACACAAGTATTTTGAATTTTCAAAGGATCATGTTTATAAGTCGAAAAATCGTTTTTTTTATTACAAAGGAAAACTTTGTATAAATTGTTTAGATTGAATAACATGCCAAATTACAATGATTAATCATCATCAATAATGATAATAATAATAGAAACAAATTTAAAAATGGGTTTAAGATAATTGCACGTAAGATATTTGGATCCATACCCGCATGAGATGTAGTCTTCAAGATGAATTTACGAAGAAATTTTCAAACTTTGTTTCTTTCGTATATATTGTAATTGTATTATAAATTATTTGAGGTTTCTTCCAAAAAGTGTGTTCTGGCGGATACACTCTAACCCCGGGTCCTATGTCTCTGTCTCTCGCAGCCGGTTGGAATTAAAACTAGGACCGTATCTTTGAAATAGTCCCCAAACTGCGAGCCCCATAGACATTTGCGAAGTGGAGGTACCGATCAAATATTGAGTAGTGTAAGGATCGAATTCTTGACCTCAAAGAAGCTTAGGAACAATCTTACCATTAACCCAACAAGTGATTGGTAAATTATTTGAGGTTTCTGTCTTTATAAAAAGTTAGGAGGTGTTTGATTATAACATTCAAGGTTAGAGATGAAAATGACAATAAAAAAATATAATTTCGCTTAATATAATATAATAACTCTATTAGGTCATCCTTAACCGTACGCCTCATACCCTTCATATCTGCTGCCACCTCAGCGCCACATCAGCTTTACCAACACCTTATCAACACCATACCAATCCATCATTAACCATACCAATTCCATACCCTTCTAATTAATTGAATAAAAAAATAAATAGAAAACGAAGAAAGAGAGAGAAAGAAGAGAGAGATAGAGAGAGGGGGGTAGGGGGTGGGGTGGGTTGCTTAATTCAACCGGCACCACCATGCCGATGGACCTTCCTACCGGTGCCTCTACCGATCACACACTATGGTGTTACCGGCAGTACCACCATGCCGATGGACCATGCCGTTGCGTTGCGGATGGCCTTAGTTAAAACCTATTAGTTTCCATATTTGATCAAATTGGGTGCGGATGAAATGGAAACTTTATTTCCATTTAGTCCATTTTTTTACAAGGAATGAAACATATTTTCTGTTTTCATGCCGGATGAAATATATTTATATCTTTGAGTTAAATAAAATATTTTTCTTGATTAAAAATGCTATATAAAATATATTTTATTAGTTATATTAGTTAGAATATAACATCAATATCATGTTAAACCCAATATTTTTGAATAATACAATAGTATGATGCATAAACAAAATCTGTAGACAAACTACTTCAAAATTATTTTATCCTCATTTATCGCTTTTTTAAATAATAAGAATGATTTTTTTTCCCAAAACCTTACAAATCAATAAAACATCCTCATTTATCGCTTTTTTAAATAATAAGAATGATTTTTTTTTTTTTCCAAAACCTTACAAATCAATAAAACATACTAAGACGGATGAAATAAAGATGTATTATGTGGAAACACCTAGTTTCTAAGAGTTTCACTGTAATGAACATGCAAAAAGGTTCAAGGCTTTGTCATATCAGATTAGTTGCAACTGTCAGACAATCTTATTCATAAATGGTTGTAACTATCGTGCACTTAAACATTTACCGCTTAACCATCCGTAACCATCAATTTCTTAGGCCATGAGTGCCACACAAGTTTTTAGTTTCATAGTTTTATTGTCAAATCAGCGTCACGTTAGCTTTTCACACTATCCCACCCTTAAACCATCACGAACCTTTCAACTCTTGTAACATATCTTATAAACCCTCTACATTTTTTAATTATTTTGTATATAAAAAAGGAGAGAGAAAGAGAGAATGAAACCAACGGCTTCATGAAGCCGTTCACGGAACCACCACCGAAACCACTAGATGCCTGGATGGCGTACTACGAAACTGTTAGATTAATCTCGGTATATTATGTAAATAGTTTGTGTAAGGATGAATGGCTGAGATTGCTTCTCACGTTTTCTTAATGGGGGGCAGTGTTTGTCATCCAAAATCGAATGGTCCAGGGTTCAACCTCAGGATGCCCCCATAATGCCATAACCATAACCGTTGAGTTAGTCAGTTATACCGATATCAAACTCTTGTCCAAAATAAGGGAATAGGATCAAAAATTTTGGATGGATCAAAGTGGCTAGACACAAATGGGATCGAACTTTTCAATAAAGTATGACAAGTTTACATAATAAAGCAATTTAAGTTATCAAATATAAAACTAATTTCAAGAATTTAATTTCAGGTAAGACAACTATACAATTTTATACACACACGTTAATTGGACTTAAAATATATTTATTTTAAAAATCATAGGCGAAAACCCGATAGGGTCGCATGATAAAGTAAAACGACGTTTGACTTATTGAAAAATGAAGTTTACATAGCATTTTGTTTAGTTGAAAAAATAGAAAAATGTATACCACTTTTGTTTAGAAACATGTATAAAGACAAAGTATTCAATTTAACGTATCCTAAACAAAACTACTCCAAGTTAACTTATGGATAAACGTTTGAAGTAAATTAGTTTATATAACTAGCTTATTGTTACCAAACAATGTCTTAAAACACTATATTATGAACCAAAATGTAATTATAATATACAAAATATTAAGAGGGTGTTTGAGATTGTTTTTAAGCTCCACAACTGCATTTGATTAAAGGGTTTACTTCACGAAAGTGTATCCAACTTGTTACGAAAAGTTATTGTATGTACTGAACTTCCATTTTTACCATTTGGCGTATCAAAACTATTAAAACCTACCATTTAATGTATTTCGTGACAAGTTCGATACATTAAATAGTAGGTTTTGATAAAGTTGGATACATACAATGACCATTTCTTAAACTTTGATACCCTAAAAGGTAATTTTCTAAGTACAGTACATACAATAACTTTTCGTGACAAGTTGGATACACTTTTGTGAACTAAACCCTTGATTAAAAGTGTTTATTGATTTATGGTAGTAGAAATAAGAATTTAAAAAAAAATGTTTGGATTAGTTTTTGTAGTGATAAAAGTCAATAACTCAATAAGTTATATTTTTAAAAAGTGTTTGCATTAGCTTTTACATGTAAAATGATCAAAAATAATTTAGGGTTTTTCATTCTGTTGTCTTGGCAGCGACCTCATTCAATACATCCGTTTAGGGTTTCTCTTCTCCTTTTGCCACCACCGTCGCCTTTCCTCCGTTGTCCGCCCCCACTACCGTCACTGTCGTCTCTCCTCGGCTCCTCCCATACCTCTCCGGTCGGCTATGGTTGGAGGCGATGAAGCAGGTATGATGAAGCAGATGAATGTTGAAACATATGGTTTTGTAAGGGTAATTATGTCAATTTGTTATAAAAAAGCTAAAACCCTCTCAAAAAGTCAACCCCATCTAACTTCTTAAAAATTGTGTTTCATGTCGAATCAAAAAAGCCCTTTTCAAAAGTATTATTTTTAACTTATTGGCTTTTTGAAAAGCCAATAAATCAATAAGCACTTTTGAAAAGTAATCCTAAACACCCTCTAAGAACACGAATCAAAGCATATACTTTTTATGATTAAAACAAAACATTCGGAGATGGATTTAGAAGCAAATAGACAAATGCTAATATTCTTTTTGGTCTCCCTTTGAACGTTTAAAGAAAAGACAAAATGAAACAACCGGAATAGACTCATCTTCTATCACTCGAAAACAATCTTATCTTTCGATCCACCAATAATTTCGGTGAAATAAAACCTCGGCCAGCCTCTCCATATACCGAACTGGAACCAACTGACCCACCTTTGCATCTCTTCAAGATACGACCCTCATTGGACCATTGTGCAACCAAACTACACGAGATGTTCAAAGCCGACCCGACCCGACCCGACAACTTGGCCTGACCTGACCAAACTTAACCGACCTCTGACACACTAACGCATTTCATCTTGCTCTGAAAGCACTACAAGTTCAAACCAATCAGGCTCCTATAATAAGGGTTAACAAGAATCTAATTAAACCTAAAAGGCTAATATTCTTACTAAATAATAATTTAATAGAATCCCGAGTCCTCCACTATCTATATTTCTCATTTACGATATATGTACAAGGAAAGGTTTCTAGGGGTAGAATGGTAATGTGAAAAAGTCAAAGCTACCAGATTTTCTAACTTGTTCATGTCATGTCAATTCAATGTCCAAAATACCCCTAGACAATACAAGGGAATCTTACGAATCCCTGATACAAGGTTCTTACAAGCAAAAAGAACTGAAACTACCTTCAGTACTTGAATTTGGATCCATCGGATCAAAAAACCATGTTAATCACCATCGTCGATAGTTCCATCACCCTCTCCAACCCAATATGTCTCTAGAATCTTAAAAGCCTTCTCGTAAACTTCATCGTTATCAAGAATTTGCAGCATCTCAATATTTTCTAACCCCTCCACATCATCTATCAAATTGGCAAACAAATTAACTCCACCGGTGTTACCTGCATTCTTCTCCGCTTCCCCGACCCGAAGAATGTTCTCGAGCCCATCCAAACAGACGATCACGATCCTTGAAACAGAAGAGTGTACAAGCAGATCACACAAGGGTTTTATACAACCTTGACTCACCAAATACCTATGAATCAAAGTACAGTTACAAGTATTAGTATGGCCGGCCCAGTACTTTTGTCTAGTGGAGCACCTTTAAAGTCTTTCTGGTTGATTTTGAGGTATTTTTAAGTTTTTTTTAACAATTCTGAAAGACTTTTTTGTATTTTGGGATGGACCCAATGTAGAGCATATGGTAGCCAATGCCACTGTTTCGTTCCTCCGTCATACTATAAATATTACAAGGTCGTAAAAAGTATCAAAAAAATCAATTTGTTGTGTCACCGTATATATTTTGAAACTACAATGATGACACAAAATTCCTTTGGTAGAGTTAGTTTCCAAAGCTTTTCTTTCACTGACCCAAGTTCGAATCTTAGTTTTTGTTTGGTCTAAAAAAATGTGCATTAAAAAGACTTGAACGCAGAACCTAACATGTAATATTCCTATTAGTAGGCAAATAATAAGTTAAGTCATTTAGCAAAAGTCACAGACCTTTGGGATTTAGGGGATTATTAGGGTAGACTTTGGGTTTTCTTTTTAGGAAAAGGATATTATTATATTTAAGTGAAATTGAGTTTATCTAGGAGTCTTGAGGTGGGCTTTGTAACAGATTAGGAGATTAAGTTGAATCCCATACTTATCCTAATTAACCCCCTATAAGTAAATAGAGGGTGTTAAAAATCAACCCACGCTTAAAATTAGTTTTGCAATCTGGGAAGATCTTCTAGCCAGATTTCAGAGTTTGGATTCAAGATTTTTAAGGTAACCTCGATTCTAAAAATTTTAGTATTGGTTAATGGAATGGATTTTACATTGGTTGGTTTACTTTTATTATGTATATAGAAGTTTTTTTTGGGTCACATCATTAATGGTGATTCTGAGTTCCTAACTAATTTTCGAAACAAAGCAAAGATTATTTTTCTATTTGATAAACTTATAAAATGGTGAATAAAATACCATGAAAACATGTTTTCCTTCTTTGATTTGGTGGGTTTGGAAATTTGGTTTTAAAACAAAAAAAATAATAAATAAATAAATAAAAAGGGGGTCGATGTTTAAGCTGGGGAAGAAGATGATTGTTTTGGCCACTTTCATTCTACACCCTTAAGTTTCTGTTTACTTTTGCTTTGAACCCTCAAGTTTCCTTTAATATTACAAATCAACCCTTTTACTAAAACTGTTTTGAATCTAAATTGATACCATGACTTATGTCTTCTGTGTCATCAAATCTTTTATAAAGTAGTCTAAAATAGTGTTGTTTTCTAGTAAATATCCATTTAAGTATTTTATGAATAGTCAAAACAATGATCATTCTTTTCAAACATATTTTATAGTATGGTTTCAAAAATTTTTCTTTTATCCATCTAAGAGTTTCTTTAAAAAAATTAATATATCGTCTTATGAAAATTAAGTACTTTTGGCTTGGTTAAACATAGGTTAGTTAAGTTATATTTTTGGCAATAGTTGTCTATATCTATATCGTCTTATTGGTAATCTATAATTTTGGGATTTTAGACGTTGGAGAAGGCATTAGTAGATTTCAGATATTTTAGCGGCTTTTTACATTGTCGAATATCGTGTCAGGTACGGATCTCCGTACTTCTTTCAGCGCTACTCTATTCGATTATTGATATTGACTTAATGGTCTCATTCGTTTGTTGGAAATTGTGATTATCGTGATAAATTCGTTGTTGTTCAAAAACCTTGATATTTGAGACCTTCGTTTCAATTTACCTTGTTGGCTTATGATTATGTGATGAATTAGGTCTTTGACCTTTCGATTTATAAGATCTTGATGCACGGTGAATATATTTGGTGTTGAGGTGGTTTTATATTCGCACGTGCAAATATAGAACCCTTTTGTTAGATGGTCTGGTGGACAAGAAACCCGAGCTAACCACCTGTAGGGGTACTACAGGCATGTTATTGTGGCGCCAGTGGCATGACACTATCCGTGGCGGTGTGATTAGTCCACGGCGTCTCCTTCCGATATTTGTATGTGGTGTGGCGGTTGGTTTTATTTTAGGAGGCGTATGGGTCGACCCTAGGAATTTTGGGAGCTTTTGATCGGTGTGCATTGTAGTGCCATACATGCCCGATTTTGGATACACTTGGAGTTGCAAATCCAAGCGTATTATGTTTTGTTGGATCCTGTGATGCGATGTTATGTGATTTAGCTCTTTGTATGAAGCTCGTTATTTATGTGTAAACTAACCCTTCGTTGCTTCAGCCTTAATTTCTTTTGATTACTCCGGAGATTGGTGGCGGTTTCGGTTTGGACGAAATCTGAAACTTTATATTGTTCTCTTTTGAATTTGATCTTTAAATTACCTTCACGTTTGTTTATGTTGTAATCAAAATCCGTACTGGGCAATTGGCTCACGCTGTGTTTTTCTTCCGGCAGGTATTTAGCTTGGGAAAACAGGGGGCTTGTGAGAGAAGACGAGTTGCTTTGAGGATTTTAGTTTATTTGTTGGAACTACTATCGCATTACTTAGAGGATTTTATTTTAGGATTTAATTTATTTTAGATTTGACGTTTTTTTTTTGTGCGTTAAGTTACTTATATGCTTGGGATAATTTTAAGAATTAATAGTATTTGATTTTGATATTCGGAGATCCCGTTTCCGTTGCATATTTGGGGCGTTACATAACATATGAAAAACAATGAACTAACCAACAGACCAATGATGATTCTGTAAAAAAAATCGTATATTTGTTTCTTATATGGTGTCACTTTTTGAAAAAAAAAAATCTAGGTCCATCTAGTATGTCAGTATGTATATAATTGGGGGTCTAATAGTATAATACTGTAAAAAGATGTTAAAAAGAAGGACTATCTTCACCAAAATGTATCCAACTATACATTCCTATTGTATGTATCCAACTTCAAAATGGGTTATTGTGTGTACTAAACTTTCAATTTGGTTTATTGTGTGTACCGGTTTACCTGATAACCTGCTGATGCTGATGTGTATCAGGTAATTTCTCCGGCGACTCCCTTCTTCGGCCACCACCACCACAAACACCAAACCCACCACCAACACCGCCACCATGTCCACCACCACAACCACCACTACCATCACCAAACCCACCACCAACCCGACGATCCAGACGAAGATTCCGACGACGACCGCTGCCAAACCCACCGCTGCATCTACCACCGTCAACGACCACCCCTGGTTCTAATCTGATTCTGATTTGATTTGATTTTGCATTCGATCAATTAGGGTTCATATATTGAAATTAGGGTTCTTGGTAAATTTGGGTTTTTTTTTCAAATCAAATTTGGGGTGGTGTTGGTGGCTGTGGTGGTGGAGATGGTGATGGTGGTGGCGATGTTGGTGGTGGGTTTGGTGATGGTGGTGGTGGGTTTGGTGGTGTTGGTGGTGGGTTTGGTGATGGTGGTAGTGGTGTGGTGGTGGAGATGGTGATGGTGGTGGCGGTGTTGGTGGTGGTGGGTTTGATGATGGTGGAGGTGGCTGTGGTGGTGGAGATGGTGGCTGTGGTGGTGGTGGCGGCCGGAGAAGGGAGTCGTCAGAGAAGAAGATGGTGGTGGTGGGTTTGGTGGTGGTGGTGGCTGCTTTGGTGGTGGAGATGGTGGTGCCCGGAGAAGGGAGTCGCCGGAGAAGAAAATGGTGGTGGTAGGTTTGGTGGTGGTGGTGGAGATGGTGGCTGTGGTGGTGGCCGAAGAAGGGAGTCGCCGGAGAAGAAGATGACCGGCTACCCTTTCAGCAGGTAAAGCGGTACACACAATAAACCAAATTGAAAGTTTAGTACACACAATAACCCATTTTAAAGTTGGATACACACAATAGGAATACGGGTATAGTTGGATACATTTTGGTGAAGATAGTCCTAAAAAGAAAACAAACTTGATTTGGTCATTGGTACCCGCCAAAAGTGGCATTTGATATTGCCGATGCAACCTCTGCCTTTATATCAAATTTAGCTGTCTATAACAACTTAATCAGGGGCGCAATTAAGCCAGCCTCAATCACAGCATGTAAGTTAAAAAATGGAATAAGATGTCACATTTACAAAGAATATACCAAGAAAGCATGTGATGAAACTTAAAAAGAATCAATTTTTTTATCTGTATTTGTTCTATGTTTCCGGTAGTGATGTTTGAAATGGTCCAGCAAACTTCCTTCTGAAGGCTTCTTTCATGGCTATTGGTCAACAATCTCAGCAGGCATGGAAGTAAACCATGCCTAATAAAATGCTATCAAATGAAAATTTGTGTCAACCCCAATTTTACATATTTCTCATAATGGTGAAAATGCAACAAAAACAAATCTTGAATATACAAACTCTCACAAGATCAACATCATACCTGAGTTTGGACATCATCACCTGTGGCAATGTTCCCAACAGTTCGAACGGCATAGATGATTACCAAATGAGATGGATGGTTGAACATGATCAGACAAATTTGTCAAAAATCTAGATGTTGGATCAAGCAAAAAAAACATGACCATAATGAAGCACAACATCCATTATAAGTTCAAGAAGGTGTTCGCAGATATCAGCATCAATCACAGCTTGTATTTCGTAATTCATACCACCATACATATAGGAAAGAGCACAACACGAATATGCTAAGACCTTTTCATCATCATAGTCAACAAGAAACTTAAGGGCTGGAAGAGCTAGCTTCATCTGCAATCCAAAAAGTTTCAGTGATTAGTAATCACATAATAGTAACAAAAATTACAAAATTATATATATAATGATTAATCAACTTGCTCAAATGGAGGCCGCGGGTTTCCTCGATAAAAATTTGATAATGCCCATGTGGCACTTATAAGCATGGAAAGCTTAGCATCCTTCCTTATCTGAGAAAGCAAAGGCATCAAAGCACCATGGCGAAGAACAAGATCACGGGATATGGGAGACTCACCAGCAAGGTTTGCCAGTGCCAAAACAACTTGCAACAAGAACATTTAGTTTGGTTTTCCATTAGATCCTGTATGGATAAAGATGTGTCTGTAAGGATTAATCTGTCTAGATTGACATGTTTTTTGTTTGGGAAGGTTTTTCACAGATGGAAGGAGTGTTTTTCAATTAGGATGGACAGCTTTGGGAACTCTCCCCTAAAACATTACTAAATAAGCCACTTCCTATCATTAAGCCACTACCAAAATGTCAATTATAATTGACGGGATTTGTTGTGAATCCCATTAAGCTTATTAAGCTACTAACAAACAGGCGCATCGACTCCACATCTCCACCTTTTTTAGACTTAAAGATTAAGTAGTAGCTTCCATCCGTTACCTGCTCACACAAATCATCCCTTGGAGAAGATAGAAGATTAACAAAAATTGGGACAGCCCCGTGGTAAGAGCCACGATGCACACGTGTAAATCACAATGGGTTGCAAACAGGCCTCAGTGGGCAATACAACTGCACACTAGTCACTGTGATCATTACTTTATCTAGGGTTGGTGCGGTGACATCAAACACATGTAATTCACAATGGCTTGCAAACAGGCCATAGTGGGCAGTACACTACTGGTCGCTGTGATCGTCACTTCCAAGTAATAGATGGTCAAATACCAGAATTGTTTTCCACAGGGAGTGCAAGCCATACTAAAATACAAAATTAATTAAGAACTGCAGTGCCGACAAGAGTGGGCACTGAACTTCCAGTAGCTAAATTACAAAATACGAAATTAAAGCTTTGAAAGCTAGTTGCTGAAATATAAAATTAGTTCTAGGCAGAAAATAAAAACTAAACTAAGATACTTGCTACTTTGAAACTTAAAGCTACCTTACATGAAGAGAGAAAAGCAATCTAAAATTAACTAAGTTAAGATAAGCTATGAGATATGAGAGAAACTAAGATATGATTAAGCCAATGCACCAATATCACCTATTTATACTAAAACCATGTAAGCCTTCAAGTCTTCTTTTTGTCCAAAGGTCTTTACCCAATGGGTCTTGAAAAGGTATATTTACTTTTGGCTAAGAGACAAGTTGTACTTTAGTGACAATCATCTTTTAGTACAAAAACCACCATCATTAATATTCACTTGCACTTTATCATCATAGATATTCCTTTGGCATCTTTTCCTGTAGCATAAATCATTCCATCAGCCACCTTGAACATTGTGAAGGACATGGGAGCTGCTAACCTTGTACAAAGATGCTCCAAGGTTATTATTTTCTCTGAAATCCCGAAATTACCTCTGTCAGCACGTCTAGTGGGCAATGCCGAAGTCACTGCACAAGATTTTTCACAAAAATACCCCAAAAACACATAAAATAATATCAAAACAGTAAAGTTTATTTATTTTGCTCAAAACATTACTTTATATAAAAGAATGGGTTTAAGGAAGCAAAATGACTATTTTAGACATATAAATACACTAAAGGAAATATAAATACCCCGTAATCAACTACGACCTTTATGTTCTCAGTGGTTCCTGAGGCAATGTTAGTGAGTGCCCAAGCAGCCTCAAACTATTACAAATTCAGAGATAAGATTAACAGCAAATAAACAAACAGAAATAGAGGCACGCAAGGCAACGGTATTACTTGAAGCAGTGGAAAGTACTCCCTCGTTAAGAACTCAATAAGGAGAGGTATAACCCCTGATGTTATAACTTGGTCAATTGGTGGAGTCAGTCCTGTTAAACAAGATTCAGATAACACAATGAGCTCCATACAGTTATATATACAAATACATACATCTAAAGATAATCTACTTCTTGCAATTGAATGTGAATACGATAACATAATGCCTACCTATGGAAAGCAATTCATGAAACTTCAAAGTTGCCTTTATTTGCATATCATTATCATTGGAATATAGTCCGATAACTATAGAAGGAAGCTCCTCCAATTGCAATTCATTCAGACACCAGTTATTATATGATTAATTACAAGTTTTATATTCATCGACTACAAAATTAACAATCCATGATCTTCAAACTGGTTGGATACATAACGGCACGTACATCTAATGGCAAATCACAAATCCTGAACGTCAACATACAGATTGTAAACCAGACCTAGTTATTACTTATGGCCATTATTTACACATAAAATAACATAGATGTATCAACTCATTTGCATCTGATTGTAGAATTAATCGGGATTGATATTACGGTTACTGATTAGAAGATTGAAGTCACAAAAACATCAAATCATATGTGTATAATCATACATTTATCATAATCGAATAAGTTGCAACTAACTACAATTAACAGACCCAGACCTAGCTATTAAGGATTTAAGGCCATTATTTTTTAAAGCAGGAGCATGTGCATCTGATGGCAAATCAAAAATTGTGAACGTAAACAAATAGATACTAAACCAAACCTAGATATATCAACTTCTATGCATCTGATTGTAGAATTAATCGGGATTGATATTACAGTTACTGATTAGAAGATTGAAGTCACAAATACATTGAATCAGATGCGTATAATCTAATCATACATTTATGAGAATCCAATAAGTTGCAACTAACTACAATTAATAGATTGTAAACCAGACCTAGTTATTGATTATGTCCATTAATTATTTATGCATAGAATAACGTAGATATATCAACTCATATGCATCTGATTGTAGAATTAATCGCAATTGATATAACAGTTACAAAATTAGAAGATTGAAGTCACAAATACATAGAATCATATATATATATATGTATATGTATAATCTTATCGTACATTTATCATAATCGAATAAGTTGCAACTGACTGAAATTAAATTGGAAAGATAACAAAACCTTAATCTCGATTGTGGACTTTTGAAGTGGTGCACCATCAGTAGACATGATTGACTGCTTGCTAATTGATCGATCTCACTAAACTCAAAAACAGAGGCGATTCTATAGGTAACTTAGGGGCTACTTTTCATGGGGCGACTCTGGTGCTTTTTGCCGGATTGTGATGTATTTTGGCCGAAAAAGCACAAGTCGCCCGGGGCTACTTCCTCCGAGGCTACTTTGATGGTTATTTTGCTGATCGGAGGGAGAAGGTGGCTAGGAGATGATTTGCTATTTTCTAAATGGTTAGAAAAATCAATTTCTCTTTACTTTTTATATATTTATATACTAGTTAATGGCCCGTGTAATACACGGACAATTTAAACATATTGTTTTAATTTCTAATAAGAATATACATCTACATTATAAAGTTCACAAATATTTCATCACAAATCAAACATAATATCCAATTAACAATATAAATATGACTTAAATTACCCTATTAATTTTCATTATTTATAAATAATTTATAAAAAATAGTTAGATTAAAAAACATGAAACATTTAAATTTCAAGAATATCAACAATAGAATTGTAATAAAATGTAAACAAGTTAATTTATATCTATTTTTAATATTTTTAATATTTAATAATATAAATAAACAATATTTAATAATATAAATAAACTAAAAGATATTCAATATTAGACTCATTTTGAAGGTATCGTCGAGACGATTATAATGGTGGAATTTATAACAAAGAAAAACAAAAATTTTAATATATTTTGATTTATATATATTATTTACCTTAATAAGATAAGGATGTAAAGTGAAAAAATGAAAAACTAATGGGTAAAAAATAATTTAATCAAATAAATCTAAGGATACAAAATGTAAATTTAGGTAGGTGAATTTTGGAAAATTCTTTTTCTATGTTTGTTAGTTACCTTTTTATAGGAATTAAGATAGCATTTAAAAAAATAAAAAAAAAATAGATATACATGATGATCACATCATTAATTGACTTATTTTCTTTAATTGGCCAATGAAATAACCCAATTTCAGATGTAAGCTAAAACCTTCTTTATATATATATATATATAGATTTATTGTAGTCCCTATAGTTTGCAAAGTTTTGATTATTCATATGGGAATTTTATAAAAATAAAATGAAGTTTCACTTAATTTTTAATTAATATAACAAAGAGTTGTTTTTCTTCCTTAGTGCAATAGATTTTCACTTTATTTTCCATATTTGTATTATTTGTAGCCTTAAGGCTGCGTTTGGTACATGGGACAGGACAGAATAGGACGGGACAAAAATCATTGTCCCACGTTTGGTGCAGCATGGGATAGAACAAGAATTCACTGTCCCACGTTTGGTGCGACATGGGACAGGATGGGACAAGGTGGGACAGCATGGGACAAAAACAGGCTTTGGTGGAACAACATGGGACAGAAATGAGACAGAAACTAAAATACTACTAACTAACATTCGTTTGACATATAACCTTAATATGGTATTTGTTTTAGTGTTTACCACCACTAGTCGTTTTCTCCGCCGCCATCGGTAGACACCGTCGGCCACTTCCACTTCCTCTAGCACTACCACAACCTCTTCCACCACCTCTACAACCACCACAATCCTTCACCACCTACCAACAATCGTTGATCACCAACCATAACCATCGATCACCACCTTTACCACTGCCGCCACCACCTCTATCACAACAACCTTCTCCATAACCATACTATACAACCACCGCTCACCTCATCCCCCTCCTCATCTACCATAATAACCACCACCATCAGTTACATCAAATTTTTATTCGAATTTGGTTCTATTATATATGTATTTATGTTTATGAAAATTGTGTAAAAATGTTTATAAACTATATTATTTACTTTATTTATGTCAATTATAACTATTATGTGATATATAAAAATCATCAAATAATTTTCGGGGGAACTTTTTTAGTTCTGTCATGTCCAGTCCTAGGCGTACCAAACGCTAAACAGACACCAGTTCTGTCCAGTCCTGTCCCGTCCAGTCCTGTCCTATATCTTGTCCTGTCCAGTCATGTTCTGTCTAGTCATGTCCTGTCTAGTCTTGTCCAATCATGTCTGCGTACCAAACGCTACCTAAAAGCTATGGCAAAATTGTTTTTCAAAACATGATTTATGGAAGTAAATCTTTATATCATAGTTAATAACATATGTATAAAACATATGTTACTATCACTCAATAAATAAATGATAATAAACGATTTAAATTAAGTTACATATTTAAAACTAATAAATAAGAAAATATAAAAGATAAAAGTAAATCAAATGTCTTTACCAAAAAATGCATATTGTACCATGGCATGCCTCAGGTTTAATGTGGCCTATGATACAAACCTTGAGCAACGACACGCCATGGTGGTTGTTGTGACGAGCTTTTTCAAACATGTAAATGGGTATACATAGATTTGACCAAATGTAAAGCTGCAAAGTTAATTATCTTCTATAATATATTTAAAGACTCGAAACAGTTAAACACAAAAACTACTATATCCTTCTTGAGATCTCCTCTTCTAAGTTTTAAATCTGTTGGTTGAGATAATCTCTTCTAAGTTCTAAATCCGTTGGTTGTGGGACTTCTTTGAGATCTCGGTAATTCAAATTCAAACTAAACATCAAATTGGAATGAAATTCAATTTCAAATCACACTAATTAAACGGTGTTAAACAGTTAAAATAAATTATATTGATAAAATTTGAAGTAGATTACATATATAGTAATATAGCCTCCCATATTTCTTTATGGATTATATTTTCTTTATAGATCGAGTCGATAACACTAATTTTGTTTTGTTATATATGCTCGGTTAACTCGTGAGGTTCTCTTCATCCTACATTTTTCTTTGACTTTCTCTTTTACTTATCAAATTCTAAATGTCGGGTGTATTTATTTAAGAGTTGGGTTCCAGCAAAAAGTTAAGATTAAGGTAAGTATGAGAAGTGTTCATGAATAGGAAGAATAAAAATTGTAGTTAAATTATTATACAAGAGAAGACGGTAAGAAACTAAGAATACAAAAACCATTTGACACACTCTGTACGGTTAACATAAAACAAACAGTCTTGGACTTAATTATATATCAAACATTTTGAAATTCAAAAACAAATTGACCAATACTACTATTCTTCTTCGTTCTTCGCTCCTTAGCGCAATCATAATTTCCCAACGCAACCCTAAAGTGTGACTGAAAAAAAATGAGAGAAAGCCCGACCCGAAAAATAGACTCCATATAACTCCCCCCCCCCCCCCCCCCCCCCCCCCTCCTCTCTCCCATCCCCAAATTTTCAATTCAGAGCCCCGACTCCCTAAATTAAGCCTTGACCAACCCCTTCGAGTGGAACCGACATGCCCACCTTTGCATCTCTTCACAACATGACCATCCCGTTGTGTAACCTCCCACCAAACCGACGACTCAAACCAACCTGACCTTTGACGCCATTGCCATATTTCATCTTTCTATCAAAACCCTGCAAGTTCAAATTAGCCAACTCAAATAATCAGGGTTAAAAACAGTCAGATTTATATTACCAAATCTCCAAATGGGTAATACTTTTAGTAAATGGCGAAGGATTGTGTGAGAAGTGGATGAGCGGCTCTGAACTTGTTCCCATACTGAACCGAAACCCAACCCATGTCTACATATTTCTAGTATGGGAACAAGTTCTCCAGAGGTAAAATCTAACCAACATGAAGGTTGGTTGTTTCCTGCAACCTAAATAAGGCACTTGATTTACATATTAGGGGTAGAATGTAATATGAAAAAACTCAACGTAAAAGGCTTCTCGAGTCTTGACTTTCAAATGAACGAGAGGAAAATCCTTGCCGTTAGGAAGGAATGGATCTAACGGTCCTTCCTAACACTAATGGTGTGCATTTGGTACACAGATAGGATAGGATGGACAACTCATAAAGAAATTGTAGTAAAAAAGGTTTTAACTTTTTAATTCGACATGTGTAATTCAGTAATTTACTAATCCTGTTCCATCTCCCTAATTTTTGTTACATTAGGAATAAAGCAATGTATTTTTGTCCCACTTAGTCCCATCATTCCGTAGGAGAAAAGTCAAAAATACCCCTTAACAAAGACAAATCAAAGGAATCTTATGGCCTAAATCAATACTACAAAAAAATTGTAACAATTACCAAAAGGAATGCAAGAAAATGAGGAAACTGGAATTACCTTCAGCTGTTAAAATTGAATCCACCAGGTGGAACTTGAAGACTGTTAACACCAAAGTTAAACCCCAGCTGAGCACCATCAGCCAGATATACATCATCCTCCTCCAACCAATATGTCTCCCGAATCTTCACAGCCTTCTCATAAATTTCATCGTTGTCGTGCGTTTGCAAATTCTCGATCTTTTCTAACCCATCTGCATCATATATCATCTGGGCGTATAAATTAACCTCACTTGTGCTACCCACATTCTTCTCCACTTCCCCTACCTTAAGGATGTTCTCCAGCCCTTCTAAAGAGACGGCCACGATCCTTGGATCAGGATGTATAAGAAGATCACACAACGGTTTTACACATCCTTGACTCACCAAATACCTATAAATAACAGTACAGTTAAAAGTCTTGGCACAAATATTATCAAGGGTATAACTTTGTGAAAGTTGTTAAAGAGAAAACACACTTGATTTGCTCAATGGTACCACCAGAAGTGGCATTTGATATTGCCCATGCGGCCTCTTTTTTTACGTCAAATTCAGCAGTCCGGAGCAGATTGACCAGGGGAGCAATTAACCCAGCCTCAATCACAGCCTGTAAGTCGAAATGAGTCTATATATACATAAAGTAGTCATAATTTTATAACAATGAATCATATAACATTCAAAATCCCTTTAATGATAAGGTAAGTTTGCATGGAAAAATATATGTTTGTCCAAGTTTTGTCCATAGTAATATAAAAATTGCAGCCCTTGTATGGTTGTACCATTGAACAAAAATGTTTATTCAGACCATCTTTACCGAACACTTGTTTTTGGCCAAAATAAAGAGTAGCTTCACCCTATCGCTCTTACTAAATAGATGTATCGAGAAATTATCATTAAGCATAAAAGTAAGATCAAAAGCAATTGGAGAAATGATTAAATAGTGTTAAATGTGACAAGATATATATGAAATAAGATGGCTTATTTACATAAATTATGCAAAAAGAAGCATGACATAAAGGAATCAACGATAAGCCAATCTCAGACGTGTTTACCTGTATTTGTTCCTTGTTTCCAGCAGTGATGTTCGAAATTGTCCAGCAGGCTTCCTTTTTAATGCTCTTCTTGTGGTTATTGGTTAACAAGCTCAGCAGGCAGGGAAGTGAACCATGCTCTATAACATGCTATCAAACGAAAAACTGTGTCACCTCAATTGTGATTGGCTATTTAAAATTTTAATCAAATAATCTGGCACATTTATATGAACAAAATTACTTCGGATTTGATCTAAAATATGTTCTAGCAAATCTCTAGAAATAGGTAAGAAACTCACTGGAACCTTAGTCCTTTCAAAACACAAACAACTTTATTTACACAAGTGACAAGTATGATTTGGGCATTAAGATGATCAATGCCCATATGTATTTACTTATGGATTACAATGATCCATTTTAGTTTGAACCTAAAGCCCATGGAAGAAACCTTCAGATTTGAAATAGCAAACTATCAAACCAACCACCGATTACTTGCCACCATTACTATGGCTTGAAAGCATCATGACTAATCTAGTGTTTTTATCGGTTGCCACATAATTAAAACCTAGGGCCTGGGTGAAGAACATCAATAACTTTAAAATGAAGTCGTTCGGATTGTTGCAATGACAGCATAAGTGTTCCGGTAACTATAATGTTAATATAGAAATTCTCACAACATCATACCTGCTTTTGGACATCATCACCTGTCACGATGTTCCCAATAGCTCGAAGAGCACGGATGAGTACAGAAGGAGATGGATGACTGCACATCAGACAAATTAATCAAAAATCTAGATCATTTTGAAGCAAAGGTGGACCAAGCTAAAGAAATCAACCACAATTAAGCAAAACTCACTTGAGAAGCTCAACAAGGCGTTTGCATACACCAGCATCAATAACAGCTTGAATTTTCTCATTCGTACCGTGAGACAGATAAGACAGAGCCCAACATGCATCTGTCAACACCTCTTCATCATTTAAGTTAAGAAGACACTCAAGGGCCGGAAGAGTTGGCCTCGCCTGCAATCCAAAAAGGTTCAGTATGACAAAATAGTAATAACTAATAACTATTATAATATATACATGCATATGACGAGTAAACAACTTGTTCAATTGTGATTTAAGGTGATGAACATGTATTTATTTATAGATTACATGATCCATTTTAGTTTGAACCTAACGGCTATGGATGTAACTAGGCCTGTAAACGTTCACGAACCGCTCGTGAATTTGTTCAGCGGGAAGTTCGTTTAATAAATGAACAAACCCGAACAAGATTTTATGTTCGTTTAATTAAACGAACGAACATGAACAAGGTCATCATTCGTTCAATTATGTTCGTGAACGTTCGGTTATGTTTGTTCGTTTATGTTCGTGAACTATTCGTTTGTTTATGTATATTAGTATGTATATACACTAGATGTTAATCAAGAATATGTAGGGTTTTCTGTTCATTCATGTTCGCTTGTTAATGTTCGTTTAAGAGTTTAATGAACGAATACAAACAAACGCCAAGAACGAACACAAATTGATTAACAATCAAAACAACTTACAATCAGTGATTACTTGTAGGGGTGTAAACGAGTCGAGCTTTTATCGAGTAACTCGAGCTCGAGCTCGAGCTCGGCTCGTTCGAGTCGAACTTTATCGAGTTCGAGCTCGAGCTCGAGCCCAAAAAACAAGCTCGAATATTTAACGAGCCGAGTTCGAGCTTTCAAGAGTTTGACTCGAGTTCTTATCGAGCTTTTCGAGCCTTGTATAGTATATATATATTTTTATATTATTATATATATTATGTATATATAAGGGGTATATATCAAAATAACCTAAATATGTATCTTTCGAGCTTTTCGAGCCGAGCTCAAGCTATAACCTAAATAACCTGTTTAATACACAATTTCGAGCTTTTCGAGCCGAGTTCGAGCTATAATGTATCTTTTACGAGTCGAGCTCGAGTTTGAAGTATGAAAGCTCGTCGAGCTATCGAGTCGAACTCGAGCTTAGCATAAAGTCTCGAGCCGAGCTCGAGCCCTGTCGAGCTCGAGCTCGGTTCGACTCGTTTACACCCCTAATTACTTGGCACTCCTATTATGTCTTCATGATTAATCTATTGTTTTCATTGGTTGCCACACAATTTGATCAACAAAAACCTAGGGTGAAGAACAATAAATTTCGAATAAAGCTAAGCTAAATGAGACTCGATCGATCAAACAGAAAAAGTTAGCCACATTGTTTAACATATCAACTAGCTCAGCTTCATCTAGTAATTCAACAAAAATTGAAAAAACACATTCACATACAAAGTATATTGTTAAGTGATGCAAAATCTCACAAAGATGATACCTGAATTTGGAGATCATCAGCCATCTTGTAACGGTTCCGGCGAACCCCAGTCCTCGCGCTAGCTAGGACTCAGCGACGTGATTGACTGCTTGCTAATTGATCGATCTCACTTAACTAAAAAAAAAAAAAACAAAATACTCAACGATTTAGAGAAAAATCCAACCCCTAGATGCAAGAGACAGTGATATATATACTTGATGAAAGAGACGTCGTGATATACATATATATATAATAGATATATAGATACAGGATAGATTACAGAGAGATATATATACAATTAAGATCGTCTCCAAGATATATCAGCACCAAAATCATGATGGCAATCGTTTAACCGGGAAACCGAATATATATATATATATATATATATATTTTTATTATGCACCCCTTCAAAAGGTTGTAACCCTTACACCCCTCTTAATCACCCTCCATTTACTAATTGACGGTTAAGATTATAATTCAATTAAAGTGATTTATTTTTTCTTTTTAAATTATCTCTCTTCTAAATAAACCACATGCGGAAGGGTATAATGGGAACAACATCAACAAAATTTGAATTTTGCTATTCATGGAAGTTATTATCCAAATCAATGTATACACGAGAATAACTCCATTTTCCAATTCCATAATTACTATAATGATTTAACCACTTCAAAATTGAAACCTAAATTTGGGGTACCTGGATTCATATAATGAAACAAACCATAAATTCAAATTAATCTATACCCACCCAGATTCATATAATGAAACCCAGAAATCTATACCTATATTAATATAACGAAACCCAAAAACAATGATTCCTAGTCAATCTATACCCAGATTTATATAATGAAACCTAGAAATCGATACCCAGATTCATATAATGATACCCAGATCCAGGTCGTATGAATGACCTTAAAATTTTAACATTCATCGTATATGCATCGTCTTCATCAATCATTCATCGTATATTCATCGTATATGCATCGTCTTCATCAGTCATTCATCGTATATTCATTGTAAAATTTCTGATATTCATCGTATATGCATTGGTTTCATCATATATTCATCGTAAAAATTCAGATATTCATCTTATATTCATCGGATATACATCGCCTTTATCATATATTCATCGTAAAAAATCGGATATGCATCTTATTATATTCATCGTTTTCATCGGATGTGTGTTCATCGAAACTTCGTCGGAAAACTCATACATTCTTCGGAAAAATTATATAAATCGTATTCATCGGAAATGTATCAGAAATGTATAGAAAAACTAATACATTCATCGGAAAATCTATACATTGATCGAAACTTAAACATTCATTGTCTTCATAGTAACCTCCTTCCAACGTCCATCGTATTCATCAAATATCATGGTAGCCTTCCCCGAGTTCATCATATTCATCGGAACTTCATCAGAAATATCAATACATTCACGGTCAAAAAACCGAATCTTCATCGCATCTGTATTCCAATTGAAATCGACTACCATCTCCATGCATGTGCACAAACAACAATTAAACAAATACAGTTATGAAAAGAAATTGAATTACAAAGATATAACAAATATTTGCATTTAAAAACATTGAATCACAATTGAATCGGATGAAGAGTCTGAATCAATTGAAATCACATAAAAATGGTAAATGGAATTCTTGAATAAGAAACATTATAAAGGGATAATCTACAAAAATAAAACCCTATAAAGATGGTAAGCAAGCATGATCCACGACAATAACTAGTTAACATTAAAAAAATAAAAACTAAATAAATTATTTAATGACCATACTACCCCTCATAATTATTAATTCTAAAAACACAAAAAAATTAAATTTCAATCCAATCTTGACAAATGAACGGTTTAGATTAAGGGTGTAAGGTGGATAACCTTTTGATGGGGTGTATTTTAACCTTCCTCTATATATATATATATTTGAAACACAACACTTGCATAGCATTACATTTGAAACCCAATAAATGCATAACATTACTTCTTCTCCCATTTGAAACCCAAGGTCTGCAGGTCGATCAAATAATATGTGCTACGACCGCACAGAAGGTTAGAAAATTTTTGGATGAACACCAATAAAAAAATAAAATATTGTTAATCCTTATCATAATTAGGTAGCTAAAAATAAGGAATTGATTCAAATCAGAATATCAGTTACACAAAAATCTATATATAATTAAAATAAAGAAAATCTATATATATATTAAAAGAAGGTTTTTGCTGATGTCATCAAAATGAAATTGAGTGATTTCATTGGTCAATTAAACAAATCCTATCAAATGATGATGTCATAATCTATTTTAATTTTTTTTTTCAAAATTTACATACCTAAAATTTCTCATTAATTTATTAGTTTCCCTTTTACAATTTACATTTTGTATCCTTATAATTATTTTATTAAATTACTTATTACCCCTTAGTTTTTCAATTTTCACTTTACATTCTTATCATATTAAGGTAAATAATGTATATGAATTAAAACCATTTAAGTTTTTTGTTTTTCTTTTTTATAAATTACACCCTTATAATCGTCTCAACGATACCTTCAAAATGAGTATAATATTGAATATTTTTTTAATTTATTTATATTAGTAAATATTAAGAATAGATATAAATTAAGTTGTTTACATTTTATTACAATTCTATCGTTGATATTGTTGAAATTTAAAGATTCCTATTTTTAATCTAAATTTTTTTATAGATTATTTATAAATAATTAAAGTTTATTTTATTTAAAATGTTCTTGAAATTTAAAGATTTCATCCTTTTAATCTTACTAATTCTATAGATCATTTATAAATAATAATTTTTTTAAAACCCTACAAATCAAAAACACTGTATAATTTATTTCAGAATTCCTCCCGTTTTAGAATCATTCACGAAATCCAAATCTTTCAACAAAAGAATTTCAGATATTTTAACAACTATTAGATGACTAAAATATTTAATAATAAAGTAAGAGTAATTTTTTTCCATTTAAATCGTTGATTAATTAGAATTATTTTAATAAATAATAATTTTCTACTTACTCAATTTCAAAGAAAGTTTTGAATAAAAAAATGAAAGAAAAGTAATTTAAATGATATATATATAATTTCCTAAATGGTTATGATTAAACTAAATCATTAATGTTTCTTTTATCAATTAACTAAGTCATATTTATATTGTTAATTGGATATTACGTTTGGTTTGTGGTGAATTATTTGTGAACTTTATAATGCAAATGTTAATTCTTATTAGAAACTAAAAAGATATGTTTAAATCGTCCGTGTATTACACGGGCCATTAACTAGTAATTAAATAATACAAATTTACCTATATAGCCTTTGACTTGAATTATTAGATATAATCAATTATCTAAAATGAATGGATGAGATTGGTTCTAAAGGTGTGCAATATTTAATGGGTGCTCATTTGATGCTCCCTCTATATATATATATATATATATATATATATATATATAGAGTGAGGTTCAAATGTAAACTCTATATTTCGTGTAAACTATGTAAACCCATCGTGGCCCTTGATCAAAAAAATCAAAGGAGGATATGGATTCATAGAAAATATAGAAATATATGGTAAGTCAATGATTATGGAAATATGAAAATGTGAAATATGGAAACGTTTTTGAAAATCAATGGTGTGGATTGGTTTACATAGTTCACACGAAATATAGAGTTTACATTTGAACCTCCCTCTATCTATATATATATATATATATATATATATTTTGAGTCCCCTTGTCCTGCAAACTTTGTAATTTGTGCAAATTTAGATAGATTAATGAACAAAATTAATGGAAAACTTTGCAATCTTTTCCGTTTTCCTTTTTCATAAGTTTCTTGTTTTAGTCCTTGTAGTTTGCAATGTTTTCATTATTCGTCTGGGAATTGTATAAAAATAAAATGAAGTTTCACTAATTTTTTTTAATTACTATGACAAAGAGTTATTTTTCTTCATTAGGGTAATAGACTTTCATTTTTTCTTATTTGTATGGGTGTTGTTAATTGGATCCCCTTTGACTCTTCTCCCTCTCACATAAATGTATACCTCCTTGTACTGGGTCCCACCTGCATACTCACATAAATAACTCATTGACTTAGCAAGGGGGTACATTTATAATTCCCCTTCCTAGAGGAAAGTTCAATTGTGAACCACTTTTTGGTTGTGAACGTGAGGACAACCGAGAGCGTGACACGTGACGACTTTCAGTGTGGTCCCCCTCTTTAATTCAATGCCCTCCCATGAATCGCGCCTAGTTATCCGCCATGGATCTGACGTGGCGCCTAGTCATCTGTCACGTGTCGCGCTCTCGGTTGTCCTCACGTTCACAACCAAAAAGTGGTTCACATTTGAACCCACCCCCCCCCTTTCTATATTGTATATGATAATATATATATATATAGATGAAAGTTCAAATGTGAACTTAATTTTCATTCTGAACGTGAGGACCACTAAAATCGTGTTGTATGGCTATTTGAATCAGTGCCTAAGCTTTATTCAGACTTAATAAAGCTTTATTCATTCGGTCTGAATATCCATGTTTTATTCAGACCGAATACAAAGTTTATTTAGTCTGAATAAAGACTAAATATAGCCATGTGGTGCGATATTAGTGGTTACGTTCACAATGAAAGATGAGTTCACATTTGAATCTAACCCTATTTAATGAATCAATAACAATAAATAATTTAAATTAATTAAACTAACAAACAAGACATTGAGAAGATAAATTAAATCCAATCTCATCTTACAAAAACTGCACATTACACCATGGTGTGCATCAGGCTTAACGTCACATAAGACTTGCAATGAGCTATGGCATGCCATGATAGTTGTTGCGACAAGCTTTTTCAACTATTGAAATGGGTAAACATAGATCTGACCGTGTAACACTGCAAGGTTAGTCATCTACCGTAATACTTTTAAGATTCGAAACAATTAAGCACAAAAACTACTACATCCCTCTTGAGATCATCTCTTCTAAGTTTTAACTTTTAAATCCGTTGGTTGAGGGATTCCATTGAGATCCTGAGATTTTAAACAAGCCAATAAATCAACTAAAATTCATTTTATTGACATAGAATTTAAAGTAAATTACATATATAGCCTCATACTTTTTTTATGGATTAGATTTTTATGATTTCATTTTCCAACTAGATTACCTCGATGACACTAATTTGTTAAATATGTTCGGTTAAGTCTTGGAGGTTCACTTCATCTTACATTTTCCTTTTTAACTTTCTCTTTTAATTATCATATTCAAAATGTCGTATATATTTATGTTTAAGAGTCGGTTCTACCATAAAGTTAAGTTGAAGTTAACGTGAGAAACGTAAAAAGTGATTATCAATAGTAAGAATACAAATTATACTTAAACTACACAAGAGGATAGCAAGGTGTCGATTGTTTTTAAGAGAATACAAAGGAGGTGTTTGGAATTGCATATGAAAACAACTTATGTGCTTATTTCATTTTAGGCATTTTCATTTTAATTTCTTGCAAAATCAGATAAGCACTTTTGGCTCATAAGCAATCCCAAACACCCCCTAAAGCATTTCATTTTAAGAGGTGGATGGTACAAATCTTATAATTTCAGAGGACGGTCGGAGGTTTTCAGGTTTTTTCTTATAAATAAAACAAACGACCTTAAGTCTGCAAACCTCGTAATTTTCAAACTAGGAAGTTTTAAAAGGTAACTTTTAGAAAACAAATTGCCGCTAAGAAATACAAATCATCGACACACTTTGTACGATTAACATAAAACAAACAATCATTGAAATTAAATATAAATCGAACATTTTGAAATTCAAAAGCAAATGAACCAAATACTAATATTCTTCATCGTTCCTAGCACAATCATAATTTCCCAACCCAACCCTAAACGTGTGACTGAAAAATGAAAGAAAGCCCGACCTGAAAATAGACTCAATATACCCCCCCCCCCCCTTCCCCATCACTCGAAACAATTTTCAATTCAGACCCCGACTCCCTAAATTAAGACCTCTCGGCCAACCCCTTCGTATACTGGACTGGAACCGACATACCCACCTTTGCATCTCTTCACGACATGACCGTCACTGGACCATTGTGTAACTAAATTACACTAGATGCTCTGACTTGACCCCACCCCCCCCGACCGACGACTCGAACCGACCTGACCTTTTGACGCCACCGACATATTTCATCTTGCTATCAAAACCCTGCAAGTTCAAATTAGACGGCTCAGATAATCAGGGTTAAGAAGGGGTTGATTTATATTCCCACAAACCCAAATGAGTAACACTTTTAGTAAATAATACCAATAATGAGGAATATTTATAATAGAATCCTCCTCTATCTATATGGCAAAAGATCTGAACCGTTGATCACTTTTTAATCACATCTCCTCTCCTAAATTGTCTTTTAGAAGGGAATTGATCTAGTGCATGTCATTGCTAACCACTTCTGACGCTTCTCACATTAACCGCAACCCCTCACCGGAACATTAACCTCAACCCCTCACCGGAACCCAACCCAACCCCTGTCTCCATGTTGCTAATTTGGGAACAAGTTCTCCGGAGGAAAAACCTAACCAACAGCAAGGTTGGCTGTTTCCTCCATCCTAAATGATGCACTTGATTCACATATTAAGGGTAGGATGATAATATGAAAAATAAACTCCATCTAAAGGCTTCTCGACTTTCAAATGAACGAAAAGAAAAATCCTTGTCGTTAGAAAGGAGGATCTAGCGGTCCTCCCTAACACTAATTTGCTAATCTTGTTCCTTCTCCCAATTTTTTTTTTACATGGGAGAATAAAACAAAGAATTTTTGTCCCACTCAGTCCCATCATTTCTCAATCTAATGCCGCGCCAAATGTAGGACAAAAGTTTTTTTGCTATTATGTTCTATGATGTTCGGCCACATCAGCTCAATGTCAAAAATACCCCTTAACAAAGACAATCCAAAGGAATCTAATGGGCTAAAATCAATACTACAAAAAATTTGTAACAATTATCAAATGGAATGCAAGAAAGGAGGAAACTGAAATTACCTTCAGCTGTTAAAATTGAATCCACCAGATGGAACTTGAACACCGTTTACACCAAAGTTGAAACCCGGCTGAGCACCATCAGCCACAGCTTCATCTTCCTCCTCCAACCAATACGTCTCTAGAATCTTAACAGCCTTCTCATAGATTTCATGGTTGTCGTGGCTTTGCAAATTCTCGATCTTTTCTAACCCCTCAGCATCATCTATCATCTGGGCGTAGAAATTAACTTCACCGGTGTTACCCAAATTCTTCTCCACTTCTCCTACCTTAAGGATGTTCTCGAGCCCTTCTAGTGAGACGGTCACAATCCTTGGATCAGGGCATATGAGAAGATCACATAACGGTTTTATGCACCCTTGACTCACCAAATACCTATTAATAACAGTAGGGTTAAAAGTCTTGGTACGTATATTATCAATTACTACTATTGTGAAAGAATGTTAAACAGAAAACAAACTTGATTTGCTCATTGGTACCACCAGAAGTGGCATTTGATATTGCCCATGCAGCCTCTTTTTTTACGTCAAATTCAGCTGTCTGTAGCAAATTGACCAGGGGAGCAATTAACCCAGCCTCAATCACAGCCTGTAAATCAAAATGAAAATAGCAAAATAGTTATAAACGTATCTAGTCGAAAAGTAGGCATCATTTCATAACAATGAATCAGATAACATCCAAAAGCCGTTTGATTTCCCTTTTAGAGATATGGTGAGTTTGCAAAGAAAAATATATTTTTTAATCTTTCCCCTTGTATTATTGCATGCAATAAGTTTTGTTCACAGTAATATAAAAATGCACCCTTTGTACGGTTGTACCATTGAACAAAACTGTTTATTCAGCCATTGTACCTCTCACCTTCGGACCATTTTTACCCAACACTCCATTTTTTGCCAAAATGAGCAGTAGCTTCACCATATCGGGCTTATTAAATAGATGCATCAAGAAATGATCATTAAGCAGAAAAGTAAAATCAAAAGCAATCGAAGTAATGATTACATAGTGCTAACTGCTAAATATGACAAAAATATATGGAACAAGATAGCTCATTTACATAGAATATGCAAAGAAAGCATGACAAAAAGGAATCAATGATAAGATGATGTGAGACATGTATTTACCTGTATTTGTTCTTTGTTTCCAGCAGTGATGTTTGAAATTGTCCAGCAGGCTTCCTTCTTAATGCTCTTCTTGTGGTTATTGGTTAACAAGCTCAGCAGGTAGGGAAGTGAACCATGCCCTATAATGTGCTATCAAATGAAAAACTGTGTCACCTCAATTGTGATTGGCTTTTAAAATTTTAATCAAAGAATCCAACACATTTATATGAACAAAATTACTGTGGATTTGATCTAAAACATGTTCTAGGAAATCTCTAGAAATAGGTAAGAAACTCACTGGAACCTTAGTCCTTTCAAAACACAAACTTTATTTACACAAGTGACAAGTATGATTTGGGAAATAAGATGATCAACATGTATTTACTTATGGATTACAATGATCCATTTTAGTTTGAACCTACAACCTAGAAGAAACCTTCAGATTTGATATATCATACCATCAAACCAACCACCCATTGCTTGCCACTGTTACTCTGTTACTATGACCTGAAAGCATCATGACTAATCTATTGTTTTTATTGGTTGCCACATAATTAAAACCTAGGGTCTGGGTGAAGAACATTAATAACTTTGTAATGAAGTTGTTCGGATTGTTGCAATGACAGCATAAGTGTTCCGGAACACAACGTAAAAGAAAATACAAAATGTTAATATAACTATAATGTTAATAGAGAAATTCTCACAAGATCATACCTGAGTTTGGACATCATCACCTGTCACGATGTTCCCAATAGTTCGAAGAGCAGGGATGAGTACAGAAGGAGATGGATGACTGCACAATAGACAAATTAATCAAAAATCTAGATCATTTTCATGCAAAGGTGGACCAAGCTAAAAAATCAACCACAATTAAGCAAAACTCACTTGAGAAGCTCAACAAGGCGTTTGCAGACACCAGCATCAATCACAGCTTGAATTTTGTCATTCGTACCATCAGACAGATAAGACAGAGCCCAGCATGCATCTGTCAACACCTCTTCATCATTTAAGTTAAGAAGACACTCAAGGGCTGGAAGAGCTGGCCTCGTCTGCAATCCAAAAAGGTTCAGTATGACAAAATAGTAATAACTATTACAATACATACATGCATATAACGAGTAAACAACCTGTTCAAATGAAGGTTGTGGTTTTCCCCGACAAAAATTCGATAACGTCCATGTGGCATTTCTAAGCATGGAAAGCTTGGCATTCTCCTTTAGCTGAAACAGCAAGGGCATCAAAGCACCTTGGCCAAGAACGAGATCACGGCATCTGGGAGAATCACCAGCAACGTTTCCCAATGCCCAAACAGCCTGCAACAAAGACGTAGTCATATATCAGAAATCGACTCAACCTCTCCACCATGTCTAGAGTCTAGACTAAAAAGATTATCTACACTTTCAAGATTAAGTACAAGCTTCCATTGGTTACCTGCTCGCGCACATCATCACTTGGAGAAGCTAAAAGCTGAACAAAAATGGGGACCGCCCCGTGATCAATTACGACCTTTGTGTTGTCAGATGTTCCTGAGGCAATGTTTGTGAGTGCCCAAGCAGCCTCAAACTGTAACAAAAAGAAAAATAAGATCAACAGCAAATAAACAAACAAAAAGACAAGCAGATGATAGTATTACCTGAAGTTGTGGAAAATCCTCCCTCATTAAGAACTCGACAAAGCGAGGCACAACCCCAGATTGTATAACTTCCTCAATTGGTGGGCTTCGTTCTGCAAAACAAAATTCAGCCAATACAATAAGCTCCGCACTACATACATCTATAGAGAATCCAATTCAGTAACTCATAATATATACCTATGGAGAGCAATTTACGAAACTGAGTAGTTGCCTCCAGCTGCATATTATTATCATTGGAATATACTCCAGCAACCATAGAAGGAAGACTCTCTAACTGCAATTCAATCAACACCATTTAACAGGTCAAATCACAGAATGTTGACACAAACTCTATCTTCAATATGAATATCCTTATACATGCAATCAACATTACTTATAACTAATAAATATAATACTAAACAAATTGGTGTAACAAACAAAAAGCTATTTAGTTCATTGCACAAATATGAATGTAGAGGTAAGTCAAAAACATCAACTAAGCCTAGAGCTCGAATGCCAACTCAAAATGTTAGGCCCGTAAGTAGATCAAACCACCGAAAGAACCATTCACCTTGACAAACCTATAAACAATTAACCAGGCCCTTTAATCTAAAAAAAAATGTTTACACACCATTTTTGCAAACTTTAAGCCAAAAATGGCAACTTTCTGCACCAATATTAAACTTCATCCTATGAACGTGCTCGCATCCAATTGCAAAACACCGTGATGAAGAACACAAAAGTAATTTATGAAACTTCTGATTCTTCGTCTCTACAAAATTCGTAGTCTAATTGTAGCATACCAATTCATATTAAAGGTATATGAAACTATGAGCAGATAAGAGCATGTGCATCTGATAGCACAAACAAATATAGCACAGGCGATAAGACTTAGGATCAGATGAGACCAAGATGTTTCTGTGAGACCGTGTGAGACCAATACCTAACGTATGAAACTTCACAAAAAAACACCGTCAAAGTAAATAAAACTCGAATACGCAGACCTAAAAATCATTTTCGATACAAAAAAATATCCAAAACAAGGTAAAAAATGAAACCTTCACAGCTCAAATGCTGTGAAGGTTACAAATAAATAATGCGAACCTTCACAACAGAAATGTTGTGAAGGTTTCATTTTTTTACCTTTTTTTGGATTTTTTTTCTTCGATAGTGTTTTTTAGTATGTTTTTACGATGAATGTTCAATTTTTTTTTCGGCGGAAACAGCTTGGTCTCACCGGAACTTAACCCCGAGCAATAAAGCTCTAAAGTATATACAATCAGGTTGATATTAGAACCGATACTAAAGTTACTGATTAGAAGTAAATCCACAAATACATCAAATCATATGCATCGAATAGCACATATACAAACTCAAATACACCGCAACTATAATAAAATCCGAGACATAACAAAACCTTTTTCTCCGTGGAGGACGGCTGAACCGGAGCACCACCAGCCATCGGCTGAGCCGACGCCACTATTTGCCGCTTCTTAAGCAAGTTCTCTTCTCTTTTGTTCTTCCGGATCTCAACCATATTGTCCTCCCTCCGCCGCCGTCCTTCCTCCGCGTCCACCGCCACCTTGTAGCGGTTCCGGCGAACCTCGGTCCTTGCGCTAGGCCTCAGCGACATGATTAACGGCTAATCGATCTCACTAAACTCAATCGAAAACCCTAGATATGCAAAATTGCAAATAGAAATGCAAAACAGATCGAATTAAAGCAAAATCGAAACCCTAGATACAATTATATAGGCAAAAACACAATCGAATCGATTGAAAAGCTTGTTGATTTAGGGCAAAATCGAAACATACCTGAAGAAATTGAGATGCTTTAGAGAGAAGAAAAAGAGAGGGATCGAGTTTGATTTGATATAAGATTTGAAGTTTAAACGGAAAACTGAATAGAATATGAATACAAATTAAACGGAAAGATTTCTTTTTCCTTTTATGACGTTGAGTTATAGTTTTAGTCCTTGTGGTTTGAGAAGTTTTCGTTGTTTATGAAAGGGTTTGGATCAGTTAACGGTTGAATCTGAATTCGGTAAGATCGAGATGTTCATCATCGATTGTAAGAAAAGGTTCAACTACAATATAGATGTATCTCTTCTACCAAATGATTATTTGACACGGTAAAGTGCGCTTGCACTTACCTTATCTGGTAACATTTTTTGCCATCAACATGAATTTGTTATAAGCGTTTACTTAGTAAGATTCATCATAATCAATTATTGGGTCAGACTCTCGATTCTCACCTGAACTCTTATAGGGTGAGATTTTCGATGCTTTTTATACTCATCTAATAAGGTAACTAGGTAAGCGATCCATTAAGCACTTATTGGGCAAATGCTTTGTAAAGCACCACATATATTAGAATTCATAAAAAAAAAATATAAAGATTTATGGGGAAATATCTTTTTGAACAACATGGTACATTCGTTTGATAGTTTCTCGCTACTTCTAATCGGGAGATCTCTAGGGACAACATAGTACCTTTACTGGATGCTTTCTCAGTACTTTGTCGTCATTATAGATGGAGTTCAATGAATGACTTCATTGACGATTTAAGTACTATCAGTAAGCTCCATACACCATAGACCAAAAGATTGCAATTGGCTTTACTGAACTGATATGGTCTTGAAATTTTGATAAAATCTGTATTTTTCGAAAGATAAAGTGACAATCTTTCCATTTCCAACGTGTGTAGAGTAAATCTGTACGGATGTCAGTTAACAAGAACAATATGGTTTGTGTTATTGTTAGTAATATGAACGAAAACAAAAAACATTATTGCAATACTTTTTTTGAGGGGGATGGCGGTACTAAATGCATTGTTAACACAAAAAAAGAAAACACACATAAAACACAAGGACTAAAATTGAATCTTACTACTAATAATTAACAAATAAAATAATGAGCTAATTACGATTGTACCCCTCCCTAGATTCGAATTTGAAAAATACAACCACTTGAAAGTTGAAAGTATGGTCGACTCCAGGTCGATGTTAAGCTTTGCCACCTCATCACCAAAATATGACAGTTGCAATATCCATTTGACAAAAAAATATTACAAAGCATTTATTTCATATGAAATTTTATTTTTCATTTAGATGATATTCAATAACATGTAATAGAATCATATATTAATAAATCCCATTAGTACTATTTTTTAGTTTTATACTTTTAGTTTTTTGAAAGAGGTATCCCAGACCACATTGTTTTGGGCCGAAGCCCGACTGCTAAAGCATGCAGCCCGGAGTCGAAGTCCCCGTACCTCCAGAATGCGTCCCCCAGGCCCAGGGTTCGAACTCGGGTTCACCACTATGTAGTGCCCAAGCCTTACCACTAGGCTAACACTCCTTTTTTTTTAGAAACATAAAAAGTAAAACTAAAAAAGTTTATACTTTTAGTTTTACTTTTTATGTTTCTAAAAAAAATCAATAGAGTACTTGAATATATGACCGTTTTTTTTTTTTTGAAGGTTCACCTGGACTTTGGTCAGGCTACATCCTTGGCAACTTTTACCGAGAGCTAAAGCATGCTCCCCTGAGATTAACACTCAGTGGCCCCTGGTTGCTCACCCCCGGATTCGAACTTGGGTGGGTTTTTCCCCAACACCAAGCCTTAACCGGTAGGCTGCCCCATTGAGGTTATTGAATATATGACCTTGTTTTATAAAAGAGTAACGAACTAACCAACAAATCAATAGTCTTTTCAGAAAACCAAAAAACCAGTAATGAATTATGAAAATATACATAAATTTGTTTTTGTATAATCAAATGACATTCTTGCTTAAAAAACAAGGTATTGTCGTAGGATAAGGAGTTGTTGATTTGGTTGGCTTTGCCAATAGATGAACCGGTAATCAAGGCCAGACCTACTAAGAGAGTAAGGGGAGCATAGGCCTTTAATTAATTGTTCCGTTGTAATGAATTTTGTATTTGTGGAAGTAACCGTGTATCCTAATTTTAAGTATCCTCTTATAGTTTTTAAAAAATATGACTTAAAGCAAAAATGTGTAGCGGTTAAATGGTTAGAGGTGCTTCCTATTATTCTAGAGGTCAATGGTTCAATTCGGTGCTCTTCATTGAATGTGGTTTTGCAGGTGGTGATTTCCTTTTGTAATGGTTCTTCATTGGAGATGTCGATCGGAGGAGATGCAAATCACCAAGTTTGGGTGTGGTTCATGAAAAATTATAGATCGAAGGAGAGCCATGATATACATTATATGGTTAAAGGACAAAGGAGAAATTTTATAAAGCAAGTAAAGACTAAAATGTCTTTCATTTAGCAAATAAGCTTTGATTAAAGGGTCCATTATAAAAGCTAAATACAAACCGCAATTATCGTTATTGTATTTAATGCATTATAAGGACATCATTCCTAGTTGACTGTAAACCACATGGAACAATTTTATAGTTTGCTTTATTATTAAAGTTATAAAATGAATAAAATATTAAAAGGACCAAAGTGCTATTAGTTTACCGGGAAGCATCTCTAAGAAATTATCTAAATTAAAAGAAATTGAGATTTAAATAATTTTTTTGGTGGAACAAATTCTTTTAAAGTACCTTCATCAATTTTTATGGAAGTTTTCTCAAATAGACAAATAAAAATAAAAGTGAAAAATTGCATTCGACTCCAATGTTTTATATATTTTTTTATGAATTCTTAATATTAGCTACATTATTATGATAGTTTATAATTTTATCATCTCGATATATTTTTTAGATATTATATAACAAGTATTAATAATTCAATATAAATAACATGTTGAAACGAATAGAGGATAAATTTTTTTTATGTGTTACTCATAATCTTCTGAAAATACTCTTAGGGGTAAAAAAGTTGTATTTATTATTTTGCAAAAGAGTATTCTAAGTTAAATACAAGAAAATGAAAAAAAAATTAATAATACATTAATATAAAGTCTTTAAAACAAAATTTGGTTGGAAACTTTTTATTTATTTATTTTTGTTAGCTCTCCATTAAATAATTTTTTTGAGGCTCTAAAATGATATCGTATGTGTTGCCTTTTGCTTAATTTCTTAAGTCTTCCATTCCAACACAAATTGGTACTCTACAAAAACAAATGTAGGCCAAGGTCATTTAGAGTTATTTATTTCATCAATTAGTATCATATAGGTTAAATTATATATGAACAAAGATTACTTTGTTTTTATCTATGTTTTCAAGAAGTATCTTTTAAAAAATCTTAACTTTGAGAAACGATTTCAAAAGTTCATATTTAAATGAACCTTTACCAAATACATGATTTAAAGTATAAAATAAATAATGTTTTATTCGATTTACCAATATAAACAACTTTGGATGTATAATTTTAATATCGGAACAAGACAAAATTGGCTTTAATTATAAAATATTAGTTATACATCATCTATTTTTATTTATAGTTTTTTTGGGTCTTATCTTATAAGATTATAAATATTGTACCTTAATTACAAAAGTACTATTTTTTTTGAAGAAATTACAAAAATACTATTAAATCTAACGTTTTCTCCAAATAAATAATATTATAACAAAAAGTGAAGCATAATGATAAAGAAACTTTCCCCTAATGGGACCACCCAATTCACCTTTGAAAATCTTCCCCTCCCTTCAAAAAGATTTTAAATCAATAAAAAATTAAACTTTTTTGGGAGGAAAAATTGAAAAAAAAGACGTTAGTGGAAAAAAAAAGTTAACCTTTTTCTTGATTTCCAAATAATTTTTTCCTTAAAAATATAAAAAAAAATTGTTTGCCCTCCAAATAAAAACATAAAAAAAGTTTACTATAATTTCTCAAACAGTTTTTCTATCAAGAATCCAACCAATTTGATGTCCCCATAAACCATTAAATGCCATTGAAAATGGTTAAAGAATATGACAAATTAAAAACATTATATTCTTTGATAATGTTCTCTAAATTCTATCAAAATCTCTGCCATTCAATTCCCTTTTTTTGTTTCTGTTTTCTCTCAATGGAAGCTTCCAACCATAGAAGAGAGATGCTGAAAGATTGTTAAATCTCATTTGCAGCAAATCTTGAATTCTTCATGTTTATCAAGTTAGTTCTCCATCAATTTGGGTGTTATTTTTTTATAAATTCTTGAAATTTTTAAATGGGTTTTGATCTTTATGCTTGTTTTGATCTGGGTTGTAAGTTGAAAGTGGATAATCTAGTGTTTTTGTGAAAAGTCAATGGTGAAGACATGTTTGACCATAAGATTCTGGTACCTTTGGGATATCTAGGGTTTAATTTTTCATCAATGTAGCTAAATTACAAGTTATTTTTGCTAGTTTGTTGAAAATCCCATCTGGATTTGGTAAAATTTTGTTTGGTTTTGATCTTTGATATGTGATTATGAGTTGAAATCAGAAAATTGAGTTTTTTTTGGATGATGAAATGAGGGTTAAGCTTATTTTTAAGATTTTTGTTGGTGATTTTGGTTTTATCAATCATTTTGGTGTAATTAAAACTTTAAAGGTCAAAATATAGTATTTGAAAAGTGCAATATATAAAACCATCCAAGATTCTTGAAATCTTGTGTTTCTAGTTAAAAAAACTATGCCATTAAACTAGGGAATCCAAGAATTGAGTCCACTATTTTGGGTTGAAGTTAAAAAAAATTAATCTTTTTGATTCTTGAAAACAAAAGGATGGAGAGTTTCACATATATACACTTTGCAAGCAACCCCAAAAGATATAGTTGGTGAGTTTACTAGATTCAAGAATCAATATCTTTGATGCATTTCTAAGCAATTTGATCATCATACTTTGCAGATGTTATTTGGTTTCTTGATAAATTTCTTGAATTCATGCAAATATGAGATTTGAGAACCAAGTTTCGAACGGAAATCGTGGGTTTCTACATTTGTTCGATTGGAATGCAAAATCGCGTAAAAAGTTGTTACCCAAGGCTCCATATTTACCAGGTACCTTTAAACTCACCGAACCAGATTTTCTGAATCTTTTCGTGCATTTTGACCTCCGGTTTAAATTCTTATAGAACAACTGAAGCAGAAAAGGAGCAACGAAGCCAACATGCCAATCACTCGGTTTCATCCGGTATGAATCTTTATTCATCTCTATATTTGTTCAAGTTCACACGAATTCGTTCTTTAGATTTAGACGAATTCTTGTTATATTCACAGGTGAATGAAGTCTATTCATCAAACAGTTGTGCATCTTCACTAGTGAATGAAGATGAATATGCCAAACCCCTTGGGGTGGTTGCTAGGCTTATGGGATTAGATTCTTTTCCGACTTCAAATATTTCGGACACTTTATTCGACTCTCGACCTACTCGTGATTCTTACGTTCGAAAAAACCCGAATCTTGAACGTAAAGATTGTCTCGAAAAGTCTCAAACAGAAACTTTGCCTCAAAATCTATTCCAATAACTCGAAACAAGCCCTTATCTCCTACCAAAAGCTCGAGATTTGGGTCGTTAGATGATTCCGCTCGGATAACGGAACCGGGATCGAAGACACCGTCTTCCGCTAGAAAACCGTCCAAGATTTCGGGGACCAATCGGAGGGTCTGGGAGTCGAATGCTGCTAGGAGTCTAAAAGGGCAATCGATGAACAAAAGTTGGGACGGTTGTTTAGAATCAAGACCGTTGAAAGTCTTGGAAGACGGGAAAAAGTCGGTTTCTTTAGCTCTTCAGGCAAAGGTTAACATTCAGAAACGAGAAGGTTTGAGTTCTAGAAGCTTCTATTCAGCCGAATCGATCGATAATAAAACCAATAAGCCAAATAAGCAAAAGGGTGTTCTCAAACAGAACAACCAGAAACAGAATTGTGTTCAAAAACCCGTTGCAAAATCTTCGGTATCTTCTACACGTTCACAAAGTAGAAAACAAGTTCCCGAGAAGAACCCAGTAAAGTTTCCGGAAGCTCTAACAACAAACCCGTTAATCGAAGGAAAAATCCAATCGAAGATGTTGGGGTTCGTGGTGGAAATGATAGAAATGTCGTTAGATCGAATGGATCGGATGTTGTTTCTTTTACGTTTACGTCCCCGATTTCACGCTCAACGGATAAAAAGAACGCGTTTAATGGTGATTCTTTAAGTACCATTTTGGATCAACAACTAAGGGACTTAAGTGCTATGAGTTCCCTTCGAGTTCTCAAGTATCGTCGAATAGTTATAGAGCACGAATCGAAAGAATTCCGATCTTTGAAGGAAAAAGAAACCACGATCGAGTTAGTAAAGATGATTTGTGTTCTGAGTTCTCGTCCAATGATCGACATCCGAGCTTAATATCGCAGAAAAAACCTTCTTTTCTTGTGGAAAATTGCGGTTCTTCGGGTACTGCAAATATTTATAGCACCAAAGGTATAACCTTAGATGAGATATTTGTGTTACATTATATAACTTAGAAGACGAAAGTTCGTTAGGAGCTGGGAACTGCCCACAACGCGCCACGTGTCCCTCTTCAGAATGAGTATCCATCATGAATATTCACACATTCATGATGAATATGGTCGTGTTATTCATTGTGAATATTCACACATTCATGATGACTATGTTACAATATCCATGATTAATAACACATCCATATCTTGATATGCCACGTGTAGCGATTCCCGCTTTCCTAATCAAATTTAAGTTTCCAACGGAACTTATCCTCCTATTTAAAAATGTTTTCTTCTTTAAAATAGGAAAAGTTCGATAGAGCCTAGGGAACTGCCCACAACACGCCACGTGTCCCTCTTCGAAGATATCATCACGAATACACAAATTCATGATGAATATATGACATTTGTCCACGATGAGATGAAAATTAAAATTTATGATGAATAACACGTATTATTCGTGATGCATATGCCACGTGTCGCGTATTGGGCGGTTGCAGGTTACTAGATCAATTTTAAGTTCCTAACAAAACTTAAACCCCAATTTAGAAACAATTTTTCTTCTTTAAAATTGTTTTTCAGAATCTCAAAATTTTGGTGCAGTTTTCTCAAAGAAATCCACAACTATGGAACTCGATGATCCCGAGAAGTGCAACGAGTTGGAACCGTTACGTGAAGGACATACTCTCCGATATCGACTCCATGTTCACAGGGTTTCTCGTTAGGTAGGACCCGCAAGATCGTGAACCCGCGTCGGTTTGACCAATTGGAAGCTCAAAGATCGGCTCTCGAGAAGCAGGACGGGACCAAGTTAAGGTGTAGGCTCGTGTTCGACTGCGTGAGTGAGTGTGTGGACTCGAAATGCCGGTTTGGGCACGAGGGGTAGCCGTGGTCCAAAGAAAAGATCAGTTAGCGGAAGAAGTGTGGAACAAGATCTCGGGGTGGGAACAGATGAAGGATTGTATGGTGGAGGAGCTCGTGGACGAGGATATGAGCGGTGACGGTGCCAAAAATGGCTCGATTATGATGTGGAAGCGTTCGAATTTGGAGTAGAGATGAAAGACGGTTGGTCGATTTTTTAGTCAATGAAGTTGTTGGTGATATCTTGGTATTATAGGTAAGATTAAAGAACGTAGAATTTGATCGATTCATCTTGTGTTTATGGGTTTTTTTTTCTTGCAAATATCGTGTGTTTTTTTCCGAAAATTTTATCCTTTTTTGTTGATTTTATTGCATAAATTTCATGGAAATTATAATGAGCAAATTGCTGTGAATAGTCTTGATTTATGCAAAATGCATGCTTTATGCATTATGATTTATGGGTTAGCATCATTAGTCATCTCGTGTCATGTAATATTCTTGACCATCAAAATGGATCTTTGTTAAGTATCTCTTGCCTACTAAGCACTTATTCGATAAATTGTTCGACAAACAATCACTTAATGATTAGTGGAATCGAGTAAAATATCGTTTGACCTTACGACGTAGGAGTGTAAACAAGCCGAGCTCGAGCTCGAGCCCAACAAAGCTTGAGCTCGACTCGTTTAAGTTCATAAAGCTCGAGCTCGACTCGTTTCAAGCCTTATACATCAAGCCACGAGCTCGTCAAAGTCCTCAGGGGGATCTAACAGGCTCGACTTGTTTAAGTTCATAAAACTTGAGCTCAAACTCGGCTTGTTTCGAGACTTATATATCAAGCTCGAGCTCAACTCAGGCTCGATTCCTTTACCTATAATATTTTTTGATATTTATAGCATTTATTATCTAACACAGACATACACATACACACACACACACACATATATGTATATATATGTAGGGGAAGTTCAAATGTGAACCACTTTTTGGTTGTGAACGTGAGGACAACCGAGAACGCGACACGTGGCGGTTGATGGGCCCAAATTCAGTCCATCGCCATGAAATGCGCCGATCATGGGAGGCATTGAAGTGGGGACCACATCAACCGCCATGCTAGTTCCGCCACGTCCGCTCTCAGTTGTCCTCACGTTCACAACCAAAAAGTAGTTCACATTTGAACCCTCCCTATGTATATGTATATGTATATGTAAGTATATATAAATTGAGGCTCATTTAGCCTCGCAAGCTTAATCAAGCTTAATTATAAAGCACAAGCTCGTTTACTAAACGATCCTAAAATGAAACTATTTTGATTATCTCATGAATAGTTATACGAGTTTACTTACGAGCCTTTACGTTAACATCGATCCGCTTCGCATGCGAGGTCTCATACTTCGCCAATGACAAAAGCTGGTTAAGCTTAAAAAGAAATTATCCAGGAAGTGTCGTGGAGAGCCCTCCTACGACGCGGTATTGTGAGAATATATCAAACTAACTATAATAATCTTGTCCCAAATAAATATCCACAATCAAAATAGTTCACAGTTTTAGAAATATATAATTATTACATATATAATTATTACACTTTTTAAACAACTAAATATAGGAATGTAACATTTGTATTTTGCTCATAACCTGCTCATATTAACAGGTCCCATTTCCTTGGCTTTAGCCCTTAGCAAGTGTTTCTGAACCTTTCCTGTAGCAGTCTTCGGCAACGGACCAAAAACTACCGATTTCGGCACCCAATAAGCCGGCATTTTCGCACGACAAAACTTCATTATATCTTCCGCAATTCTACCTTCATCCTGTTTCGGAACCTCTTCTTTTAACGTCACAAACGCACACGGCGATTCGCCCCATTTCTTGTCGGGCCTCGCCACCACCGATGCTTCACCGATCATCGGATGCTGATATAACGTATTCTCAACCTCCACGCTACTAATATTCTCGCCCCCGGAGATAATAATATCCTTCGACCGATCTTTGATCTCGATATAACCATCGGGATGCTTCACGGCAAGGTCGCCCGAATGGAACCACCCGTTCGCAAAAGCCTCGGAGTTCGCTTTTGGATTCTTTAGGTATCCCTTCATCACGATGTTTCCACGGAACACGATTTCGCCGACCGTGGCTCCGTCGGCCGGGACCGGTTTCATCGTTTGGGTGTCGACGACTTCGAGGCCCTCGAGGGCGGTGTACGGGACTCCTTGGCGGGAATTTAGTTTGGCTTGGGTTTCGGCTGGGAGGTGGTCCCACTCAGGCTTCCATGCGCAAATAGTTGATGGGCCGTAGGTTTCCGAGAGGCCATAGGTGTGGGTGACGCGGAACCCGTTTTGGGACATTTTGAAGAGAACGGAAGGGGGTGGTGCGGCCCCGGCCGTCATGACATGGACGAGGCGGGGGAGTGGGAGGATGGTGTCTTTAGTGGGGGCGTTTACGATCGTGTTGAGGACCACCGGGGCGGCACAGAAATGGGTGACACCAAGATTGGCGATAGCTGAGTAAACACCTTTAGCAGTCACCTGCATAAGCGGGGATAGCAACATGAATTCTCGAAATTATATGTGGTTATTTAGGTAAATGACTTCTTAGCAAATGTTTTTTAAATTCACGACTTTCTAACAGGTTTTTAGGCGTTCTTGTATATGGAAGTGACATCGTCAACCATGTCAAATGTGGGTTATTTAGGTAAATGACTTCGGGCTCGGCTTGTTTACACCCCTAGTCAGATGATTATGGATTAAAAAAAATCCTGACAGAAAGTCATTTATGATTTAGGGTTGGTTCCACTAAGAAGTGTGAGAAGTGATTATCAACCGTTGGATGCACATTAGGATGAGATGCACCCAGATACACAATATCAATCCCCCGTATCAAGAGCGATTCGTGGATGGGTTTGAGATTAAAGTTAATCAAGTGTTCGGATTCGCTTCTCGTGCTTTTCACATAAACTCAACTTCTCACACGATCCTTAGCCTTATGATTTAACCAACGAATTATGTAACATAAATTTTATACTGGAAAGCTTTACCAAATAACGAAATGTTAAATTAAAGTGGCGAGTAATGGGTACCTGTCGGAGGCATACGCTGGTCCCACAAATAGCGGCAAGAGTCCAAGTGAAACACCAACCGTTGCAATGAAACATCGGCAAAGTCCAGAGGTATACAGCTCCTTCACGTATATCCCACACCACGGTGTTACTAGTAGACGCAAGATAAGCACCACGATGATGCAACACGACCCCTTTAGGGCTCGATGTGGTGCCCGAAGTATAACCCAACGCAATACTATGCCACTCATCTTGCGGTGGTTTCCATGCAAAATTTGGGTCACCGAGTTCGATAAACTTCTCGTATTCAACCGCCCCTTTTCCTAGAGCGTATTGAAGGTTCTTCGGATCACACTCGCTGCTTTCGTCCCTAATAACGATTAAAAGCGGTGGCTTGAAATTGGTTTGGATTTTTTCTTTCAGGATCTTTAAAGCTTCTTCGGCTAGTTTGAAATACTCTTGATCAACCATTATGGCTGCAGATGCCGAGTGCTCTAAGAGGAAGGCAATGGTTGGAGCATTTAGACGAATGTTCACTGCGTTTATGACTGCTCCGCTCATTGGAACTCCGAAATGGGCTTCGTACATGGCTGGGATGTTTGGTGCGATCACAGCAACCTGCCAGTGATAGTATCAAGTGAGCTACAATTTGAAAACCAGTTGTGCTTGGTAAGTAAGATTAGAGACAGATTCAAAACAGGTGCACTTTGACTTTCTAATCCAATGATTTGCTTTAAATATTCAAAACTGATATTAATTTTGCACTGCCAATTTAACTTCCAATTTGCAGTTTGTCCTGCATAATATAGAATTTTTACAAGTAGTATCAGGGCTATAGTTTAAGGGGTCTAGGTACCTCATGCAACTTAAACTAAAAAGGATAGAAGAACCAAGTCAAAAATGAAGAAATATTTCTATCCTTGATAGTTTTCCTCCATGTTGATCAAGTTTATTTTTTAAATGGTAGTTTGAAGCATTATTGGATGAATATAGCAGAAATTGGTCCCTAGATAGTTATTTTTGGGAGTTTTAAGTTAGAATTTTGTAAAAATTGAACTCATTTTTAGTATAAATGGGTTTAAGGATATGGTTTGTGGGAGTTGACTATTTCACATATAGATAGTAGGGATAATGTTGGGCTGAGCAATAAGTCAACTATGGGGGGCCTATCATTTATTCAATTAGGTAAGTCATGAGATTAGGTTATCGTGTTTTGTAATCAATTGGGTGTAACCCTTAGGATAATTTACATTTTAGCTTGCTTTCAAAACTATGCTTTTCTGAGTTCTATAGCACTGTATTCATTGGGTTTTAAACTGTTCATGAGGCAAGTCTAAAAGTGGAAGAGAATGAGCTAGGGGCTAGGAATCAAATTCTCCTTAGTAATTAATTGAAATCTTTAACTCCAACAATCTTTCATCAACTTTTTATAATTAATTAGATATGTTCAAATAACCAATTTTCACCCAAAAAGTTATGAACAACCTCCACACTTTATAAGTCCACAAGCTAGCTGTTGAACCTTTTTTTCGTAGTATAGGGTTACGAACAGTTGATTATCAACTTCAATCCTATTTATAAAACCATTTCGAGATCGACCAGAAGCGTTTTTGAAGAAATTAATCAACAACCGTAATAAAATAGAGCCAAATATCATGAACCTTGATGATAGTTCCACAGAGAAACTCCAAACAATTTTAGATTCTGCTTTCTCACTTTATGTTCATCGTGATTGTGATTGTGATTCCTCTTTAACAATTTATACATCATTTAAGATCCGAAATCCAACGTTTACCTAAATCATCATCATTTCACATATGCTCGATTCTACTTTTCGTGATTGTAATTATGATTCCTCTTTAACAATTTATACATCATTTAAGATCCGAATCAACGTTTACCTAAATCATCATCAATTCACATATGCTCGATTCTACTTTTCTCCTCAAACTCATTAATCACCAAAATCAGAGTTCATATGTACCTAATCATAAAATATACCATCCTTTTCTACCTCTTAAGTTCATCCTGATTGTGATTATGATTCCTCTTTCACAATTTATACACTACCGCAAAAGTCATCTTCGATTCACATATGCATGTTCAATAAAATCAAAAAACCAGACTTCTAGACCTTCGATTCTACTTAAAACCTACTAATCACCAAAATCAGATTTCATATGTACTTTATCACAAATACACCATCGTTTTCTACCTCTTAACTTCATCGCGATAGTAATTACGACTCCTATTAAACAATTTCTACATCATTCAACATCCTAAATCAAAGTTCACCTAAAAAATCATCTTCAATTCTCATATGCATGTTCAACAAACTCAAAATCAGTTCGATTCTACTTTTCTACCTTTTAAGTTCATCGAGATAGTGATTATGATCCCGTTTTAACAATTTCTACATCATTTCAGATCCGAAATCATCTTCAATTCACATTTCTACGCAATTATATTCAACAAAATCAAACTAAACAGAAGAAGAAAAACGATATACCGTAGAACCGAATCCGATCGAGTGTTTCGAAAGCGACGAAGCTAACCGGCAGCACCGGTGGTACGTCTGCCGCCATGTGAAGTGAAGCGAGCCGTGAACGATCGATCTACGGTTCGGATGAACCAGAGAAGCTCGTTTCAGAAACCAAAGCGGTGTTAGTGCTGTGTAGTTTGCTTCGTTTTTAGGCAAATCGTCGATATCTCTCTCCTTCTTCTTCCATCTGCTTCCATCCATGGCGGCCATTTTTGAAGAAAACTGAAAGCTCTTCTCTCTCTACTCTCTCTCTCTCTAGCAGGTTCTTCTTCTATGGTTGGATTTGGATATATCGATTAGTGATGATCGGTCAAATGGCTAACAACATCATCTCTCAATCCTTTTTTCCACTTCCATATAAAAATGAGAGGTTTTTAAAAATAGAGTAGTGACAAATTTTGATTGTAACATATATGGAAAAGTGGAGGAATTGAAGTTTTAGTCCCTTTGGTTTGTTAATGGTTGCAATTTTGTTCTTTGACCTTCTGTAGCACACGCCAAGCTCGAGCTCGGGGACAGGTCGGGATGAGCGGGATTGGCCGGGTCGTGCTACGGCAGCGAGCGGGCTCGAGGGAGGGTTTGGCAATCTGATGATGTCCTCTCTCTCTCTTTGTCTTTCTCTCTCTACATATATATATATATATAGAGAGAGAGGAGAGAGAGAGGTTCATGCTAGAAACATAACTTTTTAAAAAAACGTAAGGACGAATCTCAGCCACTCATCTGATCAATAAAGACGACTTTGACCAGGTCACCCTCCTTTAATAATCTTCACCCTCCCATGAATCGTGTCAATCCTCCGTGATCGCGCCCACTGTAACCGAATATGTGTGTTTGAGATTCGTCCTTACGTTTTCTTAAATTGACATGGTTCTCGTATGAACCCACCTCTATATATATGTAAAATAGTAATAAAATTATAAGGGTATAAGTGTTTGAAAGGTTCTTGCTACGAGATTTGAAAGATTGGTAAGGGTTTGAGGGTAGGATATTGGAAAGTTGATATGGTTCTGATGTGACAATGAAATATTGAAGTTGAAAGTTGTGTGTTGCGAAATGACTAGTTTGCAACTTATTTCTATCATTGCCCATGAGCTAATTATTGTTTTGAAGTAGGGATACCAACGAGCCAGATTGGATTAGATTCAAGTTTAACCTTTTTATTAAATGTGTTTCAACCCAATCTAATTTGTTTAATTAAATGAGTTGAGATTTTCATCCTAGCCCAACTTGCCTAAATGAGTTGACAACAAATTAACTTATTTATGGTTTTCTAAACCCCGACTATTGAATAAATTGGTTAAATCTAGGTTGAGCCATTTGATTTTCAAATTTTAAATAAAATATAACTACAAATGCTGATAAATTGTTTGAAGATTGAATTAAACACAGCCACAAAAGCAAATGCATATGCATATGCAAATGAATTATTCAAAGTTTGATTGTTGTTAGAAAAAAATAAATTATATAATATTTTTTAGAGATACATGATTGTATAATGATATTATTGGTTGATAAACAAGTTGTAAGCAAGTCGAAAATTTCAACCTATTTAAATAAATGAGTTAAACAAATTGATCCAGATACTTTAAAATTTAAATGGGTTGAAAATTCTAACTTAGCTTGCTAACTTTGGGCTAGGTTCGGCTTTGATTGACAAGTTAAGTCACTTGTTGCAATCCTTATTTTTTAAAATAAAGGACTCAAATATAGATGAATCTAAAGGACTCAAAATAAAGCTTGTAGATCGGGTGTTCTTGAAGGTGTTAAGCTTCCTAATGACGGCCCTCTCATTTCACACCTATTCTATGCAGACGATGCCCTATTCCTCGGCTCTTGGTCCTTATCAAATGTTGCAAATCTGCTCAGAATCCTTCGTTGCTTTTATTTAGCTTCCGGGCTCAAAATTAATTTGTCGAAGACAAATTTAATGGGTGTGGGGGTAAGTTCATCTGATGTCTCTTGGATGGCATCTCGAGCAAATTGCAACGTTGGGCATTTCCCGTTCAAATTTTTGGGTATTCCTATTGGTTCTTCCATGAACAGATCCGCTTCGTGGCAGCCTTTAATAGACAAGTTTCAATCTAAGCTCTCAAATTGGAGAGCTTCTTCCCTCTCAGTTGCAGGCCGTTTAACGCTATGTAAGACGGTGCTTGGATCTCTAGGTAATTACTACTTTTCGCTCTACAAGGCCCCTTCTTTGGTGTTAAAAAAATTGGAGAGTTTAAGACGGAATTTTTTTCTTGGCGGAGGCAATAATGCGAAAAAAGTTACTTGGATTGCTTGGAAAACCACCATCTCGTCTAAAGAACTTGGTGGTCTTGGGGTGGGAAGTCTAAAAGCTTTAAACATAGCTTTACTGGCCAAATGGTGGTGGAGAGTTAAAAAGGAGGATGCTTCTTTATGGGTTGCTGCAATTAAATCGATACATGGCTTCTTCCGTCGTTCACCAAGAGATCCATTGCTCTCGAGAAAGAGTGGGGCCTGGGGATCAATCATCTCAATCAATAAGCTGACCCAAGAGTACGATATCGACCTCCCCTCTCTGTTTACATCAAACGGGAATGGATCTTGGGCATGGTCTCTTGATCAAAGTGGGGTGTTTAATGTGGCTTCATTACGGTGCCATTTGGATGCCAAGATCCTTCACAACAACCTTGGTGTTCAAACCTATTGGAGCAAGTTAATTCCTGGAAAAGTTAATCTCCATGGATGGAAGACCCAACATAAGAGATTAGCCACTTTTGACAACCTTCTAAAACGAGGGATCATTTCAGATCCAAAACCGTGTCCGTTCTGCGCCATGTCAATCGAGACAGAAGATCATATTTTTGCGGAGTGCTTTTTCGCAAAAAGCTTACTAAGGGAGATAGCAATCTGGTGGAAAATTTCACCCCCTGCTAACACGGTAGAATCTTTATTTACATGGGGAGAGTCCAATAATTTATTAGGTGATACGCTCCAGATATTCAAGGCGGTAGTCCTCACTTATCTATGGCAAATGTGGAAAACAAGGAATGAGGTGGTGCATTCTAAGAAGAAAGAATTGATCCCTAGGATGTTCATCTTAATCCAAGGCTCCTCCTTTTTTTGGATTACCTCGAGAAAGAAGCTTAAGCGCAATCTTCTTTGGTTCAATTGGTGTTGTATGCCCTTTTCTTTTCCGTCTTTGTAATCTGTTTGTTCTTCCTAGCTTCTCGCTAGTTTCTTCTAATAATACTTTTTGCTGCTGCCGTTCAAAAAAAAAAAACTATGTGAACGAATAAAGCAATTAGATTTAAATTATAAAAACAAAAATAATAATGATCTATAAATATAGAGATGAAATCATGATTTTAAAATCATAAGAGTAAAAATAGGAAATTTCAACAAACAACAAGGATGAAAAACCTAATTTCCTAAAAAAATTTGTATTATATACAAGGATTGTGGTTTGATGTTTTCATAAATAAAGATATTTTTTTGTCATTTTGATTATTTTCACTTACGTATCTAATTAAAGTTTAAATTACGTACCTAATTACATATCTAATTCAGTTACAAGATTTAATGATTTAAAAACATCTTTTAAAGATCTCGTTCGTAGGAAACAAATATATGATTGATGTTTGATGTATGAAACATTAGTTATCCCATGAATAAAGAGGTTTCGTATTAAACACATTTGGTTGTATATCAGTATATATGAATAAATGATGTTTTACATGAAAGTATGAAACATTCAATCATTGATTGAGAAAGGTGTATTTTTTTTTATACGAATCAATTGGTTGCACCTACGAATAATCGGGTTTCACATCTTGTCTTTGGTGTCATTGAGGGAGCAATTAATAGCGGATGTGTATCTAATGTTAAAAAAAACGTGTTATGGCGGCGTTATGGTGAGCCAGAACACTAAGTTGTAATCTTGCCGTCACGTTAGGTTTGTGGCACGACATTGAGCTGTCACTTGCATTGTGGCATGTTATGACATTTTATAAGGTGGGTTATAACTTAGGCCACTGGCAGCCGAGCCTTCGAGCCCTTTGTGCCACATCAGGTTTTTCATAAGCTCTCTATAAGCCCTCTTGAACCCTCTCTGTTAGTACCCGAACTCTTCCAACTTTGTCACTTTTCTTTATTATTTAAATACAGAACACACACACCGCACAAACACCTTACACACACCACATCGGGATCCTTGGCATCCCCAACTATCCAAGGTCGCAGCCCGCCAGCCCGACGGCATGCATACCGCAGCTCGCTGGAGCTCATCGCCCGAAGCCCCTCAGCCCACATGCGCCGCTACCAACGGCCTTATAAGGCGTCAACAATGTATAAGGTGGGTTATAACCAAAAAGTGACGTTTTAGTTAACGATGCTTAGCTTAATTGATAATGGATGAGGGTAGTGTTTGTCTAAAATCAAATGGTCCTGGGTTCGAAGTTTGGGACGTTGCCATAGTCACAACCGCTGAATGAGTCGGGTATGGCCCCTATATTATGGAATTGGCAGACGATTGTGAGCCGGCTGGGATTACCGATATCAATCTTTTTTTTGTCCAAAAAAGTGACGGACTAAATGAATTTGTGTGGTTTATATTTTATCTCTCTCTCTCTCTCTCTCTCTCTCTCTCTCGATCGACACACACACACATATATAGATAGAGAGGGGAAAGTTCAAATGTGAACTCATTTTTCATTGTGAACGTGAGAACGAATCTTAGTCACTCATCCGGTCAATAAAGACGGTTTTGACTGGGTCCCTTCCTTTAATAATCTCTACCCTCCCATGAATCGCGTCAATTCTCCGTGATCGCGTCCACCGACCACCATAACTGAAGATGTGTGGCTAAGATTCGTCCTCACGTTCACAATCAAAATTGAGTTCACATTTGAACTTGACCCTATATATATGTGTGTATTAAACTTATATTTATTGGTTATAAACTAACTTATTCTAAAGATATAAATTTGAGTATCATAAACTAATTTATTGAAAGCTACTTTTTGTTGCTGTAAAGTTATGCTATCCATGTATTTGGGTATCTTTCAAAAATTATATTGTATAACAATTATTATAATAGTTACAATAATAATACTTATGTGATAAAATGAATTTTTATGATTAGAGTCCTACTCATTGATTGAAAAACGTTTGATTTTGATGAAAAATTAAAGTTAACATAAGAAGTTTGAATATTGTTATGAACTCTTGGACGAGAAGTAGATATCTATTAGGATAAGATATATCAGATCAATTCTTAAATAAAAATCAAATGTTCATATGCAAGAGAACTTTTAGATGTTTGTAACTAAGCGGATTCAGAAATGATTTGTATTCAAAAGCCTTTGCCATTCAATAATTTCAATTTTATTAGTAGTATTTGGAATATAAACAAATAAAATAAAATTTGTTCATTTTGAGATACAAACCAATTGTGATCTCTATTGATTTCATTATTAACTTTTTTTTACAAATGATTTCAAAAATGTGCGTAAAAGAGTTCAACTCAAAGATCATTTAAAAAAAATATATGTTTGACCTTATACAATAGTTTTTGTTCATCTGTTTATAGAATAATTGTAGTGAATCGACATCTTTTAAGATATACTTTGAACAATCGTGCACTCACATTTTTATTTATCTAATTTGTTGAACGTTTGCATTTTCACGTTGCTTTTTGTGTGTGAATTAACTTACCAAATAAACAACATTGTTGATACAAACATATGCAATTATTTTGACTAAAGTTGTATAAGCTCAAACAATTGAAAAAAGAGAGGTAAAATGGTTAGACGATATTAACACTACTCTAATGGAAACCTTTAATGGTATTAGTGGCCATACCTATTTTCAAAGCAAATTTTAAACATAGAGGATGAAAATTTGACTTGTTGAATATCAGGTCCACTTCAAATTTTTCAATAAACTTCATGACCAAAATTGAGTTTTAGGCTTGGTTTGGCAAGCATAAGCTAGCTTATAAGCTAGCTGATAAGCTAGCTTATAAGCTAGTCCATCCAAACATGTACCTGGAAGCTAGCTTATCAGCTAGCTTATAAGCTAGCTTTTTGAAACGCTACTTTGAGTAGCTTATGAGGAGCTTATTGTAGCTTTTTCCAATTATACCCTTATTAATATTAATTATTAAATGAAAAAAAAGTTACAAATGATGTGATAAAAATATACGTCAAAAGTAATTCTATTGGATTTTTGAACTATATGTAACTTTTGTCACTTAAACATTTTTAATTTTTTAAGTTTCTAAAAAGTTAAAATCTTTTTTTTTGTTTATTTACATAAAAAAAAAAATTTTAAAAAACCGTACGAACATTATTTACACATGTTCCATAAGAACCCTTTTGGAATGTTCCCCAACTTATTTACATGCACTCTCGCTAGTTAATAAAATCAAAGGTTAATAATATCCCTATACAAGTCTACATGGTTGGATGTATCTTTATCATGTGATTTTTTTCTTACATAAACTAATATTAAAACATGTTTTTCAACTTTTTAAATGCATGGATTAACATTAATAGGAGTATCAATAGCATTGCATAAAAACAAGTTCTAGAAAGAAAAAAAAATGAATGTTTACGGGCAAGTGAATTCAGACATTTGTAGCTAAGCATTTATGAACCTGTGTCAAAAAGCCTTTGAAACTCAATTTTATTTATTAGCATTTCAAATAAGCAAATAACTTGTTCCTTTTGAGATTCAAACCGATTATCATTTTCATGGATATTGTTATTATTGCAAATGATTTTATTAAATGTGCATAAAAAATTCAACTCAAAGATCATGTCAAAAAATAATCAATACATGATTAACCTTATACAATGATATATTTTTTGTTCATCCATTTAAAATAACAAGTGTAGTGGATTGGACATTTTTTGAGATATATTTGGGACTGCTATGCACTAACCTTTTTATTTATTTAGTTTCTTGAATGTATGTATTTTTACATTGCTTTTGTGTGTGAAACAAATATTTTTTTCTTCCCAATAAAACATTTAGTACATAGGACAATCCCTAAAAGTTGTACTAATAAACATGTTGTGTTTTTAGAATGACAATTCAAAAGAGGAAATCATTATGTTTTTCTTTCTAGACCAGCTACAAATCGATGCAATCATAAAACTTGATGGAAACATGTAGATAGTTAATAATTTGTTCGAAACCAATGCAAATATAAAACTTGATAAAAACGTGTAGATAGTTAGTAACTTGTTCGATGTTAGTAACACGGTTGGCACGTAACATGATATTTTGTTATAAATCATATCTTATTATATGTTTATTCGTAATCAAAAAATAGATGGCTTTTTAATTTTTTTCAAACTCAAATCAAGATCATTAGAATAAACATGAAAAAAAAAATTAATCCATAGAATAGACATCAATTAAAAATTGTTTTAATGTTAAAAAAAATTATATTAATCGCAATGTAATTTGTTAAAGTAAATTCTATTAATAAAAGATGTTTTTTAGTAAAATGCATTTTGCATCTCTATAGATGTCAATATCAGTTTAATTTGTACATTGGGAATGTAAAAAATAGACTGTGATATTGATATGTATGATAAGTAGTTTAGCATGTATAGGTGCATTTAGCAATCATAAAATTGCAATTAGCCTCCACGATTTTTATTGATGAGATTTGGATAATGTTTCGCCTAAATATTAATTTTCAATAAAAAATAAATGCTTTTTACTCAAAAAATTACTCATGGAAATATCCTTCCATGGTTATTGAATGACCATCCACAAAATACCAATAATTTTGGTAAAATCCAGTATTTTCTCACAAAACAATTAAATTTAATTAAGAAGGATATTGGGTATTTGTCATTGATTTCAGTTTTCCACCATCTTTTGTGATAGTTTTATGATGAATCATCTCTTTAGCTTTGATTTTTTCGGTAAAAATTCCGTGGGTAAAAATCTTTCATTTTGTAGTATCTATAATGTTATCTACAATTAATAAAACAAAAAGATAAACCATAAATATCAAATTGCTCAAAATATCTAAAACTCTTAAGAAAACAAACTATTTTTAAAGGTTTATACGAAGAATAATATTAAAAATATATTATTTTAGAATGTTTTAAGATGATGAATTAATATAATATTTCAGTAAATAATTAATGTTATAATTTTCATTATAGTCCATCCACAGGTAGGGGTGTTCATTTTCGGATATCCGAAAATTTCGGATAGTGAAAGTTAATATCCGAATCCGAATCCGAAATTTCGGATACCGGATAATCCGAAAAATCCGAAAATCCAAAATATTTGATAAAATGTCATTTTTAGCTAAAAAAACAAAAAATACATCATTCTTCGTACATAATAATCGTCCACATGTTTCCAATCATCGATAAGCTAATACAACATGAAATACTTAGTTTACAAGTCCTAAATAATAATACAAAAGTCTAAGGGGGTGCTTGGTTGGGGGTATTACAGGGTAAGGAATGGGAATGACAATGAATACTGTTGCTTGGTCTGATATTATATAATGGAATCATTCCTGCAGATTCATTAATTTCCATTCCTGACCAAATTGGGGGGAATGGAAATTTTCTTTCAACTCAATTCTTTTTTCCATATATCATTCCATCTTTTGATGTTAAATGAAGCATTTTTTGTATTTTCGAATTTGATGAAAATATTTTTTTGATATGAAACAATTTTTGATTGATTATAGTGGGTTAACCAAGCAGCAACAATACAATGCCCATTTTCATTCCCATTCTCCTACATTCCCATTTTCATTCCCATTTCCATTCCCTAAAATGAACCAAGCACCCCCTAAAGTAACATAAGAACACAAATTAAAAACAACTTCATCTTCCAAATTCCAATCTTGAAGCTTTCATTACTTGGCTAGTTAGAAAGGTCGATACTTGTGTTGAGAGATGAGGTTCTATTTTTTTAGAAAGTGAGATAAAAAAGTTAGCATATATTATTAATTTTTTAATTTTTTAAAATAATATATATAAAAATCGGATATTTCGGATATCCGAATATCTGAAAATCTTCAAAAATCACTATCCGAATCCGAAAATCCGGATATCCGATTTTCGGATATCCGAAAATCCGGATATCCGAATTTTCGGATCGGATGTTTTCGAGTATTCGGATGTCGGATCGGATTCGGATTTTCTTGAACATCCCTATCCACAGGTGTAGTCTTGTTTCGTTTATCCATCTTAATAAATATAATTACTTGTCAGAAATGTTCGTATAATATCTTCAACAAATTCATTAAAATTTATTTAAAATGAATAATCAAAAATCAAAAACCATTATTGCCAACTCCAACTCTTTTCCTCTGTTATAAATAATAATATTAATTATATTATTAAAACGTTATTACATTCAATACAATAAGATATTACTTTTACATTCTAAGGATTTGATTTCAAATATTTTTATTAGAAAATAATAAAAGAAAATTACTTTGAGAACAATAAGAAAACATTTCTTTATCCCAAACAATAATTCCAAAGAATTTTCCAAACTTTGGAAAAATTACCATTTTTCCCATATCTAATGAAGACTTTCTTAAAGCATTTCCAACTTTTTCAAGATAGATAAGAAATCAAAATCTAAAGAAATATATTATATCAAATTCAAATAGATTATTTCATTTTAAAGATACAAGAATTCAAATTATTCAAATAAAATATTATATCACTATTAGAACTTGAAACTATCCTAAAAGACAAAAACACATTAGAAGAAGCAAAGTTTAAGCATGATTAGTCTACTTTCTTAAAATGGTGGGTTTGGTAGAATAATTGAAAAAAACACGTGTATTATCATTACTAATTATATAGATTTGCAACTTAACTTGAAGTATACATATTTTTAACTCCATAATGAAAATTTAATGTAACTTTTCTCTCAAAAAAAACCCAAAAATGGTGAAAGTATTAATAACGTTTAATGTTTATATTAATTTAAATGTATTTATCAATTAATTTTATTTGAATATGAATCTTCAAGAAATTTTTACACCTACAATAACAATTTCCAAAATGTACACTCATATAGGGTTTACCATCTTTATTCTACATACCAATACGAATTAACAAGGGTATTTGACAAACACTAGAACATCCCTATTTTAAATAAGTTGTTAAAGATGTTTTTATTATGAAGAAATATATCGTTAATTTTATTATTAAAGTTATTTATCTAATAAAATATTATCTCTCTAAATAATTACTTCAAAACTTTCTATCGGTGACGATATATTAAATTTTAGTCTAACTTCAAAATATTAGTTTGCTCATTAAGCATCAACTACCAAATACTTTTGTCTTACTTTTTTAATCTTTTCACAGCATACGTTATTTAAATTTCATACTATTTGTGAAATAAAAAACGAAAAACAACACAAAAACACTTGTAACAAACATCAATTATTAATCGGATAATGAAATTGTACCGATTGGACGTTCTTGTTACTTGGGTGATTTCACACCCTCCAAAAACGAACTTACGTATAAAAACATATAATCGCAAAAAGGTTGAAACCATGCTATCATTGTTGAAAGTGACCATTCAAAGGCTAGAGCAATAATTACAAATTGATATGAAGTATACTTTGAGAAAATGGACGTACTCAAAGGTTCATGAATTTATAAATAGGGTACATCATACTTTTAGGCCATGTAGTTGAAACCTATTATCAATTTTCGTCCTTTATTTGAATTAATTATAATTTTGGTCTTTGTGGTTATCATTTAGTCTTACTTTAATCCTTCAAACTAACATTTGTTAAATAAATTGCTTAACATGAAGGGTATTTTGATCTTTTCTATATTTGCTATCAATTAATATATATGATCATATTCATTTACAAACTACTCTTATAATACAAACCATGCAAGCTATCAATTTTATTGGTTATATTGATAAAAAAATTGTATAATTATTTAATTCGGTGAAAATGTTTCATTATAATTTTTTTCTTAATAAAATTGTTTCATATATTTGTGTTTTTATGTGCAATTGAAAATGTTTCATCAAAATAAGAAAAATAAATGAAACAATTTCATCATAATAGAAAAGCATGAAAAAACACCAAAATGTGAAACAATGTCATTAAAAATGGATTATATAATATAATTTTATCATATTAAACAATTACATGAACCAATCTCATTGAGTAAACCAATGAAATCGACGGTTTGTAAGGTTTGTATTCTAAAAGTGGTTTGTATTTGATTGCTTAGAGAGAGATAGACGGGTTCAAACGAGAACAATATATATGTAAAAAAACATGCGAACCAACAAAATCATATATGATTTTATAAAAAAAAGTCATGCGGGTGACTTTGACCACGACTTAAGTTTTGAAATTTATAGTCGATGTAAATTTGATGATGTGAACGTCAAATATTTTGTCCACTCAAATGTAAATATTTCATAAACAGGTATTAGGGTGAAGATAGTAGATTATTGGTCAACATGGGACCAAATAGAAATGTCTAAAACTTTGTTATAATGATTGAGAAAAAGATTATTTGTCACCCTAAATAGGAACCAAACCAACATGTGTTTTTTGATGTATTTTGTTCTTATGTAAAAAGGACTATTGTACTCTCAATTATTTTCCCTACTCCGTCCCCATCTCCGTCCCTAAATCACGTTTTAGATCCGATCCAAATTTGTCGGTTTTCAATTTTTACCATCGATTTTAGCTTTTTTTTGTCATCCCTAAAACGCATACAAAAGAACTGGAAAAACTTAAAGCAGTCAGCCAAGTTACAACAAACCTCCAAACATAACTGAACATGTATATCCAATGTTGCCAACCGGTTTGTAGCCTAGCGGCATTTGGAGTGTTTATAAGGCTTCTTCCTATCTTGTGGTTGTGGATTGGATCAATGATGTAGATTTAGAAACGTGTTAGTTGAGTGTGTGTAATCTATTGTTAAATAAATTTAAAAAAAAAAAAACTAAACTAAGGCTATGTTTGGCAAGCGTAGCTTATAAGCTAGCTGTTGATTGATAAGCTTGTTAGTAGCTGATAAGTTAGCTGTTGAACAAATTATGTTTGGTAAAAACTAGCTTATGAGTATGTAAAATGACCAAAAAGGGTACCTTTGAATTTAATAATTAATATTAATAAGGGTATAATTGGAAAAAGCTACAATAAGCTTCTCATAAGCTACTCAAAGTAGCGTTTCAAAAAGCTAGCTTATAAGCTAGCTGATAAGCTAACTTCCTGGTACATGTTTGGATGGACTAGCTTATGCTTGCCAAACCAAGCCTAAGCATGTTTAACCAAATGTTTGCCTCATAAGTCCTAAAAACACGTTTAATAAATTATACAAATACTCCCAAATGTTGCATTAGAAGCTAATGTTTAGTAATTGAAAAGTGTCTCTTTAATATTATATTTCATAGCATTTAATATCAACTTTTTGTATTTAAAGTAAAATCAACCCGTGACATAATACATGATATTTACTTTCTTTTTGGTCATAAATAAATGGATTTCAAGAAATTTTAATTAAACATTATGTGTTTATTACACATATTATTTTGGATAATTTTAATTCATAGAAAATAATTTGTTAGGGGAAATAAAGTTGAACAATGGTTAATTTAATATCGTGCAACGAATAAATTGTTAAAAGGGTGAGTAATCATCGACATCATAGTCAATTATGGAATAATCTTTTATTTATCAACATGATGTAAATTTTCGTTAATACGAACTAAATTTAAATATAAAAATAATAGTTTAGTCAGTAATTCTTTATTTTGTATACTTTTAATTATTATTTTGTTTATTCTTGTTAAAATACTTCATATACTCAATAAAAATAAAATAATAAAAGGAGAACTTAAATGGCACAACTGTAAAGGAAGTCAATAATTCACACAAGTTAACATACGGTACGTACCACACTACATTTAGCGCAAAAGTGCATGATTGTTGCCTTAGATAAAAAACGATATATGTTGTTTGTACACTGTTTTTATGGGTCCTACAAAAACAAAGTTTTTATTGAAATATAGCATTCAAGTTTGATTGCTTATGATGAACTTGTCTTATAACTTCAAAGTTGTTTATTATATTAAACAATACAAAAATAAGAATGGGTTAAGTTCTAATATTTTCTCCTTTTGGTAAATGTTCAATCTAATAATCTATATTAATAATTTGATTACCTGACTAGACTTCGCCTGATTGTCATTCTTATGCACTACATGTTATATTTTCTGAATTTATCAATGACCAAAAACAAATAATTAAAGAACTGAATTAGTTATTATTAATATTAAATTTTAATCGCTATATCATGAAATGTAATAAAAAGTTAGGTAAAAACAAGATAACTAATATAATCATAGATGGTGGTTTAAAGGAAAACATTAAAAAGAAAAAAATAGAAAATCAAGGAACATACCTGTAGCTTCTTATCTGGAATTTTGGACTGTATGCATTTGTGCATAAAAGTAAATTAAGTTATTTTGTTGGTTGTTTGTATATCAACATATTACAAATTATTCTATACACAAGTGCATACAATACAAATGGAGTTGACAACGTTTTTTGGTTAAGTTTTCTCTTAATCCCATGGACGGACCTTAAGGGGTGGCCGCGGTGGCACGGGCCACCGTATAATTTGTGTGTCGAAGGGTAAAATTTTTAGAATTTTATTAAGGTGCAACCGTATTATTTTGACGGGTGCCACCGTATCCTTTTCGAAACTTCAAGGTGTGCACCTAAAAACAAAAAACTTCTCTCGGAATCAACCAAAAAAACCAGAAAATTCACTCAAAATCAACCAAAAAAACGAAAATTTTCTCTTAAATCAACCAAAAAATCTAAAAATTCTCTCGAAATCAACAAAAAAACCGAAAAGTTCTCTCGCAATCAATCAAACAACCCAAAAAATCTTCCGATGCAACAAAAAACGCCTATTGAAGTCAACCAAAAAATCGGAAAAAAAATCGTCTCGAAATCAACCAAAAACTTAATTATATGGTGTCACCGTTTAAAAATTGCTCTAGGTCCGTCCCTGCTTAATCCTGATCATAAATTACAATAGTGTAGAATAAAAATGAAATGATGTGATTTGTTTTAGGAAAATGGGAATGATATTTACACTACAACCAATTTAGTTTTTATTTACAAAATTCAATGAATGTGTCGCAATTTTTAGTCTGAATTGTTATTTATTAGGAAGTTGTAACATCAAAAGTGCTAGAATTCAAATTTGGTAATTCATTTATTTTTTGATGGACTTTTTATCAATGAATTTATGCATATTGAATAATCAAATAATGTAATAATCGAAATTGTTATAGTATAGATATAATTAAAGACTTGAATTTTTTTATATGAGAAAGTGAAGATTGAAGGAGAATGAAAAAAAAATGAAAAAAAAAATGCAGGAGAATGAAAATAGAAATGAGCATTGCATTAACGATGTTTGGTTAACAAGATATAATCAATGAAAAATTGTTTCATATTAAAAGAATATGCTCCTTCAACTTGAAAATACAAAAGATGTTCCATTTAACATCAAAAGATGGAACTACATATGGGAAAAAAACAACAAAATAGAAATAAAATTTTCATTTCTCCCAATTTGGTCAGGAATGAAAATTGATAGGTCTGTAGAAATGATTCAATTTTCATTATCATTCTCATGCCTTACCTTGCAATACCCCCAACCAAGCGCCCTCTAAACTTATGTTTATACATGAATCATTAAAACAATTTTAAAGATAATTTATTTTAAAATACATATATGAATCGAGGCTCTAAATCACTCGATATATATATGCATCCTCAAATGTATTTCTTTTTCTTTTCACACAACAGACCGTCCACAACTCCACGTGAAGAACCTCACTTTTACATTAAAAAAAAGGAAGAGAGAGGAGGGAGCCCCTCAGCTGTACACACCTAGACCCTACACCACTCGGGTTCATAAAGGGGGCGTACCGATACATACAACGAATCCACCAAACCCGTATTCAACCTGACCCCTCACACAAGGACGGTACGGATAGCCTAAAACACAAGTATATTTTTTTTTAAGTAACTATTTTGATCACTTTCCAACCACTAACTATCCCCATTTTAACTTTTAACCCAAAAATACATAATCAACAACTTTTTGGTAAAAATACATACAAAAGCTAGAAAAAATTATAGTAAGATCAACTTTCTTTTTTCCACGGAATAGAAGTTGACTACTAAACCCACATTTTTCGATTCCATGATTTGATTCAATTTTACAAAAATTCCTAATTCTCTATATATACGCTACAAAAAATTCGAATTATAGATCGTCTCTAACCTCCCGATTTTTGCAGGTTTTTCTTACTTAATTAATTATAGTTTGATCCTTTTGTAAGCAAGCTACTGTTTATATCTATTGCAGTTGATCGATTAGGTATTTTTAGTGGAATTTTGACTTGAATTATTTCACTGTTCATCTGGATTGAAATTGATTTTTGAAGTTTTATTTGTGGATTTTTTGGATTGAATTAAGAATCTAGAGGTTTCTGTTTTGGAGATGGAACCTGAAGCAGGACTTGTTGGTTCAGAGATTCATGGATTCAAAAGCATGAAAGGTGTGTGTTTTTGATTTTTGAAGTTTTTTTTTTGTTGTTTATGGATATGGTTTTAAAGTGGAATTGAGTTTGTATTTTGTGAATTTGTGACTTTTGGTGCTGATTGTGTTGTTTTGATAGTTTTGGTGCGATTGTGTTGTTTATGAAGTTTTAAATTAAATGTTGAAAATGGTAGGATTTGTGCAAGTATTATGATTAGACACTAATGATTGAAGGTTTAAACCAAATGGAGTGGTTTTTGTTGGGGAAATTTACATCAAACTCAACATATTGTTAAGAGTAAATGAGTTAATGTATGTCTCTGTGGTGAAGTTAAAGAGGGAGAAATGGTAAGTTAGATGTAATGTTGGTGGTTGAGCTTGAGATAGATTGATTTGATGTTGTGATATATCTCTTTTGTGTGAAAAAAAAAATACTTGAAAGAGTGAAAGTTTTTGCCTTCTTCTGTTGTTTTTTCCCCTAATAAAATGTACATGTTGGATTTGAATTTAGTACCTAAAGCTTATTCCGAATTAGCTCCAACAAATTGGGCAAGCAGCCTACCTAGTCGACTAGGTGACTTAATCTTATATTATGATTTTGAAGGAGATTAAGTGGAAGATGGATTTAAGTTAGGACTTGCAAAGAAGGAAAAGAAAAGGCAAGGTTATGTGTGTTGTTGTCCACTGTCCCAATGAAATCTATAGTTATGCTAATCTGTCGTCATCTTTAAGAGCCATTCATCCATTTACTTAAGAGTCGCCAACGGGCTTGTAGCCCAGCGGCATTTGGAGTGGTGTTAAGGTGTCCCCTTCCCTTGTGGTTGTGGGTTCGAGTCCATCGTGGACAGTGGTGTAGATTTAGGAGTAGATTTTAGGAGTAGCGAGTAGGTTAGTTGGGTGTGTGCGTATTCTGTCGTTCAATTTTTTTTTACTTAAGAGTCGTTTGATTAATGATTATGTTAGTTTCAAGAAGTTTGGAAACATTGTTGTACCAAGAAGTTATAATAAAATTTTATAAATGCAAAGAGATGGTAAACAAAACTGCAGCATCAAACATTCAATGTGTGAACTGTGAAGGGTACTTTTTCACATGGTACCGCGTACAACAATCATGGTTTTTACTGCTAAAAATTGTTGTTCTATATGCTGAACATTCATTGCCTTTTGAAAGTTTCAAATTACATGGGCCACAAAGCTTTTAAAGTTGCATGCCAAAAGATGTAGGAGTTTTCATGGGAACACAAGTAGACTGTTTATGAGTGAAAAGAGAAGATGAAGCTACTTATCATTCATCTTGGTTAAGGAGTTGAAGAAAATGATTTTCTCCTCTTTTTTGTTTAAATACAACCTTGTTTGCAACACCCTAAGGAGAATTAAATTGTTTAGACTTCAATCGTGTGTGTAACCTTGAGTTATGGGCAATTGATTGTCAGTTTTCTTGTCTTTTGCAAGGATAAATTCTCACTTTTGAGTTTGCATTTTCTCCCCAAACATCTGATGTGCTATCCAGCAGTTATTAGGATTTTATTTCTAATCTGGTTTTACTCTTGCAAGTTTTGTTCCCTTTGGCATAGACCGAGTTGGATGTTAGATAATAAGTGTGTGTTTGTTGTTGGATGTATAGGGTTGCTTTGAAATGATTAACTTCCTTGTGAATGGTTGTGTATATGAACATCTGACTGCTGTACAAGATTGTACTAAAATTCATTAGCCATTAAACACAACCACATTATTTTCCTGGTAGTGGATAAATTAAGGGACATATTGTTCTCATATGTAGCAAGTACAGAGCTTAATCTATGGTTTCCAGAGCTGCAGTAAAGGTCATGATATGTTTTTTAAATTATTTACTATACCCTTTAGTCAAGCATCAGTATTTAAATGATACCCATAAAAAGGCGAAGCTAAGTACATCTGTTTAGGCCTTCTATAAGTTATTATTTTTATGTAAACTATGAGAACATGAGAGAACCAGTGGAACTGGAAGTACATACATCTGTCTCTTCAGCATATATATATATATATATATCATGGTTACATAATTTGCTTATATTCAGTTAGATTTTCTATTTTTAATCTATGTTTACTTCTTACTGAGACTGATTCTCAACCCTATAACAGATTTGGACATTCCCAACATGATGGAGGAAGCAAAGACAAGGTGGCTCCGGCCAAATGAGATTCATGCTGTACTTTACAACCACAAGTATTTCAACATCAGTGTGAAGCCGGTTAATAATCCACCAAGTAATTATAAAAAGCACATGCAATTTCTAATATCACAGTCACTAGTACTATTATTAATGTAATTTTGTTTGAGTTTATGAATTTGGGAAAAGAAAAGGGATCAAACTTAAAGTCCAGGAGTGTGAAGCCCTGCTTTTCATGAGTTTGCTGTTGATTTATAAGCTTTGGCATTCGTCATCATTGGCAGATAATGGATGTACAGTATGCCACTACCTAACTGTTTACTTATGCAATCTAATAGGTGGCACCATTATCCTATTTGACCGAAAGATGCTCAGAAATTTCCGGAAAGATGGGCACAACTGGAAAAAGAAAAAAGACGGAAAAACTGTAAAGGAAGCTCATGAACACTTGAAGGTGGTTTATTTTTCTTTTATCAAGTGTCACCTTTGTGTTCTTATGTATATCGGGGAAAAAGGGCATTGAGTAGTCATTCATATACCGGAAAAAGGAACGAGAGTGGCATTAGCATCAGATGGCTATTGTGGAGGCATAGAAAGAACACACAATATACATATATTGTCATAAATATGCATATTGTTTGCCACATAGTTGTTATGATTTATACACTAATGTAAGTGGAGGTGCACTGTTTTGTTAGTTCTTTTGTTTGATGGCTTCTTCTTTTATAGAGTAAGAGAGATATGTTCTAATAATGTGAGTTTAAAATCATGATGTGGTTGTGAATCCTATTAATCTTTTGTGTGGAGAAATGAAGATGGGGCCCATGAAAGGGAGAATGGAAATTATGGAATGGAAAATGTAGCAAAAAAGTGAATGTCATCCTAAATATTGTAGGGAAGTTTACATGATTGTCATTTGTACTTTTTTGAGGTTCGTGTTAGCGTATAGCGGACTCTATGATCCGTCTGCTTCAGGAATATAATGAAAAATGGAAATGTTATAGAGTAGGACATTAGTGGAAATGTTAAAGGAATATAATGAAAAATGGAAATGTTATAGAGTAGGACATTAGTGTCTTGCATATTTTGTTCTTTAAACTAAACAAACTTTGTGATTGTATAACATCTCAATGCGGTTGGTTCAGGTTGGCAACAATGAAAGAATTCATGTATATTATGCACATGGCGAGGAGCGGACAACCTTTGTTCGTAGATGTTATTGGCTTCTTGATAAGTATGCAACAATAAAAGATTTAATGGATACACGACGTCATAGATTTGGAATACATATTGTTAACGTGTTTCTTTTATATATATACTCATGTTTTGATCATTGCTTGTTTGCTTATGTTACAGGAAACTGGAACATATTGTGCTTGTTCATTATCGTGACACTCAAGAGGTTGGTTTATTAATTATAATAACCATACTTGTATGTATATTACAAATTTGACTTCTGAAACTAACAACTATCACTTACTATTTACGGGTATGCTGAACATGTGATGCAGTTGCAAGGTTCTCCAGTGGCTACGGTTGACTCCAACTCTAGTTCAGACCTACCTACCTCATCTAATCAGTCAGAAGAAATTGATGGGGTTGATCAGGTGTACTTTACCGGTGCGTAAGTTTATTGCGTGATTTCAAGAAAACTTTATATACCATACTGAAAACCTCATTACATTTAGGGGCCGTTTGTTTTTCTAAAAAAACCCTCTTAATACCTCTTAAGTCTGAATCGGTCAGACCTTTTTATATTCAGACCATTGGTTTGTTTGTTTTTTCTCCCCAGATTTCAGACCCTCTTAACTGTTAAGTACATCTGAAATAAGAAGGGGTAACCTAGCTTCTTAAACTCCTCTTAGTAGCTGCTCAAGTCCACAGAGTTGATTAATGTGGTCTTCCACAATTGTGTTTATTTTCTTTCCCATGTCACTTGCTATGTTGGGTTATTTATTTATTTTAAAATTTGTATGTAACTAATTCAGATTTCAGACTTCAGACATTACAAAAACAAACAGTCTTATTGATTCAGATTTCAGACTTTAGCACCACCTCTTATTAATCAGAAGTAAAATAAGACTTCAGACCTCTTAAAAAACAAACGGCACCTTAGAGTGTACAGCAGTTTCCACCACATGCTTTTTCCAATAATTTGTATTTCCTCCCTCGGTGTCTTGTGTGAACTGCAGCATATTTTTGGGAATATTTTCAAGTTAAAGTTAACTATTTTACCATCGTCATCATTTCATATGATTGATGGTATTTGTCTTGGTCTATGAAATTTCACCCTATTCTGTCATCATGGAAGGGTATTTTTGGTATTTTACTAATTGTTAATACATTTTTCATAAGACCACGTGTGTGGTCAATGCTGCAATCTTCATGGGACAGAGAATAGTTCTTATTTTTTTTGGAACCGGCGGAGTTAAAGTTAGCTGTTAGCTTTATACTCGGGAATGTTAGAGCGGGTCAGGTAACCCTGGCGGCCCGCAATCGCCTCCCTTTCCAACACCATAATTCTCCTAAATTCACCTCCTAAATTCACCTGAGCAAGAGTCCCTTGCAAGGCTCGAACTTGAGACCTACAAGGGCAAAACCCCCCAAGGTTTCCCTTGGTGGCCAACTGAGCTATCACAGTTGGTTCGGAGAATAGTTCTTATGAGATGAAAAATAGTCATCAAATGTGAAGTAGTCCTTACTCCTTAACTATGGAGGCTAAATGTCTTAATCCTTTTATTTTTCTCTTTGGTGATTCAACAGAGCCTAATGAGACCGTAATAAATCATAAGATGAGACTTCACGAGATCAACACACTTGAATGGGATGACCTTGTGATTCCAAATGATTCCAACAAGATGATTACATCTGAAGGAGGTAGTGAACTTGGTTTAGTTGCAATAGAGATGGGAAATTCTTGATAACCCATGGAACCGTTTAAAGTTTCTTGACAATAAAGGAGAATTCTGTTGTTTACATGTCCCAATTTATTCTTTGCAGGAAACACACTCTTTGATCAACCTAACCAATATGGATTAAATGGGACAATAGATATTGTAAGTTTCATCTCTTTTCTTTTTTGAAGCAAGAAGATGTGTGTGAGTTATTATTACTTTTCCTACTTGTATCATCTTCTTTATTTATTTATTCCCCCCCCCCCCCCCCCCCCCCTCTTTGCTTTGTAGGTATCCCTTGCATTCTTTTTTGGCAAATTACCTCTTATGCCCATTAGTCACCCTTACAAAATACTAATAGGATTAATTTTGGTCCATAATCTTCCCACTTTTACAAAACTGTGGGTCAAGTTGAACATTTTTTGAGATTGAGGGAGCATCATTTTCATATTAATATTTCTTTCACCTCGAAAATAGTCTATTTGACTTTATGCCAAACCACCAAGGGGTAACTATTTGAGCTTTAACGAGCTACTCGAGCTCGAGCTTAATAATTTTCAAGCTCGAGTCACGACCACAAACACAAAATAAACTCGTTTAACTTAATGAGCCGGATTTATAACATCGATGTTCGAGCCGCTCGTTTGAAAATTTAATTCAATTTTTCGAGTCGAGCCGAGCCGAGCCATTCGAGCATACCCTTTTTTGAGTCAAACATGCTCATATATATTATAAGTCATACAATAAAAATATAAAATTATCAAGCTCAAGTTGATAAACGAGTTAATCGATGATGCATTGAAAAAGTTATCAAGCTTGAGCCCTACATTGAAAAAGTTAATCGAGCTCGAGCTCAATATCAATGTTTTGAGCCCAGCTCGATTAACTTACTACTCTACTCGACTCGGCTTGATAATATTTTTCTAATAACATCTACCTCAAGGGTACCAACACATCCAAGAGTTCTATAAAAATGTTAGGATCAGGGAGTTTTATAATGTTAAAATTAAAAGTCAAGTGGTTAAATTAGAAAATATGACGGCCTTATTATTATTTTTGACCATCTTGTTTTACCTTTTTTGTATCTAATTCACTATCTTATATCACTGCCTCCACCTGAGAAGTAGCAAACTTGAATATAGTTGTATCATTTCACCATGTTCTTATGATACAAAAAAGGCCATCAAGTTTGTTGAGTCACTCCTTGGCACCTTGTATATATGGTAAACTTTTGAATTTCAATCTTTTTAACTTTTCATTTCAATATTTTGTAAAACTTTTCATCCCTTTACAGAGTAACTCATTGGGGCACAAATTAGCTATGGAAAATCCTTTGGCGACATTTCCTCCTGGAACCGGTGAACGTAATCCCATTGGCAACCACATTGACCCTTCGAAGGCGGGAATGAAGGACACCCGAGTTTCAAGCGTTTTAGACATGATGGGCAAGGATGGATTGCCGTCACAAGATAGTTTGGAAGATGGATGAACTACATTATGACGGATTCTCCCGGAGCACTAGATGATCCAATTTTGACTCCGAACCCTTGCTAACCGCTCAAGACCCACTCGGAATTCTAAACGGTCGTCACCTTGAATCCATTCCAAGAACAAATTTTCAACATAACCGATGTTCACCTGCATGGGCTCTATCGGGGAAGAAGCAAAGGTGGTGTTTTTTGTCTTATGTTTCTTGCAACGTAATTATACTTGGTGGCGTTTGGTTCGCAGATTTGGAGGAATCCGATGGAATTGGAATGTTGAATTCCATTGACCAGATTTCATTCCTTCGTTTGGTTCCTTCTTTTCCACGAAGGAAATCTCTGACTTCCATCAAATTCCACAAATGAAGGAATTTGACATTCCTTAGCAACTAGTTGGTATTTTTGATGGAATGGAATTCATTTTTTCGAGTGCCAAGTATTCCCTCAGTCCAATATAACCCAATAACAAAAAAGTTAATTCATTAAAGCATTTTTTAGTTACAAAAATAAAGTATTTAATGACTATTTTATTAAAACAGTTGTGGTTAAAAAAATTAAAATGATCAAAAAGGGTATTTTGGTCATTTACCAAAATTTCTTTCAAAACCAAAGCACATTCTCTGAACCAAACAATCAGATTCCAATCCCTTTAACAAATTCCATGCCAATTCGTCAACCAAACAGGTGGTCAAACCACTTTCATTCCAATTCCTCAAAGTCCAATCCTTTTACAGATTCATCCATCCAAAAACATTCTGCGAACCAAACACCACCTTTGTTTTTATGATATATCGACATTTCGTGTCTCACATGCAGGTCTTGGTGGTCGGAGTTTTCCAAGAAAAGCATCTGAACCTACAGAACTCAAATCTGTTTTGTGTCTGTGGTGACGTTTGTGTTCCAGCCGAAATCGTTCAATCAGGAGTTTTTCGGTGTATGATTCCTCCACAAAGCCCAGGAGTCGTCAATCTTTTCATCAGTTACGATGGCCATAAACCCATCAGTCAACTGATGGCATTCGAGTTCAGGTTGCCTCCCACGACCAGCTTAATGGATCCATTAGATGAAAAGCCTGATGGCAAGAACTACAAATTAAATGAGACTAGCTCATTTGCTTTTCTCAACCTCCAAGAGCCTTACCATCTTTTCTAGTAAAATACCACAAAAGACCCTGAAGGAAGCAATAACGTTTGCCCAAAAATCACGTCATATTGTTGATAGTTGGGATTATTTGGTGAATTCAATTACGGAAAAAAGAATATCTTTTCAACGAGCAAAGAATAGCTTGATGGAGCTCACGTTGCAAAACAGATTACTCGAATGGCTTTTGGAGAAAGTGTTGGAGGGTGGTAAGATGCCTGATCGTGATGACGAAGGTCAAGGAGTGATACATTTGTGTGCGATCCTTGACTATAATTGGGCTATTTATCCGTATTCATGGTCTGGCTTGTCGTTGGATTTTCGTGATAAGTTTGGATGGACGCGCTCCATTGGGCTGCACACTAGGGAGGTAAGTTTTTATGTCCCAATAAGTAGCATTATAGAGGGCATATTGCATGAAAATGCAACTACTTTGGTCTGATTCCTATTTTGTATAGGGGCTGTTTGGTTGGTTTTTTCTTAAGTCTTTGTGTTGGATTTAATCTGTCTGTATAGATTGATTTTTTTTTTGTTTGGGAGAGTTTTTTCATAAATGGACGGAACAAGTTTTTAATTGAGAATGACATATGGAAAACCTGGCTTTCTGGATAAAGCTCTCCCTAAAACCTTCCTGAATAAGCCACTTTCTATATCAATAAGCCACTACCAAACAGTCATGTATAGCTGACTGAATAAGCTGTGAGTTTCTTTTAAGCTCATTAAGTTGCTAACAAACAGGCCCTTGCTTTCCAAACCTCCATGTGTGAAATCTCAAACATTTAGGTCTTATGTACATATGAGAATTGCATATTTTAGTTTGATTTCTATTTTGGGTTATGTACTTTGATCTAATTGTTTGAGATATCACTTCTGACGAAGGTTTAGGAAGTACGTAACAGAAAACAGGAATCAGACGAATGCGTGTTGCATGCAAGAGTAAGTTTCACTTTGGTTCCCTAACATTTGTCAATCTCAACGGATATCGTCCCTAAACTTTGAAAACACGGATTTGGTCCCTCCTCCTAACAACCGTTAATTTTATCCATTAAGTTCAGTTAGATGAGGGGTATTTTAGTCGTTTTAAACATTTTTCTGTTCAGTGCATTAACACCCGATTTAATGAGGAGTGTTTTGATCATCAGAAAATGGTTAAAATGACTAAAATACCCCTCATTTAATTGAACTTAACAGGAAAAATAACTGTTGTTAGGAGGAGGGACCAAAAAAATTATGAAATGACAAACGTGAGGGACCAAATCCTATCCATTGAAATTGACAAACGTGACGGACCAAAAATGAAGTTTACCCTTCATGCAATTTACCCAATTATATGAGACATAAAACCTGCTTTTTTATACATTGGCCGAAGTTGGTCGTTTGTTTCTTCATCTAGTCAACATAAACAGAAAATGCATCATTTGGCCAAAGTTGTTTTTATCGGATGTGAATTTTGGATTTTGTTATTTATTCAACGGAATTTTTACATTCAGGCAAAGGATGGTTGCATCTCTTCTCTCAGCAGGGGCCAACCCGAATTTGGTGACGGACCCCACTTCCGAAAACCCGAATGGATGCACGCCTGCGGATCTTGCATCCAAGAGCGGTTATGAAGGGTTGGCCGCTTATCTCGCCGAGAAGTCACTCGTAGCCCATTTTGAGGCCATGACCTTAGCCGGAAATGTTAGCGGTTCGTTGCAGAGTACGTTCCCGACCAACGAAGATTTTGCCGCCAACACTCCATCGGTAGCCGTCACCGAGGATGAACAGTATCTGAAGGACACCCTGGCGGCTTATCGAACAGCCGCCGATGCTGCAGCCCGTATTCAGGCTGCGTTTAGAGAACAGTCTTTTAAACTTCGAACGAAAGATGTCGAGGCTTCCAATACAGAAGAGGAAGCACGGTGTATCGTGGCGGCCATGAGGATTCAACATGCATTTCGGAACCATGAAACGAAGAAACAAATGGCGGCTGCTGCACGTATACAGTATCGGTTTCGTACTTGGAAGATGAGAAAAGACTTCTTGAATAAGAAGCGTCAAGTCGTCAAGATTCAAGTAAGATCTCTCTCTCTCTCTCTCCTCTCTCTCTCTCTCTCTCTCTCCGTAACCGTTTTACATCCCCATTTGATAAATTTACTTGAATGTGATTCCGTGAGGGCTTGACACCTCTAGTCGTGATGAATTTAAAAATGTAGATGATCAAAGATCAATTGCTTCTTTGAGGGAATATATTAACCGTTGACATTGTTAGAGTCACATATCAGCTAGGACACCTTCTCCTATATATATATATATATATATAGTGAGAAGTTGAGGTTAATGTGAGAAATATGAGAAGTAGTTATTAACCGTTGGATGAGAAATGGATGCACATTGGGATGAGATGCACCAGATCAATTCCCTTCTAAAATGCAATTCATGGAGGGAATGCGATAAAAAGTGATCAAACGGTTTAGATCCAATTCTCACCATTAACTTCTCACACGATCCTACGCCTATATATATATATATAATGGGGTTAGGTTCACGTGAGACCGACATGTTTTCGTGAGATCTTGGAGGCCACATTTTTACAATTAAAACTTCACAGCAAAAACGTTGTGAAGGTAAAAAAAAATATCCAAACCTTCATGGTGTTTTGTTGTGTAGTTTCAAGTATAAAAACTTGGTCTCACGGGTCTCATGGAAACAACTTGGAATCGCTTTTCTCTGCAAGGGCATTTTTGGAAAGTAATATGATGGGTTCTACATATTCCCACAGAGTTCAGTGTGTTTAAATTCTACTTATTTCACTCACTTGGTAACGTACTTGTATATTTACTCAACACAGGCAATTTTCCGAGGTCACCAAGTTCGGAGGCAATACACAAAGATAGTTTGGTCTGTAGGGGTGCTCGAGAAAGCGATTCTTCGTTGGCGTTTGAAGCGAAGAGGCTTCCGAGGTCTTCAAGTTGATCCTAACAAAGTCGAGAAAGACACGAATCAAGAAACCAATGGCGGCATGGAAGAGTTCTTCCATGCCAGCCGGAAGCAAGCCGAAGAGCGCGTAGAGAGATCGGTTGTTCGGGTCCAAGCCATGTTCCGATCGAAAATGGCTCAGGAAGAATACAGAAAAATGAAGCAAGAACACCTACAAGCATCGGTAATGTTATAATCTCCGCTTTCTATACATGATTCAGAGTATGTTTGGTATGTGAGACATGATAGGACAGAACATAACTTGACAAAACAGAAAATTGTTGTCCCATGTTTGGTACGACATTAGACTGGCACAGTGACATTACCGAGTGCGACAATTGCATTTTCTTTTCCTACCAAAATACATGGAACAAAAACCAGACAAAATTAGTAAATTACCCTTGTCAAATTAAAACCGTAAGAGCATCCCCAACAGCTTCTCCAAAATGGGGAAAATAGGGATATTGGACCATTTTTTGCTCCACCAGATTCTCCAAAATGGAGAAACTAGGAGAGAGAGTGCAAAAATCTCCAAATGTGGAGATATCATAAAAAAACGATTACCATGTGAGAGAAATGATTTTTTATTATATTTAACCAATAAGAAATTTTTAAAGTAAATGTTTAGGAGAGAAATAATATTTTATTAGATATATGTTATATTTTTAATAATATAAGAGATTCTGTTGGAGTTGAATGCATTTTTTAATAGAGATTTTGGAATTTGGTTCTCCATTTTGGAGAATTTTTAGAGAATATGCTAGAGATGCTTTAAAACCTAGTCATTTCTTGTCAAATCCTGTTTTGTCTGCATACCAAACACACCTGTACTGGCATTATCCACTAGTATTGACTATTGACCTTGATGCTTTTGTTTGCGCTTTCTTTTACTCTTGCAGCATGAGTATAACGAGAGCCTTGACCATGCAAATGCAACCGACATGGAAAAATAGAAGATGTGCTTGACGACGGTCCAAGCGTGTTCGTGTTTGTGTTAACGGTCCAAGCGTGTTCGTGTTTGTGTATTTTAACTGTTGCTTGTCTTGTAAATGCGTAGGTACGCTGTTTCCGCCTCTATATTTTTATGAGAAAAAGATGGCATGATGGATTCAACGGGAATAGTTCATCGATAAAGTTTAGAGAACTCTCGGTGAAGTATCCGGTCTAGAAGTTCGCTTTTAGCCTTCGCATTTTGTGTAAACTTGCATCATAATATACGACGACTGATCGCTATGTTTATTGTAATGTAACTGTAAACTAATTTGACCGGGCTTTTTTAGGCCTTGGATTGGCCGCGCCTTCACCTAAAAACTGGCCTTTATCCGCCTAAAAACTGGCCTTTATCCGGGCTTTTTTGGGCTGGGTTTGGCTTTTGGACTTTTTGTGCATCTCTAGTCTGTACAACGTAGTAGACATCTTTTTAGTCGAACGCCCCTTTATGTGTGGCGTTATTTTGATTAGAATAAGATTTAGTTCTTTTTGGTCCATTATGCTTGTTTAAGGGTTATTTATACTTTATATATGTGATGGATGTTTGTTTTAGGTGTTTTTGCGTTCTATAGAATAATATTGTTTATGTTTAAATCCAGGTATAAAATTTATGTAATATGTGTTTCTTTGATATATGATGTGGAAAACTTGGTCCATACTTGGCATTTGGCAAGATTAAAGTATAAAATTGGAATGGAACCGGTAATATTAAATTTTGTTCAATATTTTTCTCAAATCGAGTTATTGTTAAGGTTTTATTTTTCAAATTAAAGTTAAAAGAAGATTCTCGACGAGTTTAGTAACCTTAACGGTGTTCGTTTATCACAAAAAACATGTAGAGTTTTATACAAGTATACCTTATTCCCGATATTGTATTTTACAAGTAATAAAAAACAAGTATTAGGTTCACATGGATAATTTGTAATTTCACTATTTTGGTTGTGTTTGTTTTGACACATTCAATCTCTTTAAAAGACACTATGAAACCAAATGTGCCCACGTTCATATGTGTTGATGTTATTATAAAGACGTAAGTTTTCTTTGAACTTTATAAACCGCATAAGTTAAAAGTAGAAGTGGACAATAAAAACAAAGTTAACTGCTTGTGACAACTTCTTTGAAGGTGATTATAATACTGCAAGAACAATGAAAAACATTGACTCTCGATACCGTAGCAATTATTATAGAGACAACGAGAACGCTTATGAGCCTTTTTGACAATCTTACTTTTGCTTCAACTTTAGCCACATTTGCTTTCAAATTTATCTCAATTTTCTGTCATTTAAAAAAAAAAAAACTTTTACATATATTTAATCACATTCACATGGAGTAATTTGTTAAAGTTTCAATCATGATGATAAAAATAGATAACTAAAGCCATATAAATATGTAAAATTTTTTATTCTCACTTTCTTTCTATTAACTTTTGTTCTCTGAGGCTGCGTTTGGTACGTGGGACAGAACAAGAATTCACTGTCCCACGTTTGGTGCTACCTGGGACAGGGGATTTGAACTGGGACAAGGTAAGACAGTATAGGACATAACAGACATTTGTCTCGTCCTGTCCAGTATAATCCAGTCTTGTCCAATACTGTCTACGTATCAAACGCTACCTAAAGAAATCCAACCATACATAAGGTAGCGTTTGGTACGCAGACAGGAGTGGACAGGACAGGACAGGACTGGACTGGACAGGACAAGAGAGTAGGACAGAACTGGACTGGACGGGACATGACTGGACAGAACAAATGTCTGTTTTGTGTTTGGTACGCCTAGGACTGGACTGGACAGAATAGACAAGTTCCCTAAAAAAATTATTTGATGATTTTATATATCACTTAATAGTTATAATTAACACAAATAAACTAAACTAGTATTTCATAATAAAAAAATTACACAATTTTCATAAACATAAACACACACACACACACACACATATATATATATACATACATATATGATTTTTATGTCACTAATGTTGATAGTTATGGTAGAGGTGGAGGTGGTGGCCGGAGGTAATACTAGTGATGATGATGATGATGGTGGTGGTGGTGGTGGTCGGTGGTTGTGGAAAACGTGAAGATGGTGGGTAGTGGTGGTGGTAGTTGCGATGGAGATGGACAATTGTAAAGGTGGTAGACGGTGGTGGTAGGTAATCGTTGACAGTTGTAGAGGTGGTGGAGGAGGTTGTTTTAGTGGAAGAGGAGGTGGAGAAGGTTGTTGTAGTGGAAGACGAGGTGAAGGTGGCTGATCGGGGCTACCGGTGGCGGTGGCGGTGGCGGCCACGACTAGTGGTGGTAAACACGAAAACAAATACCATATTGAAGTTAGATATCAAACGAATGTTAGTTAGTAATATATTAGTTCCTGTCTCATTTCTGTCCCATGATGTTCCACCTATTTTGGTGGAACAAAAAAACAGTCATTTTTGTCCCATGTTGTCCCACCTTGTCCCAGTTTATGTCCTGTCCCATGTCGCACCAAACGTGGGACAGTGAATTCATGTTCTATCCCATGCTGCGCCAAACATGGGACAGACAGTTTTGTCCCGTCCCGTCCTGTCCTGTGCCACGTACCAAACGCAGCCTAAATAAACATACCTCTAGGAAAATAAAGTTATTCTCTTAGTTTAAATATAAAAAACCATTTCATAAAATCGTTAAAAAAGCTAAACATAAATAAAATAAAGTTATATCTTCTTATTGGGCCGAGCCCAGTCCATAAGGCCCAATAAGGCAAATCTGCGATCATAAAAAGAGAAGAAGAACCCTATTTCATCCTTCCAGCCTTGAAACCCTAATCATCTCTTACAGGAAGACTAGCAGCAGCTAAACAGGTATTTCTCTCTTTCTCTCTAAATCTGCTAGTTTCATTACAGCTTACATAGAGATCTGTATATGAAATTATGAATTGCATCCTGTTTGTTTGTGTGTTTTGATTTGCTGAATTTTGTTGATAATTTGTTTTTGAAGAGAAGAGAAATGGCCAAGTCGAAGAATCACACAGCGCATAACCAGTCGGCTAAGGCTCACAGGAATGGAATCAAGAAGCCAAGGAAGCACAGACACACTTCCACCAAGGGCGTAAGTTCTTTGTTTGATTTTTTGATGGATTAGTAAGTTAGGGTTACAGATGCTGGATATTATTAGGTGTTATGTGAAATTAATGGATTAATCTGTGGATTAGGAAGTTAGCGTTACAATTTTTGGCTATTATTAGGTTTTATGTGAAATCGAAGTATTGATCTGTGGATTAGTAAGTTAGGGTTACATTTGTTGGTTATTATTAGGTGTAAATCGTTTGATCTGATTGTTTTTTTTTAAATTGTGTTATAGACGTCAAATTGCTACTGTTTTGTTGGAATCTAAACTCCAGTTTTTGGTTTTAGATATCTCGGCTTACTTTTCACATAACTTCCAGATGCTAGTTTAATTTTATTCTTTAATTAGTTGTCGATATTTTCTTCCCAAAGAAAAGATTTGTGGCTAAATGTGGACATTAAGAGGCTGTTTACTTCCATTTTTTCCTTAAGCCATATACATGTTAAATTGTGTTTATGGTTGAGAGGCTGGAGACTAGGAGAGATGGTTGGATAAGATCTGGTATTGATTTGCTTTAGGTTGGCTAACTGGGACAATTGATTGGTCTTTGTTTATTCCATATAGCTATTTCAGCTTAACAATTAAGCTGAAAAGAAACTCTCTTTTATGGCTGAGTGATTAAGAGTTCTAGCATCTTTGACTATTAGGCTCATTAAGCTGTAAGCTGTAAGTAAACATCCCCTATGGCAGTGTGAGCTAAGTGAAGTAGTTCTTTCTGGAAGGTAGTAAATTTTAGAACTAAACAATGGTATGGTTCATATGTTCTTTTGTTTCTTGTGTATTTTGCTTTCAATTTCTTCTTTTCATGGCTTTGATTTTGGATTTTCGTTTCCCTATAATATGGATGTAAAAGGGGACATTGTTAACTTCTAATTAATGTTTGTATGATCTGAAAATGGGCGAATCAAGTTATGTTTTTCTCCAATATGATCAATACCAAATCTAAAGAAGTTGTGGTTACAAATTCAATAGTTTTTGTTCTCTTCTCTATTTGGGGAATTGGAGGTTATAGTGTTTTTGATTGAAAGTATGTTTGTGATGCAGATGGACCCCAAGTTCTTGAGGAACCAGAGGTATGCAAGGAAGCACAACAAGCAGAGTGGTGAAGTTTCTGCAGAAGAATAGATGTTTTAGTGTTTGGTTTTTGATCTTTCTGTCTGGATTTTTGTTATCAACTAGAACTGCTATATTCTCATGTGACCTTTGAATTTAGTTTTGATTCTATATGACATTGTGGTTCTCATTTTGTGTTTGACTATGAAATTATTTCTTGAGATTATTCACATTCCAATCCTTAAGATTCTAGCAAGAATTTTCTTACATCAAATAGTTGTTTCATTATGTTAGGGGTTGTATTGTGTATGTTTACCTCTTAATAGTTTTGTCTGAATTCTCAAGAGTTCCATCTGAATTGCTGAGAGGTGAATCTTGTGTGGCAAATAAAAAGTCTGCCTCTTTATGGTTTTAAACCTTTGGAACGATTTCTGTTTTGAATCTACCTTAATCATCTATCAGACTATCCCACTAAGTTTGTTTTGAATGTTACCGAACAACAATATTTCCTTTTGTACTATATCGAAAGAGTCTCTTAATCATTTCTTAAAAAACATCTCTTCTGACTATTACTTTATCATTTTGCACCAAATCATACAATAACTGTAAAAACTGGTGTCAATTTCTTGCATGGTTACTAAATACACCACTTGTTTATTGTTAATACGTCTATTTTTCTTTCTCATGTAGATGTCGTCTTGTGGGTCGAGTGCTAAAAAGAAAATGAATATGTATTTCAATCTCATAAGTTTGTCGAATTATCTTTTTATTAATTGATTATTATAAAACAAATAAATATCATTAATGAAATTCCATAAAATGCCAATCATGCCCATGAGATTACAAATCCTGTGAAATTTCATGAAATGCCAACCATGCTTATAGGATTTCAAATCGTGAAAATTTTCATAAAATACTAGCCATGTCTATAGGATCTTAACTCCTGAAAATTATTCAAATTGAACATGGAATTTAGATGAAATTTAATTCTACAACATTCCAAATTTAATCTAATCTTCCAACCCTTCCTAAAAATTATTCAAATTGAATGTTGGGATTGGAATGGAACTCAACTCCGGATCATTTCGAATCGAATTCAATTTAAACCTACAAACCAAACGAAAGGCGTTACTTTTTTTTTTAAGTATATTTGAGTAAAAGATATGATTTTGAAGTCATGGGAGTTATAATGATTTTGTTTGAGGAGATGCATAGTTTTCAATTATATATTCATAAACATTCCAACTTTTAAGGTCACCTAAATAAGGACATAAGGCTACACGCACCGCAAGTGGGGGTTGGCAGCGGGCTTAGCTGCCGAGCCCGGCGGCTTCAATTGGTTTGGGTGCGCAATCATGTAAACCGGCGGGTTGGGAGTGGAATCGGGTTGGGAGAGCCGTTGTCAAACGGCTCTCTCCAACGTATATATTTTTTTTTTTTTTTTTTTTTTTATTTTTTTTTCTTTTTCATTTGATACCTTCTATATATATATATACCCTCCATACACAACATATACACATACCCAACCAAATTTCTTCATCCTCCAAATTACACAAATTTCTTCATCCTCCAACCAAGTTTCTTACACAAAACAACAATGAATCCAAACACGTCGGTACGAGGAAGAGGTTCACGTGGTGCCGGTGGTTCGCGAGGTGGTTCACGAGGAAGAGGTTCGAGAGGTGGCGGTGGTTCGGGAGGTGCCGGTCCGTCGGGAGGTGCCGATGGGTCGGGATTCGGCGGTGGGTCGACATTCGTCGATTACGCAAACCACGAACCGTATATACCGCAATTTGACGCTCAACAACAACCGCCATTTATACCGCATTTTGATACACAAAACGCCGGTTACGGAACCGGTTATGCGCCAAATTTCTTTCCTTACCCTCCAAATTACTTTCCCACCCAATTTTCTAATACGGCCTTTCCCACCCACTACGGGACATCCGGTGTCAATACGGATTATAACCGCGGAAATACGGGTTACCCCGATTTCATACCCCGTGAAACGGCCTCGGGTTCCGATTCAAGCGAAACACATTCGTATGTTCCGGAAACCCAACGGTTGCCAACCGAAGGTTCCGCTTCACCCGAGGCCGAACCCGAGGCCGAACCCCCGCTTTTCCCCGAAAAACCGAAACAAACCTTCCCCACCCGCGCAACTGCAAAAAAATGGACACCCGACGAGGAAGTAGCGTTATGCCAGGCGTGGATTAACGAGTCCGAGAACCCCGCATCCGGTAACGCGCAAAGATCTAGTATACTTTTTCGTTAATTTGTTAAGTTATTCGTTTATTTTTTCGTTAATTTATTCGTTTATTTTTTCGTTAATTTATTCATTAATTTTTTCGTTAATTTATTCATTAATTTTTTCGTTAATTTATTTGTAGTTCAATTTTGGAAGTCAATCGAGCGGTCGTTTTACGCCCGACTTCAAGTCCCCCCGTACAGAACCCACCACCAACTGACTGCAAAATGGAAGGCGATGAACAAAAAAATCATGGCCTTTAACGGAATATACAACCAAATAATGAACAATAGGCCTAGCGAAGAAAGCGACGTCAACCTTCTAAAAAAGGTTGTTCCCAATACCAAATGACGGAGGGCGGTGCTTTCCCCTTCGAAAACTGTTGGGAGATAGTCCGTCACAGCCCTAAATGGGCTGCAGTTCCGTTAATGTCCGGTGGGTCTTCGTCTCGCTCAACAAAACGTACTCGCACGTCCGGGTCTTCCGACGCTCACTTTGGTCAAGATTTCGACGAGGTCGAGGTTCCGCCACCTAAACGACCCGTAGGTCGGGGCAAGGCGAAAAAGGCCCTTAGAGGGGGCCAATCTTCCACCCCCACGACCGAACTGTATGAGTCGTGGGACCGCAGTTTGGCGGAAAAAATGGAGTACAAGATGAAAAAACTTGAACTCGATAAGCAAATTGCGGACCTCGAAGAAAAAAAAACTCCAACTCCAACTACATGCGCAATACGAGGAAGACTGGTTGTTCTGCAAAACCCCGCATGACCACCTTTCGGGTTTGGAGTTGGAAGCCGTGTTGCAAAAAAAGACTGATTTAAAAGCGAGACACAACTTCAAGTTTTAGTTTATTTATTTTCGTATTTTTTTAGTTTGTTTATTTCGTAATTTTTTTAGTTTACTTAATTTTAGTTTAGTTAATTATGTAACTTTTATTAATATTAGAATTTTTAACTTATTTTTAACAATATTATTTATTTAATTATATTATTTAATTAAATAAAATAAATGAAATAAATAAAATAAATTGAAAAGTGAGAGGGTTGGGAGGGTTGGGTGTGTGTTGTAGAGGGTTATGGGAGGGTAAAGAGAGGGTTGACCAAAAGCTGATGTGGCAGCTGATGTGGCATTCAAAAAGTGAGTGGGTTGATTGGGTTCAGTGGGTTGGGTGCGTGTAGCCTAAAACAATTTGAAGATTGTATTAAGTGTGTTTGGTATGCAATACATGACAAATATAGTATATGATATAAAAAAATACTTGTACTTTTTCTTTTTGGTGCGATTTTAAAATTAAGACATGGCATGACCACAAGAAACATGCCTTTTTGGTCCCAAGTCGTTAAAACCTTGCAAAATCTTACACTTCGTTTCACCCTTTATTCCTTTTTTGTTCATCTAGTTCAGTCTCTTCTTGCATTATCAACGATCATGGGTGAGATGAGCCTGGTTGGTTTAATTGTTACTCAAAATGTCTATTTCTTGTAAATATTATGATTGACGATGACATGATTCATTTTTTTTAATTTTTACTAATCTTCCAAACTATGAGTACGATGTAGCATAAGCAAAAGGGGTACTAAACCTTCTATGAAGATGCATAAGAAAGATTTTGTATCTTCAAAGATAACCAACTAGTGAAGGTATTTTATGATTAAATATCAACAAAAAAGAAGACCTGATAGCTACAATCAGGAACACATATGAGACTAATTATACATTGTACGCAAAGAAAACATAACTATAATTGATATTAATACATTCATTTGTTTTACCGATTTTGATTCTTATAAAAAATATAAGATCAGATGTTCATCCATATTTTGCATTCCATACTGGATCGAGTCTCCCCTTAGACCCCACTTACTCGCTCGGTTTTGAAACGACTAATCTCAGTATTCCGTAACATACCCTAAACAATCAAACAATAAATCCATACCCCTAAAATTCTTGCAACTTTTAGTTTTGATTAAAAATGTAATTAGACTAAACCTTAAGGTTATTTATGTAAATACCTGCAATTATTCCCTTTTTACCATTATTATCTTCAGCAAGCATAGTCGGGGGGAAAACAAACTTTTCCCACAGAGAGAAAAAAGAAGCTTTTATACTTCTTCTTCTATCTCTCAAATAGCGATTTCTAGGGTTTCAAATCGCCATTGATTTCCTTCGATTTATCGCATAATTCTGTTTATCTCCATTCAATTCAACTCCATCCTTATCCCTCTATCGAATTCTAATCGGAAAACCCTAACTTCGCACGCAATCCACGAAGAATTTGGTTGATAAAAGGCGGAAATAAGTTGTGATGGGTGCGCCGGAGAAGTTGACTACTTCTAACAACAATTCGATGCAGGTATTGGAGTTTGTTAATCGTTGTTGTGTTGTTATTGATTGTTTTGTTTGATTTAAGTTCGTATGTTGTCGATTTTAGGGTTGAATTGTGTGTTTTTTTAGGTGTGTGTAGGTGATGTTGTGTAATTGATATGTGAATTTAGTTATGGATGATGTGAATTGGTCCTATTGGAACCTAAGGAGGTTTGTCAATTTGGGGGTTTTTGTGAGGTTAGATTTTAGGTTTTAAGGTTGGTGTGTTTTTGTAACTGTTACTAAATGGTATGCAATTAATAGGTTTTGAAGAGTAAGTTGTGTATTAATGTGTAGTTGAGGATAGCATCTGTGGTCTGATCAATGATCAATCTATAATTTACACTTCAGAACCTGTTTAATGCCACATTATATACAAGTAAAGTAACATCTCAATAATAATTGTTAGACACAGAGCTTAGACTTGAAATCTGGCATTGCAAAAACTCCCAATTCCTTAATCCTTATAGGGATAAAAAGAAAGAAAAATAGAAACCTAAACTCTGGTCTTGTGTACAAATTAATCAATCTCCAGCCATGGAGGGCCAATTCATGTAATTTATATTTAAGTTGACATAAAGAATTCTGTCATGTCGCCTACATTTCTCAACTATTGGTTTGACCTTAAAGACAGACGATAGATGAACATAAACAAATTCCCGATGAAGCTGGGTTGCATTGATCGATTTGTTTTGAATGCTGGGGTTTAATTTTTCTTATACGAGGGTTGTCTTTTGTTAGGTCCATGTGCAAATCAGTTGCCTGTTTTCTTATCAAAATGAAGGCTGATGTTGCCAATTTATGGTTGATGGTGTGGATTTGTATCATTATCATTACTTACCAAGATTCTGTTTTATTTGGTTTAATGTGTGGTTTAACTAATTGTTCAAGGGAGCTCAATTGTAAACAATGGTTATAAACTGAGCGGTGGTACGTGTCTGTTTGGTAGGAGAAGTGCTAGAGGTAGAAGCAGCAATCAATGTGCTTTTCTCTAAAGTACATAAGGAGGTGAAACAGTGTAATTTTGGCATGTAATCAAGAGTATGTACATGTAGCAATCCCGAAGTAGTATGGATCATTTAAGTAGGGATGTGCTATAATACATGCCTATTTTGTGAATCCTTCCCTTCTATTTATGCTAAATTTTATTTTGCATCTGATTTGTGTTGGGTTACAAAATAGCAAAATCAGTAAGGTCCTGTTTTTAGTTGACACTCTGTGTTGATATGGCATGGTCCTCGTTAATTTCTAATCTATTGGTAATTAGCTTAAATAGCTTGATTGCCAAGTTAGCAAAATTAGCTTGAAATAATTTGGTTTGGATTGTCCTTGTTAGTCTAACTATGAATTCAATGACAGTTTTGGTCTTTGAGATTATTAAATATTTTCTTAGAGCGTGTTGGTTTTCTTTAAACATTCCAAGCTCATGTTTTTGGTCTGGATGTGACAGCACTTGCGAAGGTCTCTTATTTCTACATGAGTTTTCCCTCCTCCCTCCGAAAAAAAAATAAATATACAATAGACTTTAACTTGATCAAGAGATGTATATCTATGTTCTTAAGATGCTGTTTTGCTTTTATCGTTTTTCCTGTAGCGTGTCAAGGTATATCGACTCAATGAAGATGGGAAATGGGATGATCAAGGGACTGGTCATGTCACTGTTGACTATTTGGAGGTTCATCTTCATCCTCTGGCTTTTTTATTGTAATTTTTTTAATTCATTATACTTTGTGATTGAAGACTAGTTAGACATTTTTAATCGCAATCTGTACAACAGAGGTCGTCTGATGAGTTGAGCTTGTTTGTCATTGATGAAGAAGACAATGAAACACTGCTTGTGCATCGTATTAGCTCCGACGATATATATCGGAAGCAAGAAGGTATTTTTAATTTTTGAAATGTATTTCTCATTGTCTTTTCATTGTTTGTCTGTGTTGTAGTTTTCTTTTTGTGATTATATTTCTTTGTTATTCAGATACAATAATTTCTTGGAGGGATCCAGAGTATTCAAGTGACCTAGCTCTTAGCTTTCAGGAGACTACAGGGTGTTCGTATATATGGTACCCACTAAATATATACCTTATTTATTTCCTTTCTTTGTAAGTACTTTGATTATGCATATGATTAGTGTATTAATTTACAATATATTTTACCCAGGGAGAATATTTGCACTATTCAGCGCAATCTGCAATTTGATACTCTCCGCAGTAAGCATTTGTGATTTTATTTTATACGTATCGTAGATACTTTATTTTATACGTATTGTAGATATTGTCTTTCATCATTGATTGGTTTAAGCAAGTATGGTTTTTTCCATCTTCAGTCTTCCATGTGAAATTGGTTGTCTTTTATATTTATCTTCGGTTATTTCTATCTTCTGGCAGCTTGCTTATTCATGGAAAGTGTTTAGCCTTCATTTCTATACATTCGTGAACTGTACCAACAAGGAATTCTTTATGCTACTTATACATGAACTTCTGGACTAAAATTGTATTGTATGTCGAACACACTTCCTTTTTCTTTTCATCTTCTCATACTTTTTTCTTCTCTACTTCTGCTTTCTTTCTGGAATTCGTGATTGTTCTGCGTTCAGATTTCTAGGTGAACACATAATTCGTTCTTCATTCCTTGCACCTATTGTTGGCATTAATGGTGCCTCATCAATGTTGTTTATTGCAAGGCACATTGTTGCCTTTTCTGGTGAAGATAACAAGAATCAACCGTGTAACTTTTGAACCTAGGACTTCCGTTCTTAAGTGTTCTTATTGTCACCATGGATTTCAAGCAGCCTGTTTGCTAGGCTACTATTGTTATCTTACTATTGTTGTTCTCTAGCACCCTTAGATAAGATCAACATTAATCGTTAGTATAATTGAAATGTTTCTTAAGAGACTTATTTCCCATATAGTTTGATTTTTGAGAGGCGATGCAAGATGTGGTGCCCCATCTTTACCTACTTGAGTAACGGAGAGAATTGGTTCTTATATAGTTTGATTTTGGCATGGTAAGATGATCTCAATTATGGAGTGATGACTTTATTCTACCAATAAACGAGGCAGGTCACCTTCCAAATAGGCCATCCTTTTATTTTTGTACCTCTGCAATGCAGCATGATACAATTATATTGTAAACTGAGAATGGAAAATTGATGCAATCTTTTACTCGAAAAGAAAACCTGGTTATGTTTGACATACATGGCTAAATATGATAAACTGTTCTATTTTATTTTTGGAAACACGACCCCGGGGATAAAATTCCACCAGGTGAAAAATTATTACGATATAGACTAATTCTCAAGCCACCCCCAATTATACCCACTCTCCGAAGACTTAACTCACTTTCTACACTCTACAACAAGAGAACAAGAAAGAAAATAATCAACTACTTAAAGATGCATTTGATTGGTGTGATTTGAAACCAAAGCCTTAGTTGCTCCACCTATGTGCGACATGTTTTCACTTTTCAGCCAAAAAGTCTAAGCAAAACATGACTTGTAGTGCATTACTGATTTGTTTTAGACACTTTATTGTTGAAATTTGTTGGTTTTTTAGAGGTCTACCTAAATGCTTTATAAGATAACTTGGACGAGGTTTTTAACTTTTCGTAGTTATAATGGTCCTTAGAGCAGATTATCATACATGTTGGTTTGTAGATAATGATTTGATAACCTTCCCTTAGATATTTTTTCTATGTGTATAGAGATTCTAATTTTTCTCTGGGTGAGACCGTGATCAGCACTTCTCCGTCTTCGATCATCTTTGTAGTCTGATACTTCAAACATGGTTCTTTTTTATTTATATTCTTATTTAAACCGTCCCAACGCATCATCAAAAGCACTGCTTTTAAAGTCGATGTGTTGGTTTAAGGTGCAACCGGTTTTCTAGGAACATACTTTTTCTACATTTGCAGTCACCTTTGTTAGAGAGTTGTCATCAAATCTTGTTTTTCTGGATATCCAAGGTGAAAATCTAGTTTTGGATTTTTTATAAGAACTATATCTATGTCGAAGAAAACTTGGTTTTCAAAAGCTTTAATCATATTCTGTGGTGTTAATTCTAAATAGATTCTATTCATCTAGTAATTTATTTGAAAATCTGTGCCAAAAGGTCAATGCTGGAATAAGCAATTACCTAATATTTGTCAAACTTGATTTCTCTGCACTATGATGTTTTTTGCTGGTATTTTTGAAGATGGTCTTGAATAGATGATAGTAGCCTTCATGATGGCATGCGTTGATTTTTGTACGTGCTGTTTCTGCAGATGAGACATCATATCATGGGGCTAACAATGAGTTGAGGGAGTTGCCTGTAGTAGAACTATCAACCCTTCCTTCAATACTTAAGGTTCATACATAAAATGCAGCTTTGTTTCTAGGGGCTTGCTTTCGTTGAGACTCAAAGTTTTCTTAGCACATTTTTGTTGATATTTTACTGTTTAATTTTGTGTTGAATGATATTCATTTTGCAGGTTGTGGTTGACAGTAGTGTTACAGATCAATTGTGCGTAACAGAGCTCATACTCCATGATGTATGTTACTCTTACTCTCCATGTAATTGATAGGACTAAGAAAATATACATGTCTGCTGTTAACATTGAAGTTTACAGATCAAAAGTATAATAACGTGTACTTAAATGTGGGGAAAATAATTAAAGAATAAAAGAACAATACATGCGGAAATGGATGATCGATTTGAGTTGGAAGGACTTTAGGAATTTTAGCAGTGTGTCTTTGCTCTTTTGTGCCACAGGGCAGTTATGTTTATGACATATAATATGCAGTAGATATTTGTTTGTTGTTATTCATTTTTCTGATTTTTTTTAATATTAACATGTTCATGCCTTGTACCATAAATGGGGAAGTAGGAAAGTGAATAGCGACAAAACAAAAGGGAGACGGCTAAGAGAGAATAATTTAGGGCATAGTGCCCAACTTTGACAAAAAATGAACAAACTTTATGAAACGAAATACAAAATTATTTTGATCTAGTTATCAGTGTGATGTGAGTGCAACCTTTTTCGGAGGTCAACTGAGAAGCTATAGCAAAAATTGAAGGCATATACTATACTCAAGGCATTCGTCTTTCTAGAATCAGGAAGGAATCACAAGGGAGCGACATTTCCATTGCTCTATCACCGTGTGCGAGGATGTGGACTGCAGCTATTGAAATACCGAGAACTAACAAAATGAAGAGAACATGAATAGAAGCCTCAAGTAGACATCATAAATATAGATCCACTTGATACATGCATATGTGTACTGAAAAGCACATGTATGTATATATCTATGTAAGCACATGCACATTACATACCTGTGTGTGTATACTTTAATACGCAGTTATGCACTACTTCCATCAATATTTGATTACAAGAGTGAATGCACCGATAAGTTATAGTGTCTAAACCCAAATACATGCTATCGCATGAAAGTTCGTATTCCATCAAACAATCAAAGCCATATTAAATCTAAAGAATTGCTACAAGGAAGAACGTTATCATAGTAGGGTAGTACATAATACTCCCTTGGCACCCATATGAACTTCCTCCTTCCCTTGATGGATTGTAAGATTTTCTAAATAAATACTCTCTTTGCGCTGCTACTTGCATGCTTAAATATGCAACTACGCTTGTATGTTGTGTAATTAAAAGAAGAATGCTACAATGATGCTTGATACAAGTTTATTACATTGTATACTAAGCTGGGATTTTAACTGTCTTTATTAATCTTGGACGTTGATGCAATATTTTTTCTGACATCAATTACAGTTAATACTAATCCTTTGTTTAATTTACTAATTTTGTGGTTTGTGCTTTGTAATTATTTAGAAGCTATTTTATCTTGTAAGAGTGCTTGGACTTACAAAGTTTCTTGAATTTATAATATAAACAGCAAAATTTTCTCCGGAAGTTGATGGATTTGTTTAGAGTATGCGAAGATTTGGAAAACAAGGATGGCCTTCATATGATATACAAAATTGTCAAAGGGATCAGTTAATACCTAAACTTTTCTAGTTGTCATTACTTATCAAGAATTAATTTCATATCGCCTTTTAAAGCTGATGATTTTGTTGCTTTCTTTTCAGTTCTACTCAACAGTCCTCAGATCTTTGAGAAAATATTTGGTGATGAATTAATTATGGATATTATTGGATGTCTTGAATGTAAGTTGTTCTGATGCCATTCCTGATCAAAATCCTTTTGTTTAGATCGCGACTCATGATTAGACCGCTTTGTATTGGTCTGCAGATGACATGGAGATACCTCACATCCATCATCGTGACTTTCTTAAAGAACACGTTGTCTTCAAGGAGGTATACATTCTTACCTTGTTTGTATCCAATGTTCGGAACCTTGTGCTGAGTATGAAAGGAAGATGTTTAACGATGTGTGTAGATTTAAATGATGTTCTTTTTAATCATTCTGTGAACTATTTTATGACTAATCTTCATTTATGTAGGCCATACCAATTAAGGATCCCCTAGCCTTGTCAAAGATACATCAGACATACAGAATCGGTTATGTGAAGGTTCGAACCTTCCTTATGGTGCTCACAAATTAGCTGTTATTATTTTTTCATGGAATTCTCATGTATGGTACTCTTTTAGGATGTTGTGTTGCCTAGGGTATTGGATGAGGCCACACTTGCAAGCCTTAATTCTATGATTCACTCGAATAATGGAATGGTGAGACAATCACACCTCATTATTCATATTTTAATGGCTTAATTATTATGTTATATCTAACTTTAATTTCCTGGGCAGGTTGTCACTTTATTGAAAGATGATAGCAGCTTTATTAAGGAGTTATTTGCAAGGTTAAAATCCCCTGACACGTCTCCTGACTCCAAGAGAAATTTGGTAAATGATGGTTCTTGATGCTTTTTAATTGATGTCTAACGGGCTGTTTTTTTACCTCTTAATAGTTCCATTAAGAGGAAACCTCTGAATCACTGGCAAAAACTCTCTCTCAATGGTTCTAAAACCCTCTGAATGATTTTGTATCTTGGGCCTTCCTTAACCATTCAGTTTCCTAATTTCATTCTGAACAATTACCAAAACCATATTTTATTTTGTACTATATCTTAAGAGTCTCTTAATCATTCTGACCACTTAATCATCCTGCACCAAACCATTCAGGCATTCAGTAACTGTCAAACAGCCCCTGAGCCGGAAGTTCGATAAATGCTGTTATAATTGTTGTTTCCTCACCTCTTTCATTTCTTTATCGATTTGTGTCATTGGTAGAAAACTTGGTGCAGCCTTGCTATACTATGAGCAGATGAGTACCGTTAACAGAAATTCTTCTTGATATATATTTATGCTTGTCAATGTGTAGGTATTTTTTTTGCAAGAGTTTTGTAGCCTAAGCAAGAGCTTGCAGATGGTTCAGCAACTCCGGCTATTCAGGTATGGGTGTTGATATTGTTTCAATTCTGACAGCATGGATGAATCTTGAACTCCTAATGAGGGATTGAGTTCTTTAATACTTGTAGAGATCTAGTGAATGAAGGCATATACGGTGTGATTACTGATATTTTGCAGAGTGAAGATAAGAAGCTCGTTCTGACTGGGTAATCAATTTGTATCTCTGTTTGTTTGATGATTTTCATTTTCACGCGGCACATGGATTAATACTTGGTAGATGAATCTTATGGATGCAGGACAGACATCCTCATTTTCTCCGTGAACCAGGATCAAACCATGTTGCGTTCTTACGTTAATCGGCAGGAAGGTGCACCATTACTTGGACTCTTGGTATGTCAGATGCTATGTCTATAAAGAATTATGGTGGATATGGTGCAGTTCATTGAAATAAGTAATGTTCCTGTGAAATCAACTTTTCTTGTATAGAATAATGTGCAATTTGATGGAAGTGGTGTGCTTGGTAAAAAAGAACTATTCTCTCTTTTGCTAAGCTGTGTTTGTAAGACTTGGTTAAGGGATCAACAGATGGCATAAAGATAGCATTAAGACTACCTTTTTAGAAAATGTTATTTGCTTATGGAAGCTCATGGAAACTGTTATTGTGCAACTATGTCGGTAAGGAGTGTGCCTAATACAGGTATATTGAGAAGATGACACGGTTGTAATTTTTGTTACAGGTGAAAGGGATGCTTACGGATTTTGGGGATGATATGCATTGCCAGTTCCTTGAAATAATTCGAAGTCTCCTGGATTCTTTTTCCTCGGGAGGACAGGTTAGACTACTTTAGTTATTTGTTAAGATGATTGTGCACGAGATTTCCTAACTATCATTAAGCCCGGGATAGGTGATGCTTTTTGTTAGGGTTTGTTTTATTGTTAAATAGAAGTTCAGGGTATGTTTGTCAATTCTTAATAGTTGTTAATTACTTGGTATTTGAGGGATGCTAAACCTAATGATTAGGTTAATTATTGGTTTAGATTTTTCACACATACGGCTCATACTTATGTAACCTTTGATTATCAATCAAGCTTCTCTACTACTTTGCTTCTATAATCTGTATTTGATCGATAGTTGCATTAGGTTGCTTGCTGTTTGGGACTTTCAATCCAATGTCTATCCTTCTTTGGGTTTTACTAGATGTGATGTTCAATATGGCGCTTGTACAAATATCAGCAAATGCACAGTCTATAACTGTGGTTGATTTGAAGTTGGTAAATATCTATCAAGATCTGAGTTTCAATTTAGTCATTAGGTGTCTAAATCGACACGGTTAATTATGCCAAACTCGCCAAGAAGTTTTACGTTTTGAATGTCGTTGATTTCTAGTGTAGATCTGTTGTTCAAAGATTTATCACACATGCAAGTTTTTGTTAGCAAATAGTGCATGCGTCTATTTCTGTTGATGATGATTCAGTTCATATGAAATTTGGCTTGCTTACTTTTAGGCATCTATAATTCTTAATGTCATTTGTTGTCGTCCCAAATAATCAAGATCAGATCCTGATTTAGTTCCCTGCTTTCTTTTGCAGAAAAAGGTAAAAGTGGGGTACATATTGGACAAACTTATGAGCAATGCTTTATGTATGACGGTATAAAAATTATCGTAAAGACTTCCTTATAAGGGTCCCTTATTTGTGACAGTATAAAAATTGTCGTAAAGACTGCTTTATAAAGGTCGGCTTACGTTTGATGGAATGATGGTATGGCTTATAAGGGTCCCTTATTTGTGACATTCTGTTTTTTCTTTTAATTTTTTACGGTGGCTTATATGGTGTGCATTTCATGCATGCTTTAAGTATTAAAACTTGGCTGCATTCTAGTTGTGAGGAATGGGTGTGTGATATGTGGACTCTATTATTTACGGTTATAAAATATTGAAGCATACATGAGTTCATTATATGCATTCACAGTTATCTAAAAGTAATGCAACAAAGGTTGTCTTCATAGATCTTCAATAACAAATTTAGTCTAACAAATTTGAAGGTTGAATCCATATGACTCTGGTGTGTTTTGATTTACTATATTTCCACTTTTGATAAAATAGCGGCTGTTACTGCAATGTTTAGTTTGTTTCTTCAATTTGAGTTCAACCCACTTTGGTGTGTTTTTGTTGCAGAGAGATGGCATTGTTGAAATTTTCTATGAGAGACACTTGGATCAACTGATCAATACTATAACCTCATCATGCCCTCCAACTGATGCTAGTCCGAGATCCAAGAATTCGAACGGAAATCTTGAAATTCAAACCAACACGAAGCCTGAAATACTTTTGAATATATGTGATCTCCTATGCTTCTGCGTTCTGCATCATCCTTATAGAATAAAGTACTCAAGTAATCCCTCCTTTGTAATTTAGACTGAATTAGTCCGTTTGGAATGTATAGAAATTTGATTTTTTTTTTTCTGGTTTGCAGGTGCAACTTCTTGCTTAATGGTGTAGTGGATAAAGTCTTATATCTGACTCGAAGAAAGGAAAAGTATCTTGTAGTTGCAGCAGTTCGTTTCATTCGAACTTTAATCTCACACAATGTAAGTACAAGTTTTCTGCTTTTGGAATTTTATTAACTAAAATAATAAGCATCCTGATAGAATGTTGAGTAAATTACATATTTGGTTCCTGTGGTTTACACTATATTGCATTGACCCCCTTTGTGAGGAGGTACCCCTTCTCCTATTTTGAAATAATCATGGAAAAGGTCCCTGTAGTTTACATTATATTGCACTGTTGGTCCCTAACCCTAATAGTGCAATATAGTGTAAGCCACAGGTACCTACAATGCAATATAGTGTTGACCACAGGGACCAATAGTGCAATATAATGTAAATCACAGGGATCTTTCCCATAATTATTTCAAAATAGGGACCAACAGTCTTGGTTTAAAAAATCGCGCATCAGGCGCGCCTGATGCGTGATGCGACCTAGGCGATGAGGAAAACGCATCAGATGCTGTGATGCGGTGGGTGTTCTTGATGCGCAGCTGATGCGACGATCGATGCGTGATGCGGTCGAGGCGTGATGCGTCCGCATCAGTTGTGATGCGTTTAATGCCTTTTTTTGGGCTTTTTTTCCCTATTGTTTTTGGGCTTCTCTTTATGTTTTTTGCTTTGGGCCTTAATTGACCTAGTAAAAGCACCTTCCTCCCTTTTCTCATTCAAAATCAAAACGACGCTACTGACTTCGATTAAGGTAAACTCACTTCTCATTTCGATTTCTCACATGCTCGATTTCTCACATCTAAGTTCGATTTCTCACATCTATCAGCAACTACTTTGATTTTTCCTTCAATTTCTCACTTAAATCAACAACTACTTCGATTTCTCCTTCTCTTTCTTTGAAATTTTCCACCACTCACTTAAATCACTTTGTTTAAGCTTTTGGTTGTTTTTGATTTTCCTATGCAATATGCATAGGCGTACTTGTCTTTTGGTTGTTTTTGATTTTCCTATGCAATATGCATAGGCGTACTTGTCTTTTGGTTGTTTTGATTTTCCTATGCATAGGCGTACTTGTCTATTATGTCATACAACTTTTTTGAACTACTATTACTCACTACTTATGGTATTAATTGAAGTTTTTTTATATATAAATATTTGTAAGGTATAACATTAGTATACAGGTATTTTTTGGGATAGTTGGGCGCATCATGTTCGTGATGCGGCCGCATCACGCATCACGCATCACGCATCGGCTCCCAGGACAATAAACGCATCGGAGCGCATCACGCATTTTTAAACCAAGCCAACAGTGCAATATAGTGTAAACCACAGAGACCAAATATGTAATTTACTCTAGAATGTTTTATTGGACCAAACAAAAAGCGTCCTATCTAAAATTGTTACAAGAAGTTTTAGAACATTTTTGAAATAAAGTGTCCTATTAACTATTTTATAGGAGACTCTGAGAGAAAGTGTCCTATAAACACAAGTGTCCTCTAAAAAATTGGTTTATTGGACTTTGCAAAAGCTTCCTGTAAAATTAGCTACTATGACACTTTATTTTGAAAATGTACTAAAAAACTTGTTATGGCACTCAAAAACGTCCTATAAACTTATTAACACTTTATAGTAAGACACTTTTTTGTTTGGTCCTATAAACTTATGTCCCATAAAACAGTTTAGTAGCACTAGCACAGTTAATTATTTTAGGCGCCCTCTAAACTCGATTTTTGTTGTAGTGTCTGTAGTTATCTTGTAGTTTTTTTATTCCAAAAGAAGCCTAATGAATGGATTCATGGGAATGAATTTACATAATATTTTTTCTGTTTTTGTTTTTATTGTTTTTTCTTTTATTACTTGTCTAAGGTGATCTTTTGGTGATGTTTTACAGGATGAACATCTTATGAGTTACATTGCAAAGAACAACGTATTTAGACCGATTATTGATGCTTTTATCAGTAATGGGAGTCGCTATAATTTGTTGAACTCTGCAGTTCTGGAGCTTTTTGAGCATATCCGTAAGGTATTTATTTCATGGATGTTTTACATAGTTATATTATGTGTATGCATTGTAGCACGTGGTTTGACACTTTGATGACATAATGCAATACTTGTAGGACAATTTGAAGATTTTGCTGAAGTATTTAGTTGAAACCTTTTGGGCTCAGTTGGTGAAATTTGACAGTTTACCTTCGATTCAATCTCTCAAAGTTAGATATGATCAGGTTCTTTTCTGTATTCTCATCTAAACTTTGAAGTTTGTTATTTTTTTTCATTTAGATATTTTTTGGTGACAAAAGGCTGGTTTGCAGGCCCAGGAACATGCAACAAACCAAAATGACCAAGGTGCCCTTGACACTAGAAGACGTGCAGACGAACGTGGTTTGGAGAAGGAAGAGGAGGATTATTTCAATGCAGATAGGTATATCTTTGTCATTTTTTATCTTAGGTGTCGTTTGTTTTTAAGAGGTCTGAAGTATGAAGTCTGATTTCACATCTAAAAAAAATAAGAGGTGGATGGTGCACCTCTTAAATTTCCAGAGTACGGTAAGAGGTTTTCTGACCTTTTCTTAAAAATAAAGCAGTCTTAAGTTTTGCAAACCTCTTAATTTTCAGACTTAAGAGGTTTTAAGAGATATTTTTAGAAAAAACAAACAGCCCCTAAAAATGTCTTGTTTTGGTAGCTTCCCCTGAATTTTGAGTATGTTAACAGTGACGAAGAAGATTCCACATCTGCATCAAGGCCTCGTACCACAAGGATACGTGCACAACCCGGTTTATCCAATGGATCTGATGCGAGCTGTCCATCAACGAGGTATATAATATCCTTTAATTTGACTCTTTCTAGTTTCTACCATGGTAAAATGACCAATTCACCCTTGATGAGTTGCTTATAGCTTTTCTATATTTTGATTGATTTATGTAATTTTTTAAATATTATAATAAAATAAATATTTTATATAATATCATTATGAAGTTTTTGTTAGAACAATAAAAATGACACCAAAGTATGAAGTTTATGTGATCTCCAATTCTTATTTTATAGCTTTAATATATTATGCTTTTATTATTAACATTTAATAAACTACATAAATTAACCAAAATAGAGAAAATGTATATAAATAATACATAAAATTCAAAGAACGATAAAATGCAAAGAGGGATATGTATTTGATGTTTCAGAAGGGTATTAAACTTTAGGGTGAACTACGTATTTGGTCCCTCTTGTTTACACTTTATTGCACTATTGGTCCCTATTTTGAAATAATTATGGAAAAGGTCCCTGTGGTTTAACTATATTTGCACTGTTGGTCCCTAACCCTATTGGCAAAATAGGGACCATCAGTGCAATATAGTGTAAGCCACAGGGACCAACAATGCAATATAGTGTAAACCAGGGGGACCTTTTCCATAATTATTTCAAATTAGGGTCCAATGGTGCAATAAAGTGTAAACCACAGGGACCAAATATGTGTTTGTTCCATGGGGTGGGGGTGGAACATGCCTGTTTCACTTTGTTCCTGTTGGTTCCATATAAAATTCTTGTAAAAAATGGAACAGTGATATTTGTTCTGTTTTATTCTGTCCACTCTACCAAACACACCCTATATTGAACTACCAATAAGGAACATTTGGTAACACTTGGATTTTTGTTTATGTTTATTTTTTGATCCATGTTTTGTTTGTCCAAAGGGCTGGTGGGCTGGTTGATTATGAAGACGATGAGGACGACGAAGACTATAAACCGCCACCAAGGAAACCGTTGGAAAAACCCGAAGATGATGAAGGAACTTTAGAACTTCGACTAAAAAGAAAACTTTTGGCTGCAAAGGAAGAACCCGACCTGCTAAAGAAGCGTCGGTTAGGAGGGAAAAGCCCCAAGTCAAAAGAACGTGTTTTTGCCACGTTATGCTCGACTTTAAGTAATGCCGTATTACCTGCAAAACCACCAACAGATGCAAATGCAACAAATGACACTAAGGAAACGACCCTTGAAGAGAAAGGATCGGTAAGCCAATCCGAGAATAGTAAGGTGGAAAACGAACCGGAAAAAGGAGTCACGGGGCAGTAGACGCTATTTGGATAAGTTTGCATAATACCCGTTATGGAAACAGCTGCGGGGATTATATGAAAACGAATCTTGATTCTTGAGTTATAGTATATGCAAAAATGCCCGCATGTGTAAATCTGTTTTGTTTGGCGGCTGATAATGTTCTTCAACAAAGAGATTAATGGCGGAAAAATGAGGACGATTTCTGACGGGATTCTTGAAGGCGTGAATCTGTCTTTCTGGGTACGTTGCTTATTCTTGATGCTTTCAGTCAATGTACAAACGCTCCGTTAAATGTAAAACTGAAAATTTTGGTTAGTTTTTATCAACGATCTTTTTTTCGTTGCAATGGGTTTTTGGAAATGTGAAGTGTTGTTGGGCATGTTTAGTTACCACCCATTTGGGTTGCAACTTGTTTTGTGGTGGGTTTGTGTGTAAAAGGTGAAAAGGTTGAGATTTAGGTTAAAAGATAGATATAGTTTAAGAAAGATGAAGTGAAGTATATGTTGTAAATCAAAAGGGAAGTGGAAGAGATATTAGTTAGATTTGATTCATAAATCTTTGGTGGTGTTTTGGCTATCTATTTTATGTTAAGATGGATGGTAAAAGCAAACTATGTTTGCATACTGAAGCAAGATAGGTCTGCATACATTATACAATCTTGAGATGTTAGTAAGGTGTCGTTTGTTTTTAAGAGGTTTGAAGAGTAAGTTTGATTTCACATCTAAAAATCAAGAAGAGGTTTAAGATTTTCAGACTTAAGAGGTTTTATGAGATATTTTGAAAAAACAAACGACTCCTAAGTGTGATATGTTGGGTAGGTTAAGCCGTTAAGGGTCGTTTACTATAAGCTAAGCTTAGTGGGTATGTGCTTGTGGATAAAGCATAGAAAAGATCGAGAGACTTATTCGGTTAGAGACAAGGCAAGGATTGAGAATCTTATCCGGTAAGTGTGGGAACGACTCTTACCTGATAAAGTGCTTATATGGTTTAAGATGCACACCAATAACCCATTTTCATGGCTAAAGATATTCAGTAAAGTAAATGAAGGTGAATCTTTTGTCGGTAAATGCTTTTTGGAAGAGGTATCCCAGACCACATTGGGTCCAGACTAATCCTCGGCAATTTTGGGCCGAAGCCCGACTGCTAAAGCATGCAGCCCGGGGTCGAAGCCCCCGTACCTCCAGAATGCATCCCCCAGGGCTCGAACTCAGGTTCACCACTATGTAGTGCCCAAGCCTTACCACTAGGCTAACACTCCTTTGGTTTGTCGGTAAATGCTTGTCTGGTAAAAATTTGGTAAATAGTCCATAGGGTTAATTTACTCCATCAATAACCGAGTCGAATCTGGTGTATCATAAGAGATTTGCGTTTTCTATTGATTCCTACAAATTGGAACCAAAACAATTCTTGCATTTTGGCTTCAAATATAGAAAACTAAGGGTTTGTTTGTTTGCAGCTTACCAATCCTAATGAGACTTAGGGGCCGTTTACTTGCACTTACCCGGTAAGTGCTTACCGGGTCAATTTACCTTACGGGACGATCGTGAAAATGACTAGAATCTTACCCGGTAAGAGCGATAGAATGAACCGAGAGTAGCGATAGCATGAACCGAGATCTTACCCGGTAAGAACATACCGGTTAAATTGTTGTGTACGATACCGTTTTGAAAGACTAAAATATTGTCCGATATGGTATGTGATAATGTGCAATTACACCGGTAAGTACTTACCCGGTAAGTGTTCAAGTAAACGGCCTCTTATACTTTATTCACTCAACTTTACATGGATATTTGATATTTGATAGTGGCTTATAATGTAGAATGTGGCTTATTAAGTAATCTTCTAGGGAGGAGCTTTATGTAGGAAGCCAAGTTTTTTCCAAACTTGTCTCTTCCAATTAAAAACATATTCCATCTATGAAAACCATTTCAAACAGAAATCTTTCTAATCCATACAAACAGATTAATCCATGCAAACAACTTTATCTATATAGATATTAATGGAAAACTTTATCAACCAATATAACCCCTAAGAACAAAACTATGTTTTTCTTTGTGTGGTTTAAATACGAAGGACAAAAACAACAATGAGCCAAGCCATACGTTACTGAAAGTTATAGGAAGAAAATAAATCTACAAGGACTAAAACTGTAAGTTTGAGGAATTACAAGGGTAAAAATAGCAAATTTTAATAAACCACGGCGACGAAAAAAGTAGTTTTCACTTTTCACAATCAGTATGCAATCTTTCCAATTCTTTCCCAATTTAGTAAAAATTGGCTTTATTATTTTAATTTTAATTTTAATATATTTTATTAGTAATTAAAGTTTTTGAAAAGCATAGTAGCACACAATATGTCTACCCATCACTTTATTCGCGAAGTTTCCACCATTTTCTTATAAAATTGTTTTCATATTAGGTTTACTTTTTATATAGAGTAACTTTTCTAAGAAATGGTGTTTATAATATTTATATAAATATATGTTTTATATATTATATTTGGCATAAACAAGTGTCGTTTATATGTTCTATATATTATGCAATATGCATGATTTTAATATGAATGAATGGATGTTAGTTTTAATTTTATTTTGTAAACAATGTAGCATCGAATAATCTGAATATGCTTTTTAGAATACCATTGGAGGGTATTATATAATTTATGTTTGATAAATTTGTTTAAGAGAAAGTGATTGTTATAAAGTTTAATCTTATCCATATCGAAACCCATCAAATCTATTCACGTTTCTCTTTGCAAAAGTCTTGTTTTGCATACGCACAAAAGACTTTTTGGTCAGAACAGTCCTCCTACTTCTAGAATTCATTTACGATATTATATATAATTAATATGAAACAATTCGACCGAGAACACTTGTGATTTATGTAAATACAAGAATATTTGTAAGCTCATCATTGCGATTTAAGTCCTAGTTTTAGAAGGATAACGGGACCAGTAAAATTTTAAATAAATATTGACTTCTTTTAATAATATTGAGCTATACAGTATTAGAAATATTGAGCCATCCATGTCAAATCAAATTCTAGAAACTTCGTTAGTGTAACTTTTATTCTTTAATTTACACAATTAATAAACAATAGGTTTATTAATAAATGAGTTCATACTGACTTTTTTTTTAGAAATATTGAGCTATGACGGATTAGGAGTCACCAAACTATCCATGTCGGATCAAAATTCTAAAAACGTTGTATAGTTGTTTCACTCGTTTGTAAGGTACCATCAAATTTTGTATAATTGTACTCTTTGATTAAATATGTAGCTACGTGTAACTTGCTATGTGTGACTTTAATTATCTATTTATAGAATTAATTGACAGTAGGTTTATATATTAATGAGTTCAAATGAATTATTAAATAGTAAATTTGGGTTCTTTGAGTTGTTGATGATGATAAAGATGGGTAGGCATTGATTTTTGGATTCTAATTAATAATAATATCGCTTTGATAATGACCAACATCAACACATCAACAACTTCGTTACCTATTTGAATATGTATTTTTATACAACTATTAGGGCTTGTATGACATCACAAAGTTATTAAATTAATTTTACACATAAAAGAATATATAATAACAAATAACTTGATTTACAGAATATATTGATTTGATGTAAGTATAAACCCATTCAAATACCTATTATTATTCATTGATTATATGTTGAAAAAAGTTATAAATATAACATTTTGTTCATATTTTGATGTTATTTGCTTTTCCTTGTAATTTTATTATGTCATTGAGTTTAATAATGGTGTCACAATAAATAATAATACATATAATAAGTATGTGCACAAATAATAAAAATAAGTTACATAAAAACATTATACAAATCAATCATTTTTTATAGTAATTTCAACAAATGTAGTGTTTTTGTTATCAAACAAAAAATAACACTCTTAACTTAAAGTGTATTAGAAAATATAAACCTTAATAAAGGAAGCCTAGAATTACTAAAAGTTCGTTTATCTAATGCATATTGGGTCACTCTTACCGGTAAGAGACATCAGTGTCACTAATCTTATATTATAACATTATTCGTTATCAAAATCAATTGTTGGCTAGAGTTTAAACCCACTAAATGCTTACTGGGTAAAACTATTTTACCTGTTATATGGTAAGATACTTAGTTCTTATTATGCTTAAATAATAAAGTGGGTGATATCGGTGAATACTTATCATACGTTTGATAAACGACCTCCAAATATAACTCTTTTGAACTACCGAAAAATTTATGATTACCAAGATTGTCTTTAATTCAATTAATATTTTCAAAAAGGATATACCAATAACATTAAAGGCAAAGAAAAAGAAAACATAGTTATCCATTGTTTGCTTAGATGTCAAAGTTCATGAATTTAGTTCAACAATGTCATTTTCATTCCCCCGACATACTCACACCTATAGAGATCTCCTTTGTCATTTTTTGTTTCTTTAAATTTCTTTCATATGTATCTCACCCTAATAAAATAACCTTATATATATGTATAAATATTAGGTTTCTTCATTGGTTTAATCTCAATGAGTTTGGATAGGGATTTATACAATCTAATTATCAATCGGAAATTGTATTTTAACAACCGATCTAATCATAAGTTTTTCATAATCGATCCAATCTAAATCAATAATTGATTAGATTACATGATTCTATTAATTAATTGGATATTACTATTTATTATTTTATTGATTTGAATTGCAACAATTTTGTTAACCAAGTATCTATATCTTGCATGCACTTAAAGACACTACTCATGAACAAATGCCCATATGAATTGAACTAACACCATAATTTAAAAAAACATAATTTTTAAATACATATATAAATCATAAGGAAAAAACAAGTCTTGTACCAAATCATCAGATGCAAATACTATATAAAATAAATCCTCTATCCGTGATCGATATTTGGATGGTTATTGGATGGGTCAGTTTGATTTATTGAAGTTTGAATATGGTCAATGATATTATACCAACAAAAAATATTGAAATTTTAGAACCGATTCAATCCAATCACAATTTGATATTCAATTTTGTTATATGATAGAATCTAATGACTTTCTACATGCATAATGAAACAAATTAATATAGATGGTGTCTGTAACATTTGTCTTAATCATTTAAGATATACATTAAAAAGCATTAATAATCTCTCTCTCTCTCTCTCTCTATATATATATATATATATATATATATATATATATATAAGGAAAAAAACCATCAATGAGATGTGTTTTTTTATGGGTTCACAATATTCAATTAAAAAAGTTCAACCTTATCCAAAATCCAAAAGGAAGCTATCAAATTACTTACGTTTCTTTCCCATAAAAAAGTCTCTTTATACATAAACACAAGACTTTATTTAGGTCAGAATATTTGTCCCCCTCCTTGTACAACTCCTATAAATGGTAATCCTCCAATATTACATTAACACACACACACACACAAACACTAGGGTTCTTGAAAGTCCATTATATATGATGCTATATATATAATGTTCACAAAATTACAATACTCATCACAAAATTCCTAAATGATATGATTTTTGCCACTATTTTAAGTAAGATTAGGCTTGTTCAATCATTTTCCGTCTTCTTTCTTCATTGGTTTTATTCAGTGTCTTGAATTTTCCAGTCCCTCAATTATTCGGGCATATATATATAATATATACATTCAAAGATATATATAAAAGCAATTGTTAGTTAATTAGAAGCAATATGTCATCAAAGGGTTATAATTTGATGGTGGACGATGAGAAGAAGATGAAGAGGATGATCTCTAATCGAGAATCCGCAAGGAGGTCAAGAATCAAGAAAGAGCAACACATGAAGGAACTCAACGACCAAATCTTTTATTTATCGAGAAAGAAAGAGGAAATGGTTGCGAAAATTGAAAGATTCGTAAAAGGGCATGCTGCGATGGAGATGAACAACATGGTATTGCGATCGCAAAAGGTAGAGTTGGAGAAGAGATTGGAGTATGCAAAGAGTGTTGTTTGTGGAGATGAACAACATGGTGTTCAAGTTCAAGATCCATGGATGCAGCCTAATTATTCTAACTCCATGCCTGTTATGTCATCGGCTGGATTTTCATACTTTTGAGTTTTGAGTTTTGATTTATTAATGGGTTTAGTTTCTTTTCATATACTGTTGTAGTTAATGTGAAATTAATTCATGGTTTTAATTGTTTTTGGCCAAATAATCGATTTTTTACATATGTTTTGCAAGGGATGGGTCTAGAATGTTTTTTCAAACGGTTGCACAATATAATTATATAAGTTTTTGGTTAATTACTTAATTTCAAAAGGCTTTTTACATTTTTTTGGTTGATTTCGAGAGATTTTTTAAGTTATCTTTTTGTTGATTTTCGATGGATTTTTTTGTTGAATCGAAATAATTTTTTGATTGATTTTAAGAGAGTTTTTGGTTGGTTTTGAGAGTATCTTTTGGTTGGTTTCGAAAGGATTTTTTGGTTTTTGGTTGGTAGTTTTCCAATTTTTGGTTGATTGTAAGAGAATTTTTTGATTGATTTCAAAAGGTTTTTTGATGCTTTTGAAAATATTACGATAGCAGTCTTCAAAATGTTAGGGTTGCAACTAAACTTTTTATCTTTTGCCAGACAAGTAATACGAGTACCCTTATACAGTTCCATCCATGTATTCTGCAGACCAAATAACCTCCTTTTAGTTTTGATTTTTTTTCTTTTCAAATTTGAGATGGGAAAGAGTTGTTTGATTTTGTGGTTTTTCATATTGTTTTGATGAATTATAAATATAATTATGAATTTATGTATAATTTTATACAGAAAAAATATATATATAAATAGTGCACGCCGTAGAGGGATAAATCGCTAAACTTTTGAAGTATAGTCCACTACAGGTGTGACTATACTTAAAAATTTTAACTAATTACCTATAGCGTTTAATGAAGCAAAATCACAATCAAATTAGCATTGTTCATTGTACATTTAGTTTATCTTTACTTTGTTGTGAACGATCTTCAAAGTTAATACATACTTGAATGACCTTCCAACTTTTTGCAGTCATATTAGAAAACTTGCTACAAAGGAGAGTGAAATTGAAACTCTATAATTTATCGTCTTGGGTGATTCTTGTTTGGATAGTTGAAATATTCTTGCCCATGATTTATTGAAGATTAACGATTGAAAATACTTAAAAAACACTTGAATTAGGCTAAAAATTATACTACAACATTGCTACATAGCGAGCCAAATTCCCTAATGGGCCGAACCTTGGAGTTGGACCACGAAATTTGGGCTTAGGCTTTTAGGTTGCAACTAAAAGGCCCAATATACAAATTTTTTGGATAATAACTCCTTTCCAAATCAACCCATATTTTTTTTTTCCAAAATGAGTCCTGCTTGGCTGCTTTTACTGGATCCTGTTTATTAAACATAAGCAATAATGTGACACTATTGACATATCAAAAAAACAAAATAAAAATCTAAAGATACAACACATACACACACTATATACTTATAGAGAGAGAGGGGGTTGTTTAACGGAAAATCTCAAATGACTGGGAAACCTTTATGCACTTGTGCATACATGGTAATTTGTATTTTTTTTACGTATGTACAAGTGCATATATAAATATTAATATTAAAATAAGGAACAAAGTAAACGGATAATTTGTAACATGCACACATTCATATGCACAAGGGCATAGAGATCATTAAAAAAATACCACAAAAATACTCTTTTCTAGTTTTTTTTAATATTTATACATGCAGTTGTACATACGTAATTTTTTAGTTACAAATTATCTCGTACGCACAAGTACATAAAGTTTTCTGGTTATTTGAGGTTTTCCTTGAACCTGACCCTATATATATAGTCTATATATATATAGTGAATTGATATTACCTATTATTCACAGAGGCAAGGGATAATGTGAAAACTGTTATTTTAGGTAAGTAGTGTGAGAAGTACTTGTAAACCGTTAATCACTTTTAATCAAATAGCTTTCCATGAATTCTGACTCAAAATAGAATTGATCTGGTGTATCTCGTTTTGTCTCAGTGCATCTCATTATATTGTTTGTCCATTTTTCTCATCCAACGATTGATAACCACTTTTCACATTTCTCACCAATCATCATATTATGTTTGAGATTTTTCATCAAAACCCAACTTCTATTCTCACATCCATCTTTATGTGAATTTTCACATTATTTCACATATAAATACCTTTTAACCATCTTTTTCTATCTTTTCATAATATGTAACTATCTTTATATGAGTATACTCCTACCAACCACATACTACCTTCTATAAGCAATTTTACTGCTAGGCTTTGGTAGCAGGCTTGAAGTCTATCAAAATTTCTCAAACTGCAGCACATGCGCTATTTAATGCTAACTTGAATGATCATATGTTTTCTTGCTATTGATGTTTACATCAAGGTTTGTTTGTTTGCTTGTTGTATGAGCTAATTTGTTTCTTTTTCAGCTCATGAAAATTTATTTACCAAGTATAAGTTTGTTTTCGAAAAACTAGATAAGTATTCGTGCGCGTTGCAACACGAAATATCTCAAATCTAAAGCCGATAAGGCGATAACTTAAAGAATAATTTTTTTGATAGCGCATCGTAAATAGCGGAGATGGCCGGAAGTAGCTGTTGATTGATAAGCTAGCTAGTACTGATAAACCAGCTTATGAAACAAATTATGTTTGACAAAAACTAGCTTATGACTATGTAAAATGACCAAAAAAGAGATTTTTGAATTTAATAATTAATATTAATAAAGGTATAATAAAAAAAAGCTACTTAAAGTAGCGTTTCAAAAAGCTATCTTATTGTACATGTTTGGATGAACTAGCTTATAAGATAACTTATTTTTGCCAACACAACCTAATAAGGTAAGTGATGATAACTGATAAATAAGATGCGTTTGCCAAAAACTAGTTGATAAATTAGCTTATAACTGTAATTAAAATGATAAAAAAAGACGTGCTCAATCTTTTTTTTTTTTGAACTGCGAAAAGGGAGAACTAAACCGAGGGCTTCGGCAAAGCCATCACCTCCGACTAGTAGCACAAAAAATATATATTTGAAAAAAAATTTGAAAGTCTCACTAGCAATAACGAAATAGGTGGGACATGACCGTATTTATTATTACAGCTATTGTTTGACAAATAAGAATCGGATGGTTGTAATCTCGTATTTGTTGATAAGGTTCATTCATTGGTTAGTTTTTGTTGGACGGGTGTTCGGGCCAAAGCCCGACTAACCCCGACAATTTTGGGCTAAATATGGTCCCACTTAAATGTTCCCGAACATGTGTACGGGAATGCTCGAACTCGGTTAAGGCGCTATGAACCCCCAAGCGATAACCAATCCGCTACAACACTGGAAGACCATTCATTCGTTAGTTGGTAGGCCCTTTTTAACAATTAAGAGCTTAACAAATAAATATCTTTTGAGAAATTTCGAGTTGTTAATTTTCTAATTATAATCTACATGATATTCTAAACTATAGAAAAACCGATACTTTTATGATGTTTTTCATATTTTCTAGATACTTATTGAAATCCAGAAAAGAACAGAAACAAATGGAATTTTTTCCGATTAATGAGATTGGATTTTTTTTAAAAGGACATCAAAAAAGGGGAAAATTTTCCATTTATTTCATTGATCGGAAAAAATTCCATTTATCTCTAAGTTTCTACAAGATGTAAAAACCGCCCCGAAACCAAAAACAAAACAAATCGAAAACTCAAGAAAAGTATAAAGACCCAGGAGACCATAAACTAGCAAAAACAAAATAATCCAGAACGAACAAGAAACAAATGCAAATCAACCTAAAAACTCAAAACATAAAACGAAAACTCAGTTCCGATGAAGAGCCACGATCCATCAAAACTTGTAATCTGCTGCAAGCACTTCAAGGAGGGAAACAAAATGCCACATCTTCAAGACCGAGTCTAAATTGGATATTTTATATTTTTCTAAAAAATGATAAAAATTTAGAGTATAAAAACAATCACTTCATTTTGCAACTTTACACAATTAAGAGAATAACTCAATAATACTTCTACTATCGTTTCTATTTGCAATTTTATTTCTAAAAAAATTAAATTATAGCATTTTGGTATATTAGAATAATAATGAAAACATAAAAGGTTTTGTTACGATAAAATACAATTTATAACAATAATACCTATTTATAAAAACGGTTACGAAGAAATAAACATTAAATTACAAATTATTGATCAAAATTTGTGAAAATAATAAAATTCAGAACTCATGTTATGTAATATCAAATAGGATTTATAACAAACTTAATTGCACTTTGTGATAAACTACGGTAACAATGATAATAATATATTACTAAAAAACTGTATATTACCGATGGCTGTTATCGACTGTTAAAAGCGGTTGAAAAAACTTCGGCCACTTTTCGATAGTTTAGTGATTGTTTCTTATTTATTTATTTTTTAATTTGTCGTCGGAAAAGCGTCAGAATACGGTTGAAAGATTGTTGGCAAACCGTTGGAAATCAGTTGGTAAAGGTTGTCGAAAAAATCTTCGGTAGCTTAAACAAACCAACCTTTGAGCGACAACCATTTTGTCAAAAGACCGTCGATAAAAGCTCATTGCCGACGATATTTTGCCATCGGTATACTTTTTTTAGCAGTTATAACAATAAATAATAATAATAAATACGAAATTGTAGGATAGCGATGTAGTTAGTTATCAATAATACCCCACCATATTTATGGTTACAATTATTGATTTATTGTTATTGTTGTGAGGTCAAGTATAAATCGTCACCATATGACGTTTTTGGTGATCATTTACTAGTTTTATTCTTGCATAAAATTGGTTTTTTTCTAACTGTATTAGACTGTCTTTTGGTTGCATTTTGATTTTAGTTAGTTATTGAATTTCATTAAGTATATTAACAATTTTATAGGGTTCCATATAATAATAAATGTACTTGTAAGTTAGGGCATATTTGGTAGTGGCTTAATGAGCTTAATAGGAGCTTCAATTTATTCACTCAGCTATGTAGGTGTGTTTGGTGATGGCTTAATCAAATTGACTATGGCTTATTCGCTAAGCTTAGAGGAGCTTCCTTTACAGGAACAAACATTTTATTTCCACCAATGCCCTCTCACAAAAGAAACAAAATGGCTCAACCCTATATCCTATTAAAAAAAATAATCCACTATTATTAGTTTTTGACATCTATTATTAGTTAACTTAACCATACTTACGTGAGCAGAGGCATACGCATATCAGTCTTTTTACATCTATTATTAGTTTTCGAAAATAAATAAATAATGTTATGTATAAAATAATGTTGTTATTAAATAATTCATTAATTTTGTAGTATGGTTAGAGTTGCTAAACATATATATTGGAACACTTTGGTTCTCTACACAGACTGTCTTGAATAAAAATCTAATAAGGTACGTTTGTTTACCTTGCGACAACTTAACCTGTCGTTATTTTGACAACTCGACGCTGTAGGAAGTGTATAAATAGCGTGCACTTGCATTAAGCTGAATGCATATATAGATTGTCTTTCTCATATCTTCTGAAAACCTTCTGGTTTCAGCCTAGCTCCTAAATTTGGTGAAGCTTTTTTAGCTCTTAATTATTAATTAATTAATTAATTATCTTCTTCCAGTTTTGTAGTAATTTTTATAACACCCTTAATAATTCAAGCCGTTGCTAAAGCTTTCCTAATATATTCCCTTTTGTGTTGATTATCTTCTTGTTTTGCAGAGACCTGCAGCTGAATCGTTCCTGCCGGATTTCAACAAGGTATCATTTATATATATGAACACGTCTAAAAAATTTCATGTATCGGTTCATCATTGAGAGTGAAAGTTTATAAAATGAATAGCAAAAAAAATTGATGTGACAAAGAAAAAGCTGATATGACAAAGTCATGAAGGTTGCAGATGCTCTTAGCTAGTAGTTTTCACTTCTCTTGTATCCTCTAGCCCCTCGCTAGTTCTCTTTGCAATAAAAGTCGTTTCTTACTGTAAAAAAAGAGTAGTTTTCACTTCTCATTATGAATAGTTCTACACTTGTTCAAAATGGATTTTTCCACCTTTGATTCATCAATTCACTGGGCTTCTTAATTAATTAATGTAAATTCATGGTTTTAGTTATTTACTTATTTCGTCCAAATAATCAATTTTCAAAACAACTTCCTTTTAGTTTTCAACTAGTTTTAGTTTGTGTTCGTACCATCGAGCTTGAGAATGTTGTTAGGGATGGTCAATCACCAACTGTAGTTGAATAAGTATATAAGAAAACAAAACTGACTGATTATAGAGTTTCTTGTAAAATATAAGTGTATATGATGCAATAAACAACAAAACAATGATAGAAATACGCAAATTATTGCATAAATTTACAATTGACTGATGCTGCAGTCATATAATGTCCTACGACAAGAAAATTTACCAGTATAACGTGTGTCTAAAGAATACGAAATCAAATTCAAGTTTGTAAATGAATCCGTTGAATTAAAACTATGCTTGTAGCCAGATGGACTACTGAAGAGAGAACCCATAAATATACAAGATTGGATTTATAGGATGCGACAAATCTTTTAAGCGTCCTAATATACTACTTTATATATAAGATATAACTTATAGAATTAAAAATTAAACGTTCTATCTAAAGAAATTGTAATAAGTTTAACAAGTTTTCAAAGACTTTTTTTAATACAAACCGTCACATTAGCTATTTAATAAAAGTGTCCTATATACCCATATTTTTAGGACATTTTTTCAAATAGTAACTTATAAAATAACTAATACAACGTTTTCATTAGTCACAAAAATGTTTTAAAAACTTGTAGCGATGCTCAAAAACGTCTTATAAACTTATTATAAAACCCTTAGACATGACATTTCATTTTTTGGGTACTATAAAATGGTCTATTAGGACGTCGTATTTTTATGGTGTCCTATAAATTAATTTATTTTTGTGGTGATTACTGATGGAATTGAACACAGACACAATTGTAGAGGGTGGCAAGCAACTCATTCTGGCATATGTGTTAAGGCACCTTTAGATATGACAGTAAAGTGATCTGTTAGGATGCTTTATGATGATAGAACCAAAATGAATTTGCTTAATTAAGTGAATACTAAATAAAGGTCTCATTAGGTGTCATTAAGACCATAAGCTCGAGTTAAGTAGCTTACTAAAAGCACAAATTCGAATCCTTAACACTCAACGATACGGGATGAAGGTAGAGTAGTAGTGGGGCTAGCTACATTTAATATGAAGCAGAAAATGCAGATAAAGCCTCCTATTTTGGACTTTGAACATGTGGTGGTCTAAAGTCATTAACGTTTTCATTATGGTATTTACTAATTTTGAAAGGTGATATATAAAAGGGTTCGATCTTCGATGGTATTAATTTCTTTCGTCCACTGATTCGAATTTCTGTAGACAACAGGCTTAGTTCCAATGGCTGAACAGAACGCAGTAATTCAACAGTGTGCTGCGATACCAACACCGCCGCCATCACCACCATCATTTTCAATATCACAACGTTTTAATCTTCCTTGTCAAGATCTACTTGATGGCAAGTTCTTTTACACAAAGCATCTTATTCTTACTTGTTTGAAGATATATATAACTGCAATTAACTTTCTTCTAAGTATAAATAAAATTCGTTCTACAGATTCAGAAGCTTAGACTATTTGCATCAATGCAATGTCACTCATCTTTTTAAAACGCCACATCAGTTTTGTAATAAACCTCCATATTAATGCAATATCATATTCCTTTCGAAAGTGATCCCCGGTAACTAATTTATAATATCACAAAAATACTAAATATAAGAGTGAATTACATTTTTGGTCCCTGTGGTTGTCACACTTTTTCAATTTTGGTCCCTCGGACTAACTTCTGTTAAAATGGCCCGTTAGCTTCAGGGTATTTTTGTCTTTTCAGTATTTTTACTTATTTTAGCTTAAAATTATTATTATTATATGATTAATGGGACCCACCATCTCCACTCCCAATATATACTTTTATTAATAAATAACTAACTAAATAAATAAATATATATCTATATGTGTGTGTGTGTGTGTGTATATATATATCTGTGTTTGTATATGTCTATGTTTGTTTGTTCAGGACCATTCACCACCATCACTACCACCATTCACAACCACCACCCACCAATCAGACCCACAGACCACCATTCACCGTCACCACCACCGTTCACAACCACCACGAATCAGACCCATAAACCATCATTCACCATTACCTACGAATCCGACCCACAAACCAGACCCACGAGATCGAAATCCGACCCACATCGTTCCCCCCCTCCCCCATCGGCGACCATGACTGCTCCGACGAACCACATCGTTTCCCCCTTTCCCCAAAACCCTAAATCGACGAGGCCAAAATCGAAGTGGGTCGCGGTTCGTCTTCAAGATCCTCTGCTGAGTGGACGGCGTTGGAGAAGACGAAGATGAAGATATGGTGATCTGCGGTGGTGGGGAAGACGAAGAGGTGGTTGGAGAGAAAGATGGGTTGAGGGTTTAGGATTCCGGCGAGGGTTATGGTTTGTGGTAGGGGCGCTTGCAGGCGATGACGGTGGTGGCCGGACTTGTGACCGGACTTCCAGAATAACCGCACTCGTCTCCGGCGACGGACGAGTCGAGACGCACCGGCGACTGCGCGTCGGAATTCGACAAGCCAAAGCTGCCGCCGCCGTCCGTGGTGGTGGCAGGCTCATTGCTGAAGACGTGGGAAGGATAGCGGTGGCTGTAGTACGTCGGCAAAATCGTCGATTGCACACATTTTTTGTGGGAAGATTTGGTGGTGGCTTGAGAGTGACAACAACAATATGGTGTTCATTGATGGTTATGGGATCGTCGGAGAAGATGACCAGCAAATATGCGGTGGGTGTTGGTAGGTGGTGGTGGTTGGTGTTGGTAGGTGGAGGTAGGTGCTACTAGTGGGTGCTGCTGGTGGGTGGAGGTGGGTGTTGCTGATGGGTGGAAATGGGTGTTGCTGGTGGGTGGAGGTGGTGGTTGGTGGTGGTTGTGGAGGTGGGTGGAGGTGGTGGTTGGGGTGGTGGTTTGAAGATGATGAAGAGAGAGGAGAAGAGAGAGAGAGAGAGAGAGAGAGAGAGAGAGAGAGAGAGAGAGTGATGGTGGGTCCCATTACACATATATTAGGTTAAAGTAAATGAAAATACTAAAATGACGAAAATACCCTTGAGTTAACTGACCTATTTAACAGAAGTTAGTCCGAGGGACAAAAATTAAAACAAAGTGGCAACCTTAGGAACTATTTTTGATATTAGTTTGATTTAGGGACCAAAATTGAAAAAGTGTGACAGCCACAAGGACCAAAAGTGTAATTCACTCTAAATATAATCTATTTAATTATAATATAAATAATTGATTGATTATAAAATCCATCTATATATAATAAAAGAGTAACTCAGTGACACGTGTCGTGCTCTGAGTAACTCATTGACACGTGTCGCGCTCTGGTGAGCCATTGCCACATCATATGCATATGTGTCATATGTTGACACATGGCACTGATTCAAAATTTAAAACTATTAAAAAATAATCCAAAATTATCTATTAAATATAACAAACTTTATCTCTATCTATTGGTATGAAGTCATCTATATCTCTATCTCTCGCCCTAAATTGATATTTAAATACTAAGCAGATTCAACAAAAACCGTATAAACCTTACCTTTTCCATTTTAATTTTTCAAGTTCCTCCATTACTCTTTTTGCAAACGTCTTAGGTAAGTTCGTCAACCATTTTTTCGAAGAACATTCATGCATAATTTTTTTTATTATTTGTTTTTGCAATTATTTGAAGAATGGTAAGAAAATTTGTGTCATTGTTTTCTTATGATGAACTAAATCATATAGTTTGCTTTTCTCCTGATTTATTTTTTTTTGGTTTTTTGATCTACATCAGTAGAAGCATAACTAAGTTTTCTTCTCCACATTATATAATAATTTATATTTGTATTCATGTAACTAATTGATAAACGTCATCAAATAGAAAATAAATATTTCATTTTAAATATAATGAAGATAATCATTGAGTTTTAATATAATAGTTAATTATTGTTTGTGGTGTTTTCGGGCTAGCTTCTCGCTGGGCTCCCGGTCTTTATATAATTGCCGTTCAAAAAAATATAATAGTTAATTAATATTTTTATAACAAATTATTGTTAAACGTATCCATTATTATATTTCAATCCAAATACACTTTTGTATGTATACCTTTCTCTTTATATGTGAAAGTATATTAACGTCATTTTAAAGTCAAAGATAGTTTATAGTTTGATCTATAAAATGTCTTTGTTATATTTTTGTTGTTGATAATTTGATATCAATTGAATTAAATTAAAAATAAATAAAGTTTGTATTTTTTTAATATAATTAATGTATTTGATAGAAAATAATATTGATGTTAAAAGATCAATAGCACAACAATTCATATTTGTAATATATGGTTTTTGGCATTAATTAATTTCTTGAAATTATCCCGTGTATGACACGGGATCAAAACTAGTATTGAATATAAACTAAAATTTTATATTTTATTTTTAATATATTTTGTGAATCAAATTTATTAATTAATTAAATTATAAAATTAACTAAAATCAGTTAATTATAAAATAATATTATCTATAAACTAAAAATAAGTTTTTTGTATAAATAAATAGAAGGAAAAAATATGAAAAAGAAAGACCCACATTAATACTTGCAAGAGTTTTTTTAAGTTAGCCGCCTTGTAAATGTTTAAAAAGGCATTTTTCCTAGGTGACAATGTCATCAATTGCAAGAGCTGTTTACAATGTTGTTGTGTGGATGGTATTCCTGAATTTCCTTGATAACACGTAGCATACTAACTGTGACGGATTGGGGCATTAACTTAATTTTGGGAATATTTGATCAGATTATAAAAGAAGAGAGTTCATCCACACTTGTATTCCTCTATGTAAAGCATCAATCAAAGGAGATTGGAAAGCTGCGAAACGCATCCTTGAAAATAACAGAAATCTGGTCCGGTATTGTATCACTGAAAACTGTGAAACAGCACTTCATATTGCTGCTTCAGCGGAAAGCACCTATTTTATGGTTGAACTTCTGAAAATGATGAACAGGGAAGACTTACTACTTCAAACCAAAACTGGTGACACTGCCCTCTTGATAAGTGATATTTTATATGCACTTTTATGTCAAATTTACCTAACAATCAATGTTAGTTTAATGCTCAAAATACCGCTTTGTTGATAATGTCGTTTTATTATGGTTCGGAACTCTTTCAGAAGAAAAAGAGCAAAAAGAAATAATTCTGACAGCTTTGCGCGACTGTGGCGTTTCGGCCATATCTCACTCGTCCGACCTCCGATTGACGTGATTCAAGATGTTCCGGAAAGCTAACAGACGGGACTACAACTTTGTAGTTTTGAGTTCGGCCTGAAAATGGACACGCGCGACCTATCCCCGCGGGTTAAGGTCGCGGGGATGAAATTAATTCAGGTTCATGCACAGAAGACGATTACAAGTGGGAATGTGCAGAGGATAAAGCCAAGTGGGTATGCAGTGACGAAAGGGATGAGATCATCGTTTTGAAAGGCTATAAATAAAATGGGTTGGTTTCATTTGGAGACACCCTTTTTTCCTTTCCATAACAGGAGCCACTTATATAGATAATATGTATATATATATATATGCTTTTCTTATTTGTTAGTTATTATTTCATATAAGTAAATTTCTGGCGAGTCGTTTTTCGGCGAGTTCGAATTTCTTAAGTTTCATCTTCGTAAGTATGTTAATGCTTTCAATTTATATAATAAGTGGCTAGTTTCCTTATTTCTAGTGATGAGTAATTAAGTAATTTCGGTTTGGATATATGAAACTTAATGTTAGTATCGTTTATTTATATTCAACCATGGCAATCTTCATAAACTGTGTTTTTCATCTTTTGTTAAAATCTTGATCTGATCAGTCTTTTTCTTTAACTTAAGTTTGAATTGCTAGATTAAACTTTGAATACGTAATCGTTCTTAGCTTAATCTTAGTAGCAAATATTACTTCAATTTACAGGATAGGTGTTTTGAATGTAATATAGGATTACCTGGTCTAATCTAAACAGTTGGCGTCCAATTGCTGGTTAGATATGGTTTTGGTTCTTAATGCGATTAATTATTGATTTTATGTTCTTGACTAAAATCATTATATTGATTAGGGATTTTTCGTCGAGCGTTCTCGCGATAATCAAAACTTTCGGAAACAAGTGAGATATCGAAGCGTTTCATGTCTCTTTCCATTTTGAATTTTATAAATGTTACTGATCGAGTTAATGATATATTATCCAAACATTGAAACTATTGAACACTCATCACTAGAATTGTTATCATCTTGTTTAAACGTCTTTTCCTTACATGTTCAAATTAGTTGTAATCACCAATGAACCCCCCCCCCTTTTATTTAAAGCGTAAACATTGACTACGATCACATCCAGTCCCTGTGGAATCGACCCTACTTACCACTGTTGCAATTTATTTTGTAATTCGAGGTAATAGGAAAAACAACTATTATTATTTTTGACGGATTCGACACCCGATCAATTTTTGGCGCCGCTGCCGGGGATTGGCAACGTTGATTGTTGTTATTTTTTTACGCTTTATTTTTCTTTTTAGTCTTTAGTCTTTAATTTTTTAGTTTTTATTTTAAGTTAATCATATACCTAACGCCAGTTTCCTTTGAGTGCTTTTATATATATCATGGCGTATTATCCATATGCTTACGAGTCACGATACACCACCATGGGACACGATCCAATTGAGGTACGTCTCTCTTCCCTTGAGACAAAAATTTCTGACTTAACCGATCTTGTGAAAGATATGGCTTGTAGAAGTTCATCGTTGATGGGAATGTTTGGAACAAATGCTCAACATGCCCATTTAATGGATGCATATCCAACTTTCCACCACAACATCGAGCCAACCTACACTTACGGAGGACTTCCATACCCGAGCCATGATGTTTTTGACTCTTACTCAAGCACTTACTATCAGGGATGGCAAAACCATCCAAATCCAAATGAGTATGAGTACGGATGGCAAGAAAATTCATTCTCTAGCTATGAAGTGACAACACCGACCACAAGCCCTAATTCTGAGAATTCAGGTATGTCTCTTGAAGAGATTGTTCAATTAATAGCTTTTAATACAACTCTACTTTCATTTCAGAGAGAAGTATTCAAGTTCGAAGAGGAGACAAGGGCTCAAATTCAAAGTTTAAAGGACCAAATCAATGAGTACATATCTTCTCAAAGTTGGTCGGAAGATAAAGAAGAGGAAGAAGAAAGATTGGTCGATGAGTTGAAATTGCAAGCTGCCATAGATGAAGAGGATGAGGAAGTAACTACCTCTGATTCTGATTCGGGTAACAAGGGAGAAGATGTTGTAGAACAAAAACCGATGGTGGTGCCTCCGCCTTTTCCTAAGCCATTAGTTGATCTTATCGAGGTGGAGGAAGAGCTTGTAGATATTTGGGATACCTTCACGAAGCTTGAAGAGCCGATGGTTGATTGTAAGAAGGTGGTCCCGGGTGATGATGCCTTTGACGACCTACAAAGAGGATTTTCATCAAAATGCAAAGGCACCCCACTTGAAATCCGGATGGACTTCAAGGCGCCTCAACATATAGAAAAAACGCATGTTTGGGGCATTGATCTATTGGACACCGGATAGCGTAAGGAATGTGTCTAGCCAAAGACATAAAAGAAAGGCGCTACATGGGAGGCAACCCATGGGTTTTAAAATTTCTGCATTTTTTTTATTTAGTTATTTCCTTTTGTAGTTCTCCCTATTATCGTCTAATCTCTTCTCTATATTTTTCAGGACTTCCGTCTCTTAAAGTGGCTCTTATTTTGGATGCGCTCACCTCGTTAGCTCGTACATTGGAAGAACACTTGTCAATCAGGGGAGTTTACTGTTTCCCCCTTCACTTTTAATCTTCCCGAGTGTCCTATTCATAATGCATACATTGAGGACAATGCATGAGCTAAGTGTGGGGTGGGGTCATTTGCATGATTTGGGTATATAGATGCATTTTTTTTGGGTAAATTTTTCGCAATTTGTGCTTAATTGCGGGTTGTTGTTCGTTTTAGGTGGTACATTAGCATGTTTATGAGCTTAAATTGTTGATGATGATGATGAGTTTTGATTCATATATAGCATGAATGGACTTGATGATAATACATAAAGTTGATTAGTAGGTGTGTATCGGTCAATTTTGGTACTTGTTAATCTCTTGAACAAAGCCTAAACACCGTGAGACTTTGAGCCTTATAGACTAAGCACTTTATATTAGTCTCATTTCATTCTTGTGTGTTACGTCTTGCCTAGCTTTGCACTTCTAGAACTTGAATCATCTCTCCTTAAGACTACATTGATTTTTTTGCATGCAAATAAACATGATTAAGGCCATCGTTTGCCTATTTTTCTTTTAACCCATTAGCCTTAAGCCTACCCTTTATGCAGGATTATCCTTCTGCTAACCACCTTGAGCCTTAGCCTAATTTCATTCTTACTCAAGCTTTAAACCTATCCCAAACACGACCCACCCGATCAAACACCAACGGGGTCCCGATATCGTTTGTGCTCAAAAAGTTAAACTTATACGTTGGACAAGAATAGAAAGCATGAAAAAAGAAAAAAAAAAAGGAAAAGAAAAAAAAAAAAGGAAAAAAAAGAGAGAAAGAAATGTGTGAGAAAGAATAACACGTCGTAAAAAAAAATATAATAATAATAAAGACGACGGAAACGATGATAAGGTTGAATATATGTGTTTTATCTTTGTACCTATCATCCAAGGGAATGTGTTTTATAAGATAGATATAAAAATCCCTTTGTGGAATGAAATTTCCATAGTTGAATAATCAGGTTTTTTCCATTTGGTGTACGGTCCATAGCCATTTTTTCCCAAACATATCCCAACCTTACCCAAAGCCGAATACGTATTAAACCCGAAAGTCCTTTTGATTTATATGCATGTTTTAATCTAAGTAGTGGAGGGTGAGAGATCCTTTCAAGCCTATGGTAAATGCATGTTAGATAGAGACGTTTTGAGCGATACACTTTAACCCCAAGGAGTGATTTGAGTGTTTGTTTTGATTTTCCATTTGTGAGGTTGTTCTCGTGATTAGCATGTGTCTTCTTGATTCGGTACGCTCCTTAATTGATGCATTGTTGCAATTATCAAGTTCATGAAGTTCTATGTGTGTTGATAAACTCACCTAGTCCATTTTATCACTACATGCTAATTTAGTCATTGCCGAGGACGGACAATGGTCTAAGTGTGGGGTTATTTGATAAGTGATATTTTATATGCACTTTTATGTCAAATTTACCTAACAATCAATGTTAGTTTAATGCTCAAAATACCGCTTTGTTGATAATGTCGTTTTATTATGGTTCGGAACTCTTTCAGAAGAAAAAGAGCAAAAAGAAATAATTCTGACAGCTTTGCGCGACTGTGGCGTTTCGGCCATATCTCACTCGTCCGACCTCCGATTGACGTGATTCAAGATGTTCCGGAAAGCTAACAGACGGGACTACAACTTTGTAGTTTTGAGTTCGGCCTGAAAATGGACACGCGCGACCTATCCCCGCGGGTTAAGGTCGCGGGGATGAAATTAATTCAGGTTCATGCACAGAAGACGATTACAAGTGGGAATGTGCAGAGGATAAAGCCAAGTGGGTATGCAGTGACGAAAGGGATGAGATCATCGTTTTGAAAGGCTATAAATAAAATGGGTTGGTTTCATTTGGAGACACCCTTTTTTCCTTTCCATAACAGGAGCCACTTATATAGATAATATGTATATATATATATATGCTTTTCTTATTTGTTAGTTATTATTTCATATAAGTAAATTTCTGGCGAGTCGTTTTTCGGCGAGTTCGAATTTCTTAAGTTTCATCTTCGTAAGTATGTTAATGCTTTCAATTTATATAATAAGTGGCTAGTTTCCTTATTTCTAGTGATGAGTAATTAAGTAATTTCGGTTTGGATATATTGAAACTTAATGTTAGTATCGTTTATTTATATTCAACCATGGCAATCTTCATAAACTGTGTTTTTCATCTTTTGTTAAAATCTTGATCTGATCAGTCTTTTTCTTTAACTTAAGTTTGAATTGCTAGATTAAACTTTGAATACGTAATCGTTCTTAGCTTAATCTTAGTAGCAAATATTACTTCAATTTACAGGATAGGTGTTTTGAATGTAATATAGGATTACCTGGTCTAATCTAAACAGTTGGCGTCCAATTGCTGGTTAGATATGGTTTTGGTTCTTAATGCGATTAATTATTGATTTTATGTTCTTGACTAAAATCATTATATTGATTAGGGATTTTTCGTCGAGCGTTCTCGCGATAATCAAAACTTTCGGAAACAAGTGAGATATCGAAGCGTTTCATGTCTCTTTCCATTTTGAATTTTATAAATGTTACTGATCGAGTTAATGATATATTATCCAAACATTGAAACTATTGAACACTCATCACTAGAATTGTTATCATCTTGTTTAAACGTCTTTTCCTTACATGTTCAAATTAGTTGTAATCACCAATGAACCCCCCCCCCCTTTTATTTAAAGCGTAAACATTGACTACGATCACATCCAGTCCCTGTGGAATCGACCCTACTTACCACTGTTGCAATTTATTTTGTAATTCGAGGTAATAGGAAAAACAACTATTATTATTTTTGACGGATTCGACACCCGATCACCTCTGTTTAGCAGCTGCTGCTGGAAACGTCAAAATGGCTGAAATTTTGGTGGATGGGAACCAGAACCTGGCTTACAGTGAGGAGTACCTGAGTGCTAAAGATAACAAGCTTAACAATGAGAACCTGGCTTGCAGTGTGGAGTACCAGTTTTCTAAACAGTTGAAGCTTAAGATCGAGTACCCGGATCAACGTTTGAAGTCTAAGATCCTGAACCCGGATCACAGTTCGGGATCTAGGAACAACGAGAACCTGACTGCTAAAGAAAACATGCTGGTTGCTGAAGATAAAAAGCTTAAGAACGAGAACCCGGATCACAGTTCGGGGTCTAAGAACAACGAGAACCCGATTGCTGAAGATAACAAGCTTAAGAAGGAGAATCCAAATCACAATTTGGAGCCAAGGAACATAAACCCGCATCACGATTCGGTGCCTAGGTACCAGAAACAGGATCAGAGTTCGGAGTCCAGGAACGAGGACCTGCTGAAAATCCGCGGTAGTGAAGGATTGATGCCACTCAGTGTTGCTGCTTTATATGGAAATGGTGATATGGTGAAATATCTCTATGAAAAGTCTAACGAAATGGGAGGGCCTGAATGGAATACTGCGCATAAGCAATGGGTTTTACTCAAATGTGTCGACATTGGTCTTTTTGGTAAGTATTTATAATTTATGTTGATACATGTTCCACTTGTCTTATTGTGAAATTAAATACGTTTCAATTCTGATTTAAGTAGTTAAATACCGTTTGCTCGGATGAGTTTATGATGAACAATTTCAGGTTTTGAACTATAATTGACAGGCTAATGATGATTCTTCCGGTGGGAAATAAGTCTTAGGGGTCGTTTACTAAATGCTTACCCTGTAGGTGCTTACTGAGTCACTAAATCTTTTGATTTGTAGGGAAATAATTCTTAGGGATCGATTACTAAATGCTTACCCTGTAAGTGCTTACTGAGTCACTAAATCTTTGAACTTGTAGATATTGCACTACAAATAATTGAAAAGCACGGACAACTTAGCCAAAGTGAGCATATACTCCGAATTTTGGCTCTGAAGCCTATAGCCTTTCACGAAAAACCACGATCAAGTAAGCGTTGTTCAATATTGTTACATAACGGCTACTAATTTTGTTTAATAGAATGATCTTCAAACATATGCAATTATACTTGTATGGTCTTTTTTGCATCAACTTTGGTTTCTTATTTTGCTTTCATTTTTTGCAGTGTTTCGTAAATCTGATGCAAAGGAAAGTGAAGCGATGCAATTACTAAAAAAAGTTTGGACAAACATTGCAGAAAGGCCGAGGGATGAAGTAGATAAAATACTCAAAGGGCCAGGGACTTTGATGGACGGAAAGCTAAAATACAACTCTCCTATATTGTTTGTTGCTACAAAAGTGGGCAACACTGAGTTTGTAGCTGCGCTTATTTGTGAATATCCTGATCTTATATGGAAGAAAAATGATAATAACCAAAGTATCTTTCACATTGCTGTCTCTCATCGTCAAGAGAATATCTACACTATGTTACATGAGATAGGGTCAATGAAGGATCTAATAACTCGTCTCAGGGACATGGATGGCAATAATATGATACATTTAGTTGGAGAGGGCAAAAACCAATCAGATGATATGGTAGTAGCAGCTTTTCAAATGCAACGTGAATTATTATGGTTGAAGGTACATTGTTATCTCCATGATTCTGGACTATCAGTTACGAATATGGACAATCTTTCTTTATGTAGAGCATAATTCAAATAATTATTCTTCTAACTAACAGTTTCAACTCTCAACTTTTGGTATAAATAGATGAGAATTTACTGATACGTGAATATATACTTCTTAGAACCATGCAGGCACACAAACAAGTATAAATTAGAGAGAAATGGTTGTAATTGGTCAGAGTCTTGAGGGCATGAATCAAACTCTCACCATGCATATACTTGTATGCATTTTTTTGTATTATTTGATTAGTGTTTTAGCATGGAACATTATACAATACTGAGGGCCTTTGCATTCTGAGATGTTTATAAATACTAATAATCTCATGTGTCTTGTTGTAGGAAGTAGCGTCTGTGGTTCCTCCGCATTACATAAAAGAGAGAAACAAAGATGGCCTAACACCATATGAATTATTCACCAAGACCCACAAAAGACTACTTTCAGAAGGTGAGAAATGGATGAAAGAGACGGCTAGTCAATGCATGGTGGTAGCTACCCTTATTGCTACAGTAGCATTTGCGGCAGCGTTTACATTACCAGGCGGATACCACCAAGACAGTGGGTTTCCTGTGTTTCGTGAGAAAGGAACCTTTATAGTATTTGTTGTATTGGATGCGGCTTCTTTGATTTCATCTTCTACTTCAATCCTCCTGTTCTTATCCATCTTCACTTCTCGTTGTGCTCAACAAGATTTCTTACGATCATTCCCCAGGAAACTATTGGCAGGCCTAGCTATGCTTTTCTTCTCCATAATGACCATGCTGGTCGCTTTTGGTATTAGTTTCTTCGTGCTATACCAAGAAAGGTTCATTGGGGTAGCAATTTCTACTAGCATATTAGCTGCAATACCAGTAGTGGCATTCACTAAGCTATATGGTCATTTTTTAATGGATGCGTTTACTTCACAACGTAGTGGAGCACATATATTTAAACCGAAAAAACAGTTGTTTCACTATGAAAATCCAAGGTTTTGAATTTGGACGTCCATTTGAAGATGTTGCTTCAATGACTGTTAAATTTGATGATGGTATTATGTAATGGATTATGTATTTTAAGTTTTTCTTTTTTGATCAAGTTAATACGTATTTTATATAGTATTATTCTCTTAATCTTTTCCCCTTAAGTATCTAGTTTATGTCTTTCATCTATTTAGATTCATCCTTTTCTTTTGTCTCAAATTGGATATGGTAGATATGATAGATAGGTTGGTACTCATCAAAGACCCACACAATTTCTCTGTTCTAACTTCTAACTATTCAGAAAAATTACTTAAAAGGTTTTATTTTATACGTATAACTCTAAACTCTTACTTTCCCTCTATAAGAATACAAATTGGTGCAACACGTAAAATCAAACCAACAGGTTAACACGTTGATTCTAAGAATACATGTGACAAATCTCTTTTAGGATTCGTTAATTCCACAAATTCCGAACCTAGGCTTTAATTCGAATTCACAAGAACTCAAAATTTGAAAGAAAGTAGGAAAATTTCAAGATTTCTCTATCTCCCCAAATATTAACAAAAGCAACCTATTTATAGGATACAAAGGACGAATCAAAAGACTTAATAAATACATTCAACATGACTTTAATTCATGAATCTATACTTGTTTATATACTTTATTCATTAAACTGACGTGACCCTTGACACCCAAATCTTTATTATAGGGCCAGATTACGAATTGGGCTTGATCATGGGCCTCTCAAAATAGAAGAGCCCGATCCTACATGCCAAGGTCCGCATCACAAGCACAACTTATCTAATTAACTTAAAACCCTCGATACATCTCTAGCTATTTACTAAAACTTATGTAAATACATATCTATTTTAATCGATATTATTACTTTTTTATGTCTTAGTTTACATAAATATTTTACTTTAAAGAATTCCTTATTGCATAAAAATTGGGTTATCAAGGTTACTGTAGAAAGCTCCCCCTACAAGCTTACTAAATAAGTCATTCCTATACCAATAAGCCACTATGAAAGTGTCATGTATAACTGATAGAATAAGCTGTGACTGTCATTAAGTTCATTAAGCTGCTAATTTATAGACCCTATGTGAATAAAGTTTAGCTTGGTGACATTAAACGGGACCCCACTACGTCCAACTACGCGTCTTATCAATTTTAGATCTAACCTTTATCCAATAGAAAACCTTAATCAAATTGAATTACGTTTAAGTAGCGGTGTTGCTACATTTAAAATGAGTTGAGTAGCTTACTAGAAGCTCGAATCATGAATTAACACTCAATGATAGGGGATGCAACTTTTGAAGGTCTAGAGTAGCAGTGGTACTACATTTAAAACTAAGCAGAAAATGCAGATAAAGCCTCCTATTTTGGACTTTAAAACATGTGGTGGTCTAAACTGTAAAGTCATTAATGAACTCATTATGGTACGTATTTATTGATTTTGAGAGGTGGTGATATATAAAAGGGTTTGATGGTAGTAATTTCTTTTGTCCACCGATAAGTGATAAGCAATCAGACAACAAGGCTTAATTCCGATGGGTGAGCCCATCAGCCCAATGCTGTAATTCAGCAGAATGCAGTAATTCAACGGAATGCTGCGATACCAACACCGCCACCGCCACCGCCACCACAAACATCACGAAAGTTCAATCTTCCTTGTCAAGATCTACTTGCAGGCAAGTGCTTTTATACAAGGCATCTTATTTTTACATGTTTGAAACTCCTTATCTATAAATGTTACAATAAGTTTACATGACGTTTTTTAAACGTCGTAACAAATTTCTAAGATATTTTCAAAATAAAGTATCGTATTAGCTATTTTTTATAGAAACCAAAACCGATATCGAACCAATTTTAATTTGGTTTTCAGCTTGGTTCGATTCGGTTTTTTCAGTCGAGATGGAAACCAAAAACGGTATTGAACCGATTTCGGTTTTCGACCTGACTCGGTTTTTTTCGGTTGAGATGGAAACCAAACTGAAATCGAACCGTTTCCAATTTTCAGTTCAGTTCGGTTTTTACGGTTTTAGTTTCTCGTTTTTTTTTTTTGTTTCAGTTCCAATTTTATGATTCCTCCTTATTACAGAGAAGAGAAAAACAAAGTTGGTTTAACGCCATATGAATCATTCACTAAGAACCACGGACCACTGGTTTCCAAAGGTGAGAAGTGGATGAAAAGCACGGCTAATCAATGCATGGTTGTTGCTACACTAATTACTACTGTAGTATTTGCAGTAGCATTTACGATTCCAGGTGGCTACAACCAAAACAATGGGCTTCCAGTGTTCCTTCGGAAAGGACCTTTCATAGCGTTTGTCGTATTAGATGCCATTTCTTTGATCTTATCTTCTACGTCAATCCTCGTGTTCTTATCCATCCTCACTTCTCGTTATGCACAAAAAGATTTTTTAGAATCATTACCCAGAAAGCTATTGATAGGTCTAACGACGCTTTTCCTCTCAATAATGACCATGATGATCGCTTTCAGTGTCAGCTTCTTCGTTCTATACCATGATCAACTAATTGTGATAGCATATTTGCTGTTGTACCCGTCATTGCATTCACTATACTACATTATCGTCTTTTGATGGATGTGTTTCAGTCGACACGTAGTTCACGACTTCTCTTTAAACCCAAGAAGCAATTGTTTGAGTATCAAAATCCCAGGTATTAACTATTGAGATTTGTGTTCTTTATGAATAATTGATGATGTATATGCGTTTTGTGTTCATTATGAATAGTTGATGATGTATATGAATACTTCATTATGCCTTTATTTTCAAAGTTGAAATGTATTTTGGTATTATTTCTAATGCATAAATTGTTTTCCTCTTACATTATCTAGATTGGTTCTTTGATTTATTAAAAATTATTTTCTTTTCTAGTAACTTCTATTGTGACATTAAAATGAATGATACACAGGGCAGAATCATGATTTGGATCCAGGGTGGTCCTCTTGATTCCTATATATCATTGTGTAAATTAGTCATTTACAACTATACCATCCTACTCAACCCTACAAGACAACTTAATCTCTTAGGACAACACTAAAATGAGATAACCTTGAGCGCATGTTACGTGAAGGAGTCAGCACAAGATACAATGCGATAGACACAATACGATAGACAAACACTCGACTCATATTAAATCACATATAGTCATATACCTCCAACAACTTAATTACATCTAGAACAAATTTACTTCCCCATGATCTCTTTCTAGCTTTTATTGTCTTAAAGAAAGACAAAGTGAGCATTTCCAAGTATTGTATGTATTATACATATCTAACAAGAGGGATTCCAAACCACATAATAAAATTATGTTGATTGCTTACATAATTCATAAAGGGATGCACTTTAATTAGTCTGAGGCTTTCTGCAATAACTATCTTTCTCATAGACATTTCATCGAACACCTTTCAGGCACTCCTCAAATCACCACACTTAGCAAACTAATTACCAAAGGATTGAAATTAGCAACATCCACATCAAACTTAGTATCAAATGAGAATTTCAAATCCCCAAACCCAAACTAAATGTGTAAATTGTAATCAAAGTTTTGGAGGATGAAATCTAACACAACAGAATCATTCAAGATAACAGAAGCATATTTCAAAAAATGTCAATTAATTACTCAAAGTTTAAGGAGCGATTACTGAAATTAAACCCTAAAAATCTTCAAACTTACCGAGAGGTGAGAGATGAGACCTCAGAGGAGAGAAGCAACAGTCAACAGGCCGCCGGACGATGAGAGAACGTGGGGTTCCGGTGAGTGCATGAAATCGTGACAGCAGCTCCGGTGAGTCGTGAAATTAGGTAAACATGAATATAAATATATATATATACAGGGGAGAGTTATTTTGTTAACCGGTGAATTTGTGTTAACTGTCTTAACTCATAGTTGCATACGTAAATTAATGAATTTTTTTTTGTGGAGTTGTTTAATATGATGAAAATGTTTCATAAACTTCAATTTTTGATGAAATTGTTTCATATTTCGGTATTTTTACTCTTTTGAAACTTTTCTTATTCTTATGAAAGTTTTTTCATTTCTATGTAAAAAACATATTCATATGAAACAATTTCACCAAAAAATTTAGTATATAAAACATTTTCATCGTATTAAACAACTTTACAAAAAAAATTTCATTGATTTACGTATGCAACTATGAGTTAACATGGTTAACACAAATTCATTGGTTAACAAAATAACTTTCCTCTATAAATATATACCATATAATATTAATAATTTAATATAAATGATAAGCTAGTTATTAGTTGATAAGCTAGTAAATAAATTATGTTTGGCAAAACTAATTTATGAGTATCAAAAAAGGTCATTTGGAGTATAATAGTTGGCAAAAACTACAAAAAACTTCTAAAACACTATTTCAACTAGTGTTTCAGTAAACTAGCTTATAAGCTAGCTTATGGTATATCCAAATTGTACTAATTTTTTTTTTTTATAGTTATTGAGACATTTGTGATTTCTATCTTTTTTTTAGTTATCTCATTTACTTGGTTCAATTTTAATTCAATAGTCATGTTGGTGTTGTAAGTTTGATTTCTTCTTTTGTGGTAGCTTAGTGTGAAGTTTCTTTTTCTTCAATTAATGCTTATGTAGAACCTTGTATATTGCTTATGTAAGTTTTTTTTTTAATTTTTAAAACACATAAAAATTTGAATTTTGTATTAATTAATTTATAAGATTTTATTATAAATTTTTTATATTTTATTAATTAATTATAAATTTATAATTTTTTATTAATTAATTTATAATTTTTTAAAATATATCAAGTCACCTCGATTTTCGCCCAGAAAACTCCTAGGCAACCTCTCCGACGAACTCCATGGGACCAGCGAACTCCACGTGTCGACTCTTGGTAAGGCTACGTCAAAAGTTGTCGGTACCCTTTATTTTAATTTATTTTTTTAATGGATAAAGCCATGTGGCGCGTTCTAATTGGCCGACGAACATCGGGTTTATTTTCAAAAAAACCGTATAAAAAGGATAGTATTTTAATTTGTGGGGGAGTTCAGATGTAAACTTAATTTTCATTGTGAACGTGAAGACTACTAAAATCGCACCACGTGACAATCTGAATCCGTGCCTAAGGTTTATTTAGACTCTGAATAAAGCTTTATTTATTCAGTCTGAATATTCTAGATTTATTCAGTCTGAATAAAACATGAATATTTAGACTGAATATTGTCACGTGGCGTGATACTAGTGGTCTTCACCTTGACAATGAAAAATGAGTTCACATTTGAACCTGACCCTATATATATATATATATATATATATATATATATATATATATAGAGAGAGAGAGAGAGAGAGAGAGAGAAAGGTTCAAATGAGAATGATAACGTTTTAAGAAAATGCAATGACGATTCTCAACCACTCATACGGTCAATAAAGGCGGCTTTAAGCGGGTCACCCTCTGTTAATCATCTCCACCCTCCATGAATCGCGTCAATCTTTCGTGATCGCGTCCACCGTAACCGAAAATGTGTGGCTGAGAATCGTGCTTGCGTTTTCTTAAATTGACACCGTTCTCGTATGAACACACCTCTATAAATATATGTATGTATATATACGAGCAAACATTGGTCATGGACGACTAATTCTTCTGAAAGCACAACTAGATAGTAGTAGACTAGTAGTATACTAGTGGACTTTGTATGATATCATAGACCCATTCTTGATGAAGCATATATATGAATTAATTGTCAACGGTCGGTTTCCAAAAACTTTTAGAATTTAGTGCTATACGTATATCTACTTGTATATATGGTAGCAAGAAGTCAAGCTAGCAACTCAAAACACCCTATTTATAACTAATTATAGTAATTTTTCAGATACTTTCAAATTTGTAAAATATACATCCTATTGATTATTCCACGTAAGAAACATTTTTGGGTTCACTACCATAAAGAGTTTATAGGACATAAACAAAATAATGCATCCTAATAGATCACTTAAATTGTAGAACCAAAAAATAAAATATGTAATATAAAGACGGCGTTGTACTAAGTTTATAAGACATTTTTTGAACATCGTAACATGTGATTAGAATATTTTTATCAAGAAGAAAAGAAAAAAAATTTTCTTATTAGCTATTTTATAGGACACTTTTTGAAAAGTACTCTATAAAAACAATTGTTATATATATATATATATATATAGAAAGGTTCAAATGAGAAGTGCTAAAAATGAGAAGTAGAGAAACGATCTCCACCACTCATCCGGTCAATAAAGACGACTTTGACCGGTTACGGTGGACGCGATCACGGAGGATTGACGCGATTCATGGGAGGGTGGAGAGTATTAAAGAAGGGGACCCGGTCAAAGCTGTCTTTATTGACTGGATGAGTGGTAGAGATCATTTCTCTACTTCTCATTTTTTAGCACTTCTCATTTGAACCTAATACTATATATATATGTGTGTGTGTGGTTAGATTCAAATAAGAAATCATCTTTCATTGCGAATATTAGGACAACCGAGAGAACGTCAATGCGTCACGTGACATATTCAGTCTGAATAATCATGTATTATTCAGACTGAATAATAAAACGTTCAGTATTATTCAAACTGAATAGTACTGAATGCAACATTATGGACCGTTGATCCTTATTTTGAAATAATTGTGAAAAAAGGTCTATGTGGTTTACATTATATTGCATTGTTGGTCCTAACCCTAACTTCGAGTAAAATAAGTCTGATAAGAATAGGTAACAACAATGCAATATAATGTAAATATAGAGATCTTTTTATAATTATTTTATTATAAAAATCAATAATGCAATATGTATAAACTATATGAGCAAATATGTAATTTACTCTTACAAGTTACAACTATTTGTTGTTCAAAATATAGTTTTGTGAACTATATTTGTAAATAAAAATTCTAAACCAAGGACCTAATTCTGTCAATAACCGAACTTTTTTATTATCAGGAATTAAATAAAACAATTGTTTAACAAAAATGACCAAACAATTTTAAAAAATATAGTGCATTTAAACTTATAAATCAAAGCAAAGATACCTCCTCATTTGACCAACTTCAACATGTGAGTTAAAATCACCATTAATGGTGTCGGCCCAACCGTCTTTAAGACTTTAAAGCCTGAATATTGCAATAAAAACTCACCAACTCATCAAGAATTCAAGAGTAGTAAATAATAGAAAATTAATATACAATTTGGAGTTAAGGATCACCTCTAACTTGGTGACTGAACTTCGAAGGTTGTGTTTGAAAAACTAATTGATAAGTTAGCTGGTAACTGATAAACTAGTTGTTAATTAATAAGTTAGCTTATGGTTCATTCAAATATGTATTAACTTATTTTTGTCAAACACAACCTAAATCTAGACCCGAACTTGAATTCATGTCTTCACTTAAAACCTTTGAATTTTTACGATAATCTTAAGGTTTTAATCAAATCTATTGGTTATTTAGAAGATCTTCAATAGATTTATTAAAATGAAGTTTTTAAGATTTTACATATTGTATATGTGTTTATAATCTATGTGATACAAATTGTCATATTTTCAATTAATTGTAATCAATAGGCTAGCTAGAAATCACATCCTTGGAGTATGAAAAGAGTAGATACAATTTTGTATCACTTTATAGTTGTGATACTGCATTTTACATTACATCATTTTTTTTAACGAGATAACATTCCAACCAAAAACTAATGATAAGCTAGTAAAACAAGAAAAAAGTAAGAAAACTTAAACCAATTTTAACCGGGTTACGACACCATTGCTCTTACTTGATACCCTCCTTTATTTCTATCTATGTTCTTAACCCACAAAAAGGAGTTTGACATCACCTCAGACCTTATGACAATCGTAGGGATCACATTAGGAATTTTCGGTACGATATCGATTCAGTACGATACTGTTCCCATGCTCACCTGTAATAAAATTGGCTAATACATTTTTATTGTTTAAAAACTTATTTATTAATATCAGTGGAGGAAAAAGAAAAAAAAAGGTAAAGATGGGTAGGTGCAATTGCAAAGGAGGGATAAAAAGTCGCATTTGTTAAAATTTAAGTTAAATAAAATATTTTTCTTGAAAAAAGAAAGTAAGAGAAAGAAATAACATTTTAATGTATGAATGAAATATTTTAATATTATATTATGTTAAAATTTCCAAAATAAAAAACCTCTCGGAGATGAATTGAATTTTCTTTTTGTTTGTTAAAGTTACTGATTTTTGGTACTCCAATTTAGAGAAAATTTGAGAAAACTCTTGAAAATTAAGATGTGTAATATTGAAGCTTTTGTATGGGGCGCGATTGAAGCTTAATCATCAAGAATGGGTCATGAAATTAAAGAAAGTCAACTACTAGAGGAATAAGTCGTTCTTCATTGATTACCAATATATGCATGCTTCTCGTCTATGATAAATACCTTCATATTCAGCTTTTTGCTATCAGAAACCCACATATCTATCTATACCTCCTTAATTGATTAATTGCTCCAATTTCTATGTTTGATTTCCTTCTTTCTTCAATATTACCAAAATCATAAATACCTAGCCTCAAGCCATACACTTGTGCCAAAATTTTCTATTTTATTTCCTTTTCCTTCGATATTACAAAATCATAAAATGTCTCCAATGAAAGAGTTTGGATCCCTAAGAATTCCCCTGCAAGACATAAAATTAGCCACCAACAACTTTAGTGACGACAAGTATATCAGTCACGGTGGATTCGGCAAGGTTTATAAAGGAGAACTCCTCCACTCCGGACAGAAGGTTATGGTTGCTGTCAAGCGCTTAGATCAAAGAAATAGCGAACAAGGGTCCATTGAGTTTTGGAAAGAGATCCAATTGCTTTCTCATTATAAGCATGAAAACCTCGTCCATCTCTTAGGCTTTTCAGATGAAGATAATGAGAAAATCCTTGTGTACGAGTATCTAACTAACACAAGTCTCAATGGGCATCTTGGTAGCCCTAGTCTCTCATGGACTGCCCGTCTTATGATATGCATCGGGGTGGCTCGTGGTTTGAAGTATCTTCAGAATCCACGTAAAACCAAGCAAAGATTGTTCCATTGTGATATAAAGAGTGCCAACATATTGTTGGATGCGAACTGGAATGCAAAGATTTCAGATTTTGGTCTTTCCAAAATCATACCAGCTAACAGAGAATTCTCATTTTGTTTCTCTAGAGTGGGAGGCACGTTTGGGTATGTAGATCCGGTTCATCTTGAAACAGGATTATTGACAAAAGAATGTGATATCTACTCTTTTGGAGTAGTGCTATTCGAAGTCTTGTGTGGAAGGCTTGGCGTAGATTATAACCTTGATGGTAGTCCATTTTTGTCGAGGTTGGCAGAAAACAGCTATGAAGAAAAGAAGATGGGTACGATTGTCCTAGATTGCCTACAACAACAAATATCACCGCATTGTTTGGATAAATTCTCAACGCTTGCATATCAATGTCTTCAGCAAGATCATGATAAACGTCCACGGATAGCTGAGATCCTAAACCAACTTACACATATACTTCAATATCAAGTAAGTTTTATTTCAAAAAAGAATAATTTCCTTTCCTTTCATTTATTTATTTATAGTTACTAACCACTTGTTGGAATTTTATTTTCCATAGATGGCAAGTGACTTTTGGAAAGGAAAGAAGGTGAAGTCTCACACACTATTCCATCAAATAGGACACCAACAAACAAGAATGTTTATGGAAGAAGGATGGTCAGATCTTAAAGGTTTAGTTCATTATAAAACAAATGGATTACATTTAATTCAACATTAATTGACATATTTCAAAAGTTAAGGATGCTCCTCACTAAAGTTTCTTTGATGGATGCATGTGAGAGCTTGTACCCACACCTTCCAAATGGTTGTTTGTGGTATTATTTAAGGGATAGTTCGATAGCATGTTTTTTTTTTCCTTCTGTAATTAACTTTTTATTTATTGATTTTTGCCTTGTCGTTTCACATATTCAAAATGAATATTTTAATATTAATTTTTTGTATACATGAATGATTTTTTTAAATAGATATATGAATTCTTATCATTTTTGAATTTATTTTGCACTTCCGTATATTCATCTTGTCAACCCTCCAATCGTTATCGTCAAAGAATAATAATCTTGAGTAAAGTTTGTCTTTTGAGATTGAGTAAAATATTTGAAAGTGGTAGAAGATTGGGTTTACTTCACAAAAGTCTATTTAAATTATCATAAAAAATTATTATATGTACTTAGAAAAACTTATTAGTACATTCACATTATCCATATACAATAAGTTTAACGTACAAGTATATATAAGCTTTTTTTCAACAAAATCAACTGGTCGTGTAATTTGCAAAGCGTCAAAATATAATTTTTTAGGCTACACACAGCCAATCCTCTCAACCCTCTCATTTTTTAATGTCATATCAGGCTATCAGCTGACACATCAGCTTTTCCCCAACCCTCTCTTAACCCTCTACAACCCTTACCAAACCCTCTCAACCCTCTCAGACACAACACACACACAACACACACAACACACGCAAAGAGACACACACAAACATAGCGGCTTCTCCAACCCTCCCCCTCTACAACCCGCCGGTATATTGAGTTGTGCACCCAACCCGCCGGGTGATTTTGAAGCAGGCGGGCTCAACCCGCCGGGTGATTTTGAAGCAGGCGGGCTCGAACACCGCTGCGTGTAGCCTTATATCAGTTTCATAAGCAATTGCAAATGCATATGCATATGTATATATATAAACAAAAAGATTCAATTTCCATATATACCAAATGACCAAATAAAACAAAATTAAAAAATAAACAATAAAAGGAAATTAAACACACATTTTAACAAGCCATTCCCTCAAGGTAATATATTAATACTACAATGATAATATTTAAATTGAAAAATAATTATATTATAATAGTAAAAGATACATTTTCATCAAACCATCCCTTAAAAAGTAACTAACACAAGAAACAATCATTAACTTGAAAGGTGAGAGTACAACAACCTCTCATGCACATTCATCAAACAAACTCCAACAAGCTTCCTTAATTTTTGAAATATGAAAATAACTTCGAACGAGACATTTTACTTCTCTTCTTTTAGAAATGAACGATATGAACTTGTCAATTCTTTCATATTCGACAATCGTTTTTCCATGAATATTCTTGCCTGTGGGTTTTCTATTAAATGGAACAGTGTGCGAGATTTCAACTTCTTTTCGTTCCATAGATCACGTGCAATCTGCGAAAATTAGAATTACACGAAGCATTTAGTAACTATAACAAATATGAGCAAAAGAAAATTCATTCATTTTTTTAAATAAAACTTACTTGACATCTAAGTATAGCTTTTAGGTTTGTTATGATCTCAGCTATCTGTGGACGTTGATTATGATCCTGATGATGACATTGATCTATAATCGTAGACAATTTATCCAGACAACATGGTGATATTTTATTTTCTTCATAGAAGTTTTGTGCCAACTTCAACGGATAGTGATTTGACGCGGGCATTCCACACAAAACTTCTAATAGCACTACTCCAAAGGAGTAGATGTCAGATTCTTTTGACAAGAATCCTGTATCCCTGTAAAGAGGATCACAATACCCAGGCGTGCCTACGGATTGAGAGAAAGTAAATGATAATTTATCGTTAGCTGGTACAAATTTGGAAAGACCAAAATCTGAAATCTTTGCATTGCAATTTGCATCCAACAATATGTTGGCGCTTTTAATATCACAATGTAGCACTCTTTGCATGGTTCCACGGGGATCGTGTAGGTACTCTAGTCCACGTGCTACCCCAATGCAAATTGTAAGACGATCAATCCATGAGAGCTTATTTTTTCTAAGATACTTGTCAAGGCTTTCATTAGGTAGATACTCGTATACAAGGATATTCTCCCCACCCTCGTCAGAAAAGCCTAAGAGAGATACGAGATTTTCATGCTTATAACAAGAAAGCATCATGATCTCTATCCAAAACTCAGTATCCCCTTGTCCATATCTTCGATCTAATCGCTTGACAGCAATCGTAACCTGTCGACCGGAGAGGACGAGTTCTCCTATATAAACCTTTCCGAATCCCCCCTGACCAATGCACTTATCGTCATCAAAGTTGTTGGTAGCCAATTTTATTTCTTGAAGGGGGATTTTGAGATGATCAAACTCTTTGATTGAAGACATTTTTATGGTTTTGGAAATGTTGAAGAAAGAAGGAAATCAAATAGAAAAATTGGAGACAAGTGTATATAGCTTGAGAAATTAGCAATTAAGGAGGTATAGATCGATGTGTGTTTCCGATAGCAATTAAGCTAATGATCCGAGGTATTTATCATAATCGAGATTGAAGCATCCATTGGTTATCAATTAAGGATGACTTATTCTTCTAGTGTAGCATAATAGTTGACTTTGTTTAATATCATATGACCCATTCAGCCATTCTTGACAAACTTAAATCTCCATGCAAGCTTATAGAGAAGCTAGAGAAAGGAGAAAGGAAAAAGGAAGGAATTAGTTAGAAATGGTTGGTGATGGAGTTTGTTTAATAGACATTTCACATTAGTGATCAAGTGGTCAAATCTAGAAGATGATTTGATTAATTAATTAGCAACCCAAACAACTTGATTAAATAATTTAATTGAAACCATATAGCTATAGGCAGGCCTATGGCTAGTAGTCAAACAAAGTCTCCTGTGTCATTCAACAACATGCACATATACTATATATAGTTACAAGTTGATGACAAAGGATATATTAACTTTAAAAATATATGATAAGTAGATAATTAACCTTACTTATGTAATTGGGATTACTAATTCCATGATTTGAAAAGAATCTTTCGAATTAAAGCATCATTTAGATCGAAAACGACAAAAAACCATGCAAACTATATATGCAACTCTATATGTTGGACCATTTATTGGGTTGCATCTGTGCACTCAAATACACTCATCCATACCTCCTATACAGCGGTATGGATAGAAAGCTTCTTAAAGATTTGTTAGTAATAAATTGCTTTGCTTTGCTTTAAAAAAAAAAAAAAAAGTAATAAGAAATTTGAAACCGAATTAATAATACACAGACTTAGTTTATTTGGTTTTTTAGTGAAACAATTTTGTTAACCAAAATAAGGATAATTGGTTCAATTAACTGTGTTTTAATTTTTCGATAAACGAATAAGTTATTATATATATTACATATCCTTAATAGAAACTACCATGGAATTTAAATAATATTCATTGTTATGGGTACAAACTCTCCGTTAACATTACTTCAATATGTCAATCTAATTCTCTTCTATTTTCTCAGATAGGAGTTATGGATGACATGATTCAACATTCATTACGAGCTAATTGGGTGACAAGATGGGAATTAAGCAAGTGCCAATTTATTTTCTTATTCATGAGGGACACTGACAGGAGTGAAAACTCTCCGTCCCACTTAAATAAGCTCACAAAATCTCACGTTCTATCAATATAGGATAAGTTGTCATAAAATCAAATACAACCGTCTTTAGACATGTAGCTCAACTGACAAATGGATGAGTGACTTTGCTCAAAAATCAGTTAGGACTTGGACTGTTGTTTCCTAACATACATGCTCTTTATGTCTAAATCACGATTGGTTTGTGAAACAAATAAATGTTCATGAATACGTTAAACTCTAAACTTATATGAGAAAAAATCATATAAAATAATATCTTCTAATAAAAGTTTTTACAGTTATCGTAACATATGGAGTTTTTCAAATAATTATACCTTGCATATCTATATTTGTATTATTATTTTTTTGGAAAGGATAGAACCCTGGCAATTTTATAAAAAAAGAAAGACAAGAGTACAAATAGCACACTAAGGACCCCACAAGCCGGGGACTCAAAGCGGCACGACAAAAAAGAGAAACACCAAAGGAACAATCAAAAGGAAAAAACTCCATCCCAAGAAACAAAAGAAAGAAAGGAAACTAATGTTCCGTCTTGGGAATCAGCTTTCTCTCATCATCAGAGAGATGCTCACATTGTTCGAAAAAGTAAACCACCTGTTTCTCCGACCACGTAGCCATCTAAGTAGCAGTAGGCCAATCCCTCTCAGCTAACCTACGATCAATATCTTGTTTTTGCCTTAGCCAAGTGCCATACGGGGTTCCCAGAGTTGCATCAGACGGCGCATCCTCCACAAGTTCAGCATCATCCTCAGAATCAGAGTCTGAACCATCTTCATCACTAATAATCTGTCTATCCGGGAGGGTAAATCCTCTTAACGTACCATCAGGTTCCTTGCCAAAGACTCTTTCCCACCTCCCAATGAAGTAATCCAGCTTTGTGTGACTCCAAGAATTAATAATTACTGGCTCAAGTCCCGCACCTCTTTTTTCAATAAAATCATCAATTTCTTTTTTGTCCAAAATCCACTGCGGGTCCTCTTCTAAAATAGAAAACTGATTGGAAACTTTAACTGGTATAGGAATCCTCTCAGTATTAAAATTAGAAGCCTTAGGAGAGGGGTTATCATCGTTAAGCTTTGCCTTACCTTTATCAAGCGGGTCAGTCGTAGGTAAAATAACTTTGGGCACGTACCTTTGGTTGATATTGATGCCAGCAACCTTAGGCCCCACTTTCAAAGGATCAACTGTCGGCTTGGGTTTCTTTTTCCTCTTTGGGAAATTGAACCCATCAGCCTTAGGTTTAGAGGATTCACCAACATCAGGGTTAACCTTTTTCACCTCATCAGTTGTTCGCGGCCTTATGACACACATCTCAAAATCATGACCGAACACTTTACAGTGGCTACATCTCTTAGGTTTCTAAAGAAACTCAGTTTTGAATTTTCTTAGTTTACCCAAGATAATCGCATCAATATCCGAAGGTAACTCATAATCAGCCGAAACATTAACCAACACTCTGGCAAAATTAGCTCTACCAGACTTGGTTTCACACATTTCATCCGTGTATCGATCAACAGATACAGGTTCCCCAACGACGCTAGCAATCCGACTAATAATCTCATAATCCCAAACATCCAATGGTAAGTCATAAATATTAACCCATAAAAGGACTGATTTCAGCTCAGGCTTGTCAAAACAAAGTCCCGGTTGCCATCTCTGAATAAAGACTGGCATGCCATTAAATAACCACGGACCATTTTCAAAAACAAAGTTTAATCCTTGATTAGAATTAAATTTGAAAAAGAAATAACCTTGGTCATTTAATAAAACATCAGTAAGGCCATATTTGTATTATCTTGTAGAGTATTTAGATAAAAGTGTTAAACACAACATATAATATAAAGCACAAAATACCTTACACTACTTTTAAGCATATTTTTAAAGTATTTATTCACAATGCATAACACATTGATCTCTTCACCCCTTCCTACTCTTCATGCTTTTACCCCTCCCAAGAAATGTATCTAATTCCAAAAAATGGAATTTCATACTCTATAAATATTTGGTTCTACCTATTACTTAATTTATCTTCAAAACCATGCACCTAAATCTCTTGTGACTAATCTCATCTTTGGCTTTCCTTAGTTTCTAATTTGGGAGTTCCACTTTTTGGATCTTCAACATCTTGAGGTAACATATATGGTCTCTGGTCCACTAACCGATTATAAAAGAAATTATTTATGTGACCACTTTTCAGATCGATTTTTACAAAATGCATGCTTTTAAGAATAAGTCCCACATACATATCATAAAGAGGAGACAAAAAATGGTTAATCATTTTTATGTCCCTTTGATAAGTGTATTAATAATATGTATAATTGGAAAAATTTATAAAAAAAACCCTACTTCTATTAGCTTGTGATCCATTCAAACATGTGCTAGCTTATAAGCTAACTTATTTTTGCCAAATACAACTTAAGTGTTCTTTAAATAAAAATAAATGGATAACTTTTGTTGTTAAAATGTGTGTTTCTTAATTACTAATAATGATTGACTGATTTTATATAAAATAGAATCCTTCCAACTAAGTTTTTTGAATCTGAGTTATTTTAAATATCAAAGAAAAATATGAATAATTTGTAATTATCAATAGTGTTTGTGTATTTAGAAACTGTGCATTTGTAACGATTTATTATTGAAAAATGAAACATAAGTATTTGTGGTAAATAATGTACATTGTACTTATTTTATACGATTACTTTTTAACTTTACTATTACTTTAACTTTTTATTTTTATCAATCAATATTAATCACTGGAGATTTAAGATCATTAATTAATGATACAAATGTGAGTTTTTTTTTTTTAATTGAATCTTGTTTATAAATATTTTATATTTCAACATTTTAAGAAATTATATTTAAAGTTAGTATTTAAAATTTAATATGTAATATACCCGTATATAAATCTTTACACAGGACCTTCAAAAATGTCAAGACGAGTCATACATTTCACCAACAAAATATTACATCGATAAAAGTTAAGAATATTTTGTTGCTACCTTGTTTTTTACAACTCGATGTAGGAGCTCTAAATCATTAAGCTAATGCATTCAGCCAATTCCATGGTGGTTGATTTGCTATACTTAACTTATTTTGAATTCTTTTAGATGAATGAATTTAAGCTAATGCATTCAGCCATCTCCACATGAGTCTTGGGTAGTTTCATATTTATTGATGTGATTCCGGTACTGGTAATTAATGTACATATCACTGTGCAGGAAAACTTGCAATTAGACACAAGTCTTAGTTCGAATGTATACGCTAAGAAACATTCCGGAACCACCACAAGAACAACTTAATCTTCCTTGTCAGGATCTACTTTCGGGTAAGTTTGGTCATACAACTACAAGTTGAGTGTCAAAGTTGTTGCGAAACACTACAGGAAACCCACTCTATTTCGACAACAAATAGCACCTGTAGTTTTGGTCTTACAGCTCCAGTTTTCGTCGCTGTAGACTTTGTCCCTAAAGGCTCGTACCTGTAGCTCTCTATAGCAACAACATGTCGTCGTTGTAGGTAAAAAATAAGTTATTTTAATACCTACAATGACGACTCCATGTGGTCGCTAAAGACTTTGTAGCAGTAGAGCAAATTTCTTGTAGTGAAATTGGCCTCAATGTTATATAAAGAAAAAAAAAGAAGTGATGAAAAGTTATAGAGGAAAGAAGAAGATAAGAACTGACGTGGAAACTCCAAAACTGGAGAAAAACCACAGGCCTCTAGAGAGAAACTATGTGAAAAGTTATTACATGTTGATTATCCACCGTAGAAACACGATCTGCGTTTCTGCAGTCATCTGCCTTCATGCGTCGGTTATGATAAGATAAAGCCATTTCTTGAATTGATAAATATGAGTGTGTATGGATGTGTATATGTATGCGATAAGTACAGTAAAATATATCTTTATTGCAGAAGGTGATAAGTACAAATGACACATATTACAACTATTTATAGAGATGAAGTGACACCACCAACCATTGTGATGTTTCATCCCATAACCACCCTAACTGCCTATTGACGTGTCCCTATGACAACTTAATTACAACACTTGTATTAACTTATTTACAATACATATATTAACACACATAATTATAAGTCTATAATAATAATACTAGATCCTTCATGTGTTTTTATCATTAAATCCAACATTACAATCACACAACTCTAATCTCTCAAGCCTCAATCTCCTAATAACACCCACACTCTCAGACCTTAGTCAGTTAGTCTTGGATCCTTTTTTTAGACTTGGAGTCCCTTCCATCTTTCATTGTTTCACCGATTGGGACAACCTTTCAACTTTTTTTATAGCAAACAAAAGTTTCCCTTTGCAAATTCAAAAGCCAATTCCCCTTAATATTTGAATTACTACAGTAAGTTGGTGTTAATTTAAAATAGGTTTTGCAATAACTTGATTTTGGAAATACTTGTTTAGATGAGAGAAGAAGAGACTTCATCAATATTTGTCTTCCTCTATGTAAAGCATCAATCATAGAAGACTGGAAAGCTGCCGAACGCATCCTTCAAAACGACAGAAATCTGGTGCGGTGTTCTATTACTGATAAGTGTGAGACAACACTTCATGTTGCTGCTTCAGCCAAAAAAACCGATTTCGTGGTTGAACTTCTGAAAATGATGGACAAGGAAGACTTGCTACTTCAGACTAAAGATGGCGACACTGCCCTCTGTTCAGCTGCTATTGCTGGAAACGTGGAAATGGCTCGCATTTTGGTGACTAAGAACGAGGACCTGCTGACGATCAGCAATAAAAGCGGATTGATGCCACTCCAAGTTGCTGTTTCCTATGGAAACTATGATATGGTGATTTATCTATATGAGAAGTCTAACAAAATGAAAGGGCCTGAATGGAATACTACGAATAAGCAACGGCTTTTGAAAGCATGTGTCGCTTCTAATCTCTTTGGTAAGTACTTTGGTAATTTAACGATCAATATCTTAACTCAAGTGATGTAGATGATCTTGATATCAAATAGAACATAGGAGGTGAGGTTAAAATGGAAACTCAACTTTCATTGTGTACGTGATGACAGTGGAGAGCGCATGACAGCGTAGAGCGCGTCACATGGCATATTCAGTCTGAATAATAATGTATTATTCAGTCTGAGTGGTTTACAAATTGTGGTTAACTTTTGTTGCTTTTTGGTCGTTGAATTTTTTCGTCATCACGCGAAGTTGTAAATCTTTTGTAGATGTTGCACTTAAAATAATCAAAGAGCATGGAGTACTTGATCAAAGCGGGGACATACTTGGCATTTTGGCTAGGAAGCCTTCTGCTTTTAATCAATCAAAATCGGAGTCAAGTAAGCATCATTAAATTCATTCTAAATGTATGTTATAGTACTTTACTTTTTGGTCCATGAGTTTCCTCGTCACTATTAACCCTTTTGTCTCTATTTTATACGTTAATCTTAATAAAAGGTAGCTGTGTTCTCAAAAAAATGATAGAAGGGAAAGGAACACATGGTTCCAAGTTAATATTAGATAAAAGGCCTTGTTGATCGGTTTTGAAACTTTTTGAGACTAAAAAGGAGGACCGCTTATACATATATTGGTTCGGTTAAGTACTAGGACCACTTAGGAACGAAAATAAGAAAATGTGTATCAAAAATCAATGAAATGACAGACCAAAATATTTTCATGATGTTTCAAATGTGTTTCAAAACAAATCGCAAACAATCAAAAGTTTAAAAGTTCAAAATCAATCAGAAGTTCAACAATCTTTGGTATTCTTTTATGCTTTTCCTTTTCTATATTTGTTCGTTTACGCACATCTTCAATCCTTATATATACAACATGGAGGTTCTAAATCTCAAATTTGTGGACCTTTTGATGCGTATGTAGGGATGCTGATTTTTTTATGGTTATGTTAGGACCAATTTTTGATGGTGATAAAAAATTGGAATAAATATGGATATTTATGGAGAAAACTTTGTTAGTTTTGGAGATAATATATCTGATTATGAAAAGATAAGATTAGTATTTAGGAGATGATATACAAACCACTGTTGTGCAGTCGCCATGGCGCTATGGCTTCAAAGCTTGAATCTCACGTGACGTTAAACCCATGGCACGGACACGTAGGACCGTTTAACTAATAATGTCGACATCTTCAACTTAACCCCTGCCAACCTGAACACGCGTGCCTAATCCATTTTACCGCATCGGGTTGGCGAGTTATAAATAGGTTAAGTTGGCGGATCAAATACGACCAGGTCTAAAACTTCAAATTCAACCAAAACCAACCTAGTACAAAATCTCAAAATACTACCAAGTTTAAACATATAAAAAAAAGTCAAAAGAAAATATTAAATTTGTTCTATAAGAAAAATAAAAAAGATAAATGGGTTGACCTGCAAATCCATATACCAACCCCAACACGACCTACAAAGAAATGAACGGGTTGGTAGGTCAGAAAAGCTTAACCAAGCGCATTTATATTTGTGTTGGGTTATTTCGTCCGGCCCAAGAAGTGGGCGAAGCGGGCGACGGCCCAGGGCATCAAAGCATAAGAGGGCATCATTTTAGTCCCAGTATGTTATTATACTATTAAAAAATTATAATTGTTACCAACAAGGTTTGAACCTAGAACCTCTAAAATAACTAGACACCTTCTTACCACTAAGCTATTAATGCCCTTTGTTAATTGTTTTCGTCTATTTTTGTTTTATTAATTTTCTCGCTGATTTATTTTAAGTTTTTATATTTCTTTTTTTTTTCCAACTTTTTATTTTGTTTTCATTACAACACTTATTAATCTAAATAAAATAAAATAAATCATATTCAATAATTTTTAAATCATGTGATATTTTTAAAAGTATATTATTATTTTCGTTACACATTTAGTATGATCACACTTTACATGAAATAGTTTAGATTACATAGCTAATTTCAATAACGAACCACAAAAATCTTTTGCTATATTTTATAAAATCAAACCTCGTATAAAATAGATTATTAAAAAGTTTCAACTTTTTCTTTGTGATTTCCACAATCATAAATATGATTCTCAAAAATATAATTTATTTTGTTTTGTATTTTTATTCGATTTTGAATCTTAAAAATCCATTTTCATACAATAAGTGTATTGAGAAATTTAAAATTTTGATACAAGTATAATATTAAGTTTTCTATGCTTTAAGACAAATTAAACATCCTACATGGTTGTATACAATTAGTTCGATCATAACTATTATTACATACAACTTCTCTAAAATTCAATTTAACTTTGATGTTATATTATAGTACTATATAATTATAAGATATGCATTGCAAAGAAGACATTATTATTCCGTAATAGTAATAAAAGTTGATCTTAGAAATAATGTCTTTATATGTTATAGTTTTAAATAATGAGGGCATCATTTAATGTTTTCGCCCAGGGCATGAAAACTCCTAGGACCGGCCCTGGTTTCGTGTCGTATTGAGAATTGTCACCCCTAGCCGGCCCTCTTTCTTAAATTTATAGTCGTCAAATTGCTTTTTACACACTCTAGAATCACCATCCGTCGTTAGCCCTCTTTCTTCATTTTGGGGAAAAAAGCTCGCGTTGGTTTCGATTTGCAATGAAAACCGAGTTTGATTTAGGATTTGTTTTGGTTCAGGGTTTATTATGTTGGTTTCAGTTTGGGTTTTCCGATCTATTTACGAGTTCAACAAGAAGGAATTGTGTACCCAAATCAACAGCAACCATAGGACTAAATTTGAAACAAATTAAGTGGCAACCATAATTATTAAAATTGTAACTACAATAAAAATAGGGATAACAATGACCAAAACAGTAATTTACTCTTTATGTTATATATATTTTCAAACATTTATAACTTATATACACTTTGTATGGTCGATCAGCTTTTGTTTCATAGACCTAGTTAATTGGTTTTTTGTTTGATTGTTGGTTTCATATGTAGCAGTCACTTCTCAAGCCATGCAATTACTTAAAACAATATGGACCAACGTTATAGAAAGGCCAAAGGCTAAAGTAGATAAAATACTCAGAGACGCTGCATTTAAAGCTACGGCAATGGACAACACTGAATTTGTAGTTGAACTTATTCGTGAATATCCTAGTCTTATATGGATGAGAAATGATATTAACCAAAGTATATTTCACGTTGCTGTCCGTCATCGTCACGAGAGCATTTATAGTTTGTTATATGAGATTGGGTCAATGAAGGATTTGATAATTCGTCTTAGAGACATAGGCGAAGATAATATGTTGCATTTAGCTGGATACCGTAGCTACAAAAGCCAAGCTGAAGAGAAAGACAAATCTAGGAACTTGGCAGGAGCAGCTTTTGAATTGCAACGAGAACTATTATGGTTTAAGGTACATCATTCTCTTCATAATTCAGGGTTATTGGTATAGAGGAAAGTTCAAATCCGAACTCAATTTTGGTTGTGAACATGAGGACGAATCTCGGCCACTCATCTGGTCTCCCCCCTTTAATAATCTCTACGCTCCCATGTATCACATCAATCCTCCGTGATCACGTCCACCTTAATCGAAGATGTGTGGTTAAGATTCGTCCTCACGTTCATAACCAAAATTAAGTTCACATTTGAACATGACCCTATCGGTGTGTGTGTATATATATTGACAATATATATATATATATTACATAAAGTACATGGACAATCTTTCTTTATTGAATTATTCAAATAGCTATTTCTTTAACAATAATCCGTTCCATATGTGCATCCACATGTTGGCCCCTCTACTAATTTTAGTATATATGATGAATTACCTTCAAATGATTCTCAGTAAATAAGTTTTTCTATATTTATCATAGATTGCTGGGATGAAGTGGGTTCATACGATAATGTTAACTATTTAAGAAAACAAGAAAAACTTTTTTAATGTACAAAATCATATATGATTTACAAGACTTTGCCTGCGACTTTAAGTCGCATCCAGTTTTTTACCAGTTAGATAAAAATCAGATGTGATTTTAAACATGAACGAAATTTTTTCTTGTTTTCTAAAATAGTTAGTGTATTCATTTGATCCATTTCTAGTTGAGATTGGTTCATACAAGTTTGTAATATTTTTGTCATTTTGAATTTGAATATATATATATATATAGAGAGAGAGAGAGAGAAAGAGGTTCAAACGAGAACGATAACATTTTAAGAAAAACTTTTTTTTACGAATTCTTTTTCATGTACAAAATGATATATGATTTTGTATTGACGAGGACGTGGGTGACTTCTGCGTGACTTAAAGTCACGTGCAAGTCGCGTACGTTATTAATCATATATTCATATATGATTTTGTTCACTAATCATATATGATTTGTACATATTTTTTGTACGTGAAATTTCTTTTGTGAATCATATATGATTTTGTATATCAAAAAAGCTTTTCTTAAGAAAAGTTTTTCTTAAAATGGTTTATATTAGATTATTTTAATTAATATATATATATATATATATATATATATATCTATATCGGGTCATGTTCATTTGCAAACCACTTTTAAATTACAAACCGTACAAACCATTGGTTTCGTTGGTTAAACTAATAAAAATATTCATGAAATTGTTTAAATTGATGAAAATGTTTCATATAATTCTTTTTTTAATGAAGTTATTTCATAAATTTGTGTTTTTTATGTAAAAATATAAACGTTTCATCAGAATAAGAAAATTTCATGAAACGATTTCATTAGAATGAAAACAATACATGAAATACACCAAAATATGAAATAGTTTCATCAAAAATGAGTTATATAATATAATTTCATCATATTAGACAATTTCATGAACCAATTTCATTAACTTAACCAATGAAACCAAGAGTTTGTACGGTTTGTAATTTAAGAGTGGTTTGTATTTGATCGCTCCTCTATAGATCTATAGATATATATGTATGCATACATACAGAAGCACATGTATACAAGTATTTATAGAGAGACAACAATTATGCTGAGGGTTAATTTTTCTATGTTTTTTTTTTCAACAAATCCTCTTAGGAATTACTACTTACCCATTATATAGGCAATAAGTTGGGAACATTATTATATGTTGAGAGACTTTGCATACTGAAATGTTTGTAAATGAGGATATTAAATAATAATCACATGTGTTTGTTACAGGAAGTAGAGTCTATGGTTCCTCATCATCTCAAAGAAGAGATAAACAATGAAGGTACACCATATCAAAATTTCACCAAGTATCATTCTGAAATGGTTTCCGACGCTGAGAAGTGGATGAAAGAAGTAGCAAGTCAATGCATGTTGGTTGCTACCCTTATAGCTACCGTAGTGTTTGCAATAGTTTTTGCATTCCCAGGTGGGTACAACCAAAACAATGGATTCCCAATATTCCTTCATAAAGGAACCTTCCTAGTGTTTGTCGTGTTTGATGCTATTTCTTTGATCGCATCTTCTACTTCAATCCTCGTGTTCTTATCCATCTTCACTTCTGATTGTGATCAAGAAGATTTCTTAGAATCATTACCCAACAAACTATTGGCAGGTCTGGTTCTGCTTTACTTCTCAATTGTGACCATGATGGTCGCATTCAGTCTTAGCTTCTTCGTGCTATTTCAAGAAAGGTTCATTGGTGTCGCTATTATTATTAGCATACTTGCTTTAATGTCTGGCATAGCATTAGCTAAACTACATCACCGTTTTCTCAAGGATGTCTTTCGCTCACAATTTAGTAAGAAGATCATCTTTAAACCGAAAAAGCAATTGTTTCACTATCAAAATCCCACGATATAGTTGTTGTGATTTGTAATATTTAATTTGAACTTCCATTTGAAGATTTTGTTTCAAGGAGATTAAATATGATGATTATATGTTGATATCTAGTGAAACTGAAGGATGGGACAAAAGATGTTTTATTAAGTATGTTTGTAATTCACAATTAATATATCGTATCTTCCTTCCTTGTAAAGTCTATAATAATAGTCTTCTTGCAACGATCAACACTACTACTATCTCATTATTTATAACATCTTCATGCATTTCCAAACATACAACAAGAAATTAATTAACTACTTGACATTCTTCCAAATTAATATCATATATATATATATATATACACATACATACATATACACACACACATATATATATATATATATCATCCATTCATGCCTCTTGTAAAATTAAATCATGACTTAATTTCTTGCATGATGAAACAACCATTCAACAATTAAAACTTGGCCGATTATATATTAAGCATGAGGTCTAATGCATTTTGAGTTGATTGGTTTACTTTCATCTTGACAATAATATAAACTTTGAGAAATAAATCATTCTAGCTACTTAAAGCATCTTTTATAGATTCTTTAAGAAAAAATTAAATCGAAGAATCTAAGACTAAAATCCTTATAAAATATTGCATTTAACTCCAATAGATTCTTTAACTTTAAGTTAACATTATTACTTATATTTATAAAATATTACGTATATCTAATAAAATATTATTTTTTAGTTCCAAACATTTTATTTCATAATTCCTTATGGATAGAATATAATAAAGTAGGGGATGATCTTCAAACTCTATAATTTATTGTTTTGGGTGATTCTTGTTAAGGATAGTTAAAATAATGTTACCCATGATTTATTGAAGATAACGGTTGAAAATACCGAGAATCACTGCATAAAAAACAATCTGGAGCCGGTTTTAACAGAACCAGTTTTTTTTGAAAAAAATAAAAACCGATTTTTTTATAACCGTTTCGGACGGTTTTGGAGGTGAATATACATATCCGGTAGAACCAGTTCGGTAAGGAAAGTAATCGGATATCCAGTAAAGAACCGGTTAAAAAACCAGTTTTAATTGGTTAAATATCCAGTAAAAAACCGATGCACAATTCGATTAAAAACCGGTTATAAAAAAATCCGGTTTTGGTTTATTTTTTCCAGAAAAATTGGATAACCGGTTATTTTATGCACCTCTAATTGCAAAACGTCGGGTTTGTCGGGTGGGTGGGTGAGGTGCACATGTCCGGTTAAATAACCTAACCGGTTATTTTAAAACCGGTTATTTAAAAAACCGGACAAACATAAAACCGATTTAGCAATTCGAAAACAAAGTTGTATCAAACCGGTTTGAAAGTAAATTTGGGTTGGACTTCTTTTGGGCTTGGATCAAAAATCTGATTCTTTTTGGATTTTTTCTTTTGTTTAGTTGTTTTATTTATTTAGTTTTATAATTATATAAATACATATAATTATAAATATAATAAAAACAATACATATAATTATATAAATACCAACCATTACCAACATACTATAAATATAAATTCAAATAAAAATACATATAAATTCAAATAAAAATGCATATATCTATATATACATATATACATATATACATACAAGTTCAAAATTTGGAGAGAGTGCGAAAACCGGGTAGAAAAAACCCGGTTATTTAACCGGTATCCAAACCGGGCTCGTTGCAAAACTCAAACCGGCTAAAAAACTGGTTGTTATTAAATAACCGGTTCGGTTAGAATCCTACCGGTTTAAATAAAACCGGTTGCGATTATTTTTTTCGGTTTTTCGGCTTTTCTGTGCACCTGTGGGTGCACTGGACCTTTGTCGGTATTGATAGTGGGCCAAATTCTCCTGCTGGGCCGAACCTTCTTGGTGGGCCACGAAATTTGGGCCTAGGCTTTTAGGTTGCAAGAAAAGACCCAATTATACAAAAAATTTGGATAATAACTCCCTTACCAAACCATCCCATATTTTTCCCTCAATGACTCCTCCTTTTATGGATCTTTTTTATTAAAAAAAGCAATAATGTGAATCGATAAAAGGAAGTTTTTTATATTTAATTTGAGTTAAGTTCCGGTGAGACCAAGCTTTTTTGGTGAGACCGGTGAGACCAACATATTTTACTTGAAACTTCACATCAAAACATTTGTGAAGGTAAAAAAAATTGAACATTCATCGTTAAAACATACTAAGAAACACTATTGGAAAAAAAAAACTCCAAAAAAAGATTAAAAAACGAAACCTTCACAGCAGTTTTTTTTTGTGAAGGTTTGCATTATATATATGTAACCTTCACAGAACTTGAGCTGTGAAGGTTACGTTTTTTAGCTTGTTTTCGATATTTTTTTGCATCGAAAGTGAATTTTAGGTCTGCGTATTCTTGTTTTATGTACATTCACGGTGTTTTTTTGTGAAGTTTCATACGTTAGGTATTGGTCTCACGCGGTCTCACGGTAACAGCTTGGTCTCACATGATCCTAAGTCATTTAATTTTAATTGATTCATAATACTCCAAACGCATAACAAGTTTTCGGTACTATTTTTCGGGTAGTAACTTAAATGTGTTCACTTTTAGTCTTATGTTAACAACTTTTTTCTTCCAAAATTTAATATTACGTCATAATAAAAAAAAAAATACTTACATTCATTAAAATATATATTTCGGCTCCCAAGTTTACAATGATCGTGTTGCGCCCCTTCAAATATTGTTGCAAATTTTCAATCTCTGTTTATCATTTTATGATTATATATATGAAATTAAGTAATGTTTATTTGGATAAAATGTTGATTATTGATAATCTCATATGGAGCTCACTTCTAAGAACATCAATACACGTGAAAAGGAACATCTTTGCTCACTAAACGATTAAGGCTAGCGGAGGAAGTCGATCAAAATCGATACCTATCTTGTATACGAGAAAAGTCGCACTACCCATTTTTACATGCTAAATACATGATATAACGTTATTATATCAATACAACTCAACTCGGTCTCTTCTTAAGAAATTAGTTTTTCCGATCCATCTATACAATCTTTAAATCCAACCCAATTGATCAATACTTTATTATTCATCAAATATTCTATTCAATCTAAAATATATTTTATTATCTATAAAAATTATCATACACCAAACCGTAATATTTAATTGAATATGACAACTAACAATTACGACTTTTGTTTATTTTATTTTTAACTTAAAAAGAAAACAAAAACTTGGCGAATTATAATAGTTCTTTTAGTCTTTCTATAATTGTATTATTAAATAATAATTGCAATAATCAAGATTATAGTTGAAAACCATATAAAAAATGTTTAGATTAAGATATTTTATCCATCGTTGACAATCTAACACCTTCATTAAACTTATAATGGTAGATCATGGCCTATTAAAACACTATCTCCCGTAAGCGTTTTACATGTAAGAGTCGGTCTACTCAATTACTTGTCAACGTTCTTTTCAGGTAAAATCATTGCTTGTTGTCATTATGTTTATTCGATAAGGTAAAGTGGTCAGATAAACACATACCCCCAAAATGTGTGTGTTATCTGCTGTTCAAAATTTTTTTAGCACCACATAACTCGACGCACTATTTCGCTTCGCTCCCATCGAGCCTACATTGTATATTAGTTGTTATTTTGCCGCCTCATTTTTATTCAAGCCGTTGATCGATAAAGCTTTTCTAATTTTTTCCATCTCTCTCTCTCTCTCATGCTTTCCCTATATATTTTGTAGAATCTGTTGTTGAAGATCATGAATGTTTGATGCAGATAAACAGGCTTAGTTCAAATGGATGAGGAGGAGAATGGTGAGATACAAACACCACCTTCAAGTCCAGAAAGTTTTAATCTTCCTTGTCAAGATCTACTTGCTGGTATATAAGTTCTTTTATACAACTAAGGCATCTTAATTATTCTTACATGTTTGAAAAACACATAACTGCGATTTCACGGTTTGGCTCGCAAGAATCTAATGGAATTGGAATGCCAAATTCCTTAGTGAAATCCTTTGAACTGCATTGAATTCCACAATTTAAGGAATTTATCATTCCTTGGCTTAAGTGAAAGAAATCAAACATGTGGTCAAATTCCTTCAAAGTCAAATTCTTTTGCAGTTCCATCAGATTCAATTCTGTGAACCAAACGCTGATCCGATCCCTAGGGTTTTATATTTGTTCTCATCTTAGGAAGGATTGTGATATTAACTTAATTTTGGCATTAGATGACAGAAGAAAAGACTTCATCGAAATTTGTCTTCCTCTATGTAAAGCATCAATCATCGGAGACTGGAAAGCTGCGAAATGTATCCTTGAAAATAACAGAAATCTGGTCCGGTATTCCATCACTGAAAATTGCGAGACTACACTTCATGTTGCTGCTTCAGCCAAAAACACCGATTTCGTGGTTCAAATTCTGAAAATGATGAACAAGGAAGACTTGCTGCTTCAGACTATAACCGGCCACACTGCCCTCTGTTCAGCTGCTATTGCTGGAAACGTGGAAATGGCTCGCATTTTGGTGACTAAGAACGAGGACCTGCTTACGTTCAGCAACGAAAGCGGATCGATGCCACTCAGCGTTGCTGCTTCCTATGGAAACTATGATATGGTGATTTATCTGTATGACAAGTTTAACAAAATGGAAGGGCTTAGATGGAGTACTTTGAATAAGCAACTGCTTTTAAGATCATGTGTCGAATCTAATCTCTTTGGTAAGTGCTTTGGTAAACGATTAAGATCTTTAAGACAAATGATCAAGATGATCTTGATATCAAATAGAACATGGCCCTTTTAAGATTCTAAGATCTATCCCATCTTATATATATATATATATATATATATATATATATATAGAGAGAGAGAGAGAGAGAGGAGAGTTTAAATGTGAACCACTTTTTGGTTGTGAACGTGAGGACAGTCGAGAGCGCGACACGTGGCGGATGACTAGGTGCCACGTCAGATACACGGCGGATGACTAGGCGCGATTCATGGGAGGTCATTGACTTAAAGGGGGGGGGGGACCACACTCATAGCCGCCTTTATTGACTAGTCTCCGCCACGTGTCGCGCTTTCGGCTGTTCTCACGTTCACAACCAAAAAGTGGTTCACATTTGAACTTTCCTCTCTCTCTCTCTCTCTCTCTCTCTTTATATATATATATATATATAGAACCTAATACTATATATATATATATACACACACACACGTTGAGAGGGGATAGGTTCAACAGAAAACCTCAAAAAACCGAAAACTGAGCAACACCCTTGTACCCCTTTATCTAAACTGTATCCTCTTGTGCATAGAACTGATTAAGTTGTTTTTTGGTTTTTATGTACGTGTGCATATTTGCACATGTGCATACGGTTCAAATGAAGGGCTATGAGGGGTGTTCTTCATTAATTTTTGGTTTTTTTAGGTTTAATTTCCGTCTCTCTTTATGTATGTGTGTATGTATGTACGTGTGTGTGTATACCGTTAAAAGCCTAATATTTATTAAGAATCCGAGAACGGCTCACTTGCTGCGACCCTACATATGATATGTATCAGGGATATGACAGTGTAAATCATAATAAATTTGGTAATATATTGATCACGAATTTGTGATTCAAAAAGATTAATATATTTATCGTGAATTTGTGATTCATCCTGAAGAGGAATACGGGGCTTGCTATGGATGCTTTCCCGGTTCTTAACTAATTTTATATAGGTTTTTGACGGAAACTTTTTGTGGATCTCTATATGTTTGTTTAATAGGATATAGTTTAATTATTTCTATATATTTGTTTAAAAGTATGCATGGTTTTGTGTAAAAACGAAAGGTGGTTTACAAATTGTGGTCAACTATTGTTGGTTTGGCTATAGACTCTTTTTTTTAGGATAGGGTTCATCTAGACTACATCCTTGACAATTTAGAAATTAAATTAAATTCGGCCGTCTAAGACTAAGCCTGACCACAAGATGTGCATGAAGGAATTCGAACCTAGGACAAATGGGATATCATCCACATCCCCCACAGGTCTTACCGACCATAGAGTTTTTTCGTCATCAAGCTAATTTGTAAATCTTTTGTAGATGTTGCACTACAAATAATCAAAGAGCACGGAGAACTTGATCAAGGTGGGGCCATACTTGGCATTTTGGCTAGGAGGCCTTCTGCTTTTAAACAATCAAAATCGGAGTCACGTAAGCATCATTCAATTTTCATTGTACATTTATCTTATAGTAATTTGCTTTTTGGTCCAATGATCACACTACAAAACAAATGAACATTCTCGTCGGAAAGGTGTGAATGCATCACAAGTGGTCAGTTGGTCGGGGACCACCCTACCAACAGATCATCGACTGATAATATAGTGATGGATAACCGACAACCGTTGTTTCCGACAGAATTTAACTTAAACAAATAGTTGATTTTAAGTTATTTTACCGACATAATTCCATTGAATTATTTAAATAATTAAATTTATTTAAAATACTTTAAATAAATAAAAATATAAAAATTAAATAATCCGTCGGTAATTTAATTTTTAATTTTATATTAAATAATCCGCCAAAAATTGAATCCGTCGGTGTCTCCTTGATGTTGGGTCGGTATTTTCGGACGGATAAACTCCATTGGTAACTTTGGTCTGAAAATCTAGGAGTGTGAGTTTCTCGGTCACACTGTTAACTCTTTTATCCCTATTCAAATTAACTATATCAGATAACTATGTCAATCTTAGTTAAAGGTGCACTAGATGCATCTGGTTCCAAGTTAATATTAGATAAAAGGGGTTCTGTTGATTATAATTATAAGTTTGTTTTACTTTTGGTACGATCTGAACTAACTCCGTTAAAAAAGTTTATTAACTCAAAGTTTTTTTTTTTTTTTTTTTTTTTTTTTTTTTTTTGCATTTTTGCATTTTTGCATTTTTGCCATTTTTCTAAAAATTCTACCTATATATACAATATAGTTTTATGTAGGGTTAAGTACATGAGAGTGTATCGAACTTGTCACGTTTTATCATTGTATGTACTCAACTTTAAAACTTATTGATTAATGTACCGAACTTGCTAAAATTGCCATTGTATGTATTCAACTTTATCAAAAACCTAACATTTAATGTATCCAACTTGTCACGAAAGTGTATCCAACTTGTCATGAAATACATACAATGGCAATTTTAGCAAGTTCGGTACATTAATCAGTAAGTTTTAAAGTTAAGTACATACAATGATAAAACGTGACAAGTTCGATACACTTCCATGTATTTAACCCTTTTATGTACATGTAATATAAATAAAGAAGACCCATGTGTTCCCTTTTGCATAACTAAGGGGTATCGGACTAACATCAAAAGCTTTAGGGACTAAAACGTAGGACTGAAACCAAGCCTTATGTATATGGTTTTGTCTCGGTCTTAGGATGGGAAAATCGCTACTAGGACTATTTAGGAACGAAAATATGAAAATGTATAAAATGTGTATCAAAATCAATCGCAAACCAAAATATTTTCATAATGTTTCGAATGTGTATCAAAACAAAGCACAAACAGTCTAAAGTCTAGAAGTTCAACAATCTTTGGTATTCTTTCACGGGTTTCCTTTTCCATTTTTGTTCATCTATAGCTTCTTCAATCTCTATATATACAATTAACTATCGAGTCACGAATTTGTGGATCTTTTAATGTGTATGTAGGGATACCGATTTTTTGACGGTTTTATAGGGAACGATTTTTTGATGGTGATAAAAATTGGAAAAAATATGGATACTTAGGCTATGTTTGGCACGCGTAGCTTATAAGCTAGCTGGTAGCTGATAAGCTAGCGAATAGCTGATAAGCTAGCTGTTGATTGATAAGCTTGCTAGTAGCTGATAAGCTAGCTGTTGAACAAATTATGTTTGGCAAAAACTAGCTTATGAGTATGTAAAATGACCAAAAAGGATATATTTGAATTTAATAGTAATTAATATTAATAAGGGTATAATTGGAAAACGCTACAATAAGCTCCTCATAAGCTACTCAAAGTAGGGTTTCAAAAAGCTAGCTTATAAGCTAGCTTCCTGGTACATGTTTGGATGGACTAGCTTATAAGCTAGCTTATAAGCTAGCTTATGCTTGCCAAACACAGCCTTAGCCTCGCCACAAGATGGGATATTCCACCATCCCCTAGGCCTATATTGCCAATAAGCTACCATCCTTGTGTTGTAATTTACTCTTTATGTTATATATAGTTTGTTATGAATGATTTTCAAACATTTGTAACTTATATTCTTGGATGGCCAGCTTTTTTGGCTCATCGACCTACTTGGTTTCTTGTTTGATTGTTGCTTTCATATTTAGCAGGCACTTTAAAACCTGCTCCAGAGGGAAGTGAAGCTATTAAATTACTAAAAGCAGTATGGACCAACTTTGTAGAAAGGCCAAAGGCTGAAGTAGATGAAATACTCAGAGACGCTGTATTTAAAGCTACGGAAATGGACAACACTGAATTTGTAGTTGAGCTTATTCGTGAATATCCTCGTCTTATATGGATGACAGAGAGTAAGTATGAGCAAAGTATATTTCACGTTGCTGTCCGTCATCGTCACGAGAGCATTTATAGTTTGTTATATGAGATTGGGTCAATGAAGGATATGATAATTCGTCTTAGAGACACAAACGGAAATAATATATTGCATTTAGCTGGATACCGTAAATTCATAAGGCAAGTTGAAGAGACAGACAAATCTGGGAACTTGGCAGGAGCAGCTTTTGAATTGCAACGAGAACTATTATGGTTTAAGGTACATCATTCTCTTCATAATTCAGGGTCACGATGAGTTCACAAAGTTTACAAGATATTTGAGGTTTACAAATGAACCTCCCCCTCTCTCTCTCTATATATATAAATTTTGACAATCTTATTTTTTTACATAAAGTACATGGACAATCTTTCTTTATTGAATTATTCAAATAGCTATTTCTTTAACAATAATCCGTTCCATATGTGCATCCACATGTTGGCCCCTCAACTAGTTTTAGTATATATGATGAATTTCTTACAAATGATTCTCAGTAAAGTTTTTCTATATTTATCATAGATGGTTGAGATGAAGTGGTTTCATATGAGAGAACGTTAACTATTTAAGAAAACAAGAAAAGCTTTGTTAATGTCCAAAATCATATATGGTTTATACGACTTTGCTTGCGACTTTAAGTCGCATCCAAAGCTTTGTTAATGTCCAAAATCATATATGGTTTATACTATATCTATATAGGGCAAGTTCAAATGTGAACCACTTTTTGGTTGTGAATGTGAGGACAGCCAAGAGCGCGACACGTGGCGGATGACTAGGCGCCACGTTAGGTCACACGGCGGATGACTAAGCGCGATTCATGGGAGGGCATTGAATTAAAGGGGGGGAACAAACTCATAGCCGCCTTTATTGACTAGACTCCGTCACGTGTTGCGCTCTCAGTTGTCCTCACGTTCACAACCAAAAAGTGGTTCACATTTGAACTTTCCTCTCTCTCGCTCTCTCTCTCTCTCTCTCTCTATATATATATATATATATATAGGGGAAGGTTCAAACGAGAAGCATGTCAATTTAAGAAAATGTGAGGAGCAATCTTAGCCACTCATCTCGCTGTTACGGTTGATATATAGATTATTGTAATATATATATATATATGTATGTATGTATGTATGCATGCATACATACAGAAGCACATGTACACAAGTATTTACAGAGAGACAACAATTATGCTGAGGGTTAATTATTTTGCATGTTTTTTTTTTCTTTTCAACAAACCCTCTTAGGAATTACTACTTACCCATTATATAGGCAGTAAGTTGGGAACATTATATGTAAATGAGGATATTAACTAATAATCACATGTGTTTGTTACAGGAAGTAGAGTCTATGGTTCCTCATCATTTCCAAGAAGAGGAAAACTTTTACTTTGAGACACCATATCAAATTTTCACCCAGTATCATTCTGAAATGGTTTCCCAGGCTGAGAAGTGGATGAAAGAAGTAGCCAGTCATTGCATGTTGGTTGCTACCCTTATAGCCGCCGTAGTGTTTGCAATAGTTTTCGCATTCCCTGGTGGGTACAACCAAGACAACGGCTTCCCAATATTTCTTCATAAAGGAACCTTCCTAGTATTTGTCGTGTTTGATGCTATTTCTTTGATCGCATCTTCTACTTCAATCCTCGTGTTCTTATCCATCTTCACTTCTGCTTGTGATCAAGAAGATTTCTTAGAATCATTACCCAACAAACTATTGCAAGGTCTGGTTCTGCTTTACCTCTCAATTGTGACCATGATGGTTGCATTCAGTCTCAGCTTCTTCGTGCTATTTCAAGAAAGGTTCATTGTTGTCGCTATTATTAATAGCATACTTGCTTTAATGTGTGGCATAGGATTAGCTACACTACATCAACGTTTTCTCAAGGATGTCTTTCGCTCACAACTTAGTAAGAAGATCATCTTTAAACCGAAAAAGCAACTGTTTCACTATCAAAATCCCACGATATAGTTGTTGTGATTTGTAATATTTAATTTGAACTTCCATTTTAAGATTTTATTTCAAGGAGATTAAATATGATAATGTGGTGTATGTTGAGGATTATATGTTGATATCTAGTGAAACTGAAGGATGGACAAAAGATGTTTTATTAAGTATGTTTGTAATTCACAATTAATATATAATTATATCGTATCTTCCTTCCAATCTATAATAATAGTCGTCTTGCAACACTACTATCTCTATAATAATAAAAGCAACACTACTATCTCATTATTTAAAACATGTTCATGCATTTCCAAACATACAACAAGAAATTAATTAACTACTTGACATTCTTCCAAATTAATATCATATATATATATAGAGCAAAGTTCAAATGTGAACCACTTTTTCACTGTGAACATGAGGACAACCGAGAGCGTGCCACGTGGCACACATTGACGCGATTCATGGGAGGGTGGAGATTATTAAAGGAGAGGATCCGGTCAAAGCCGCCTTTATTGATCGGATGAGTGGTTGAGATTTGTCCTCACGTTCACAACAAAAAATTGGTTCACATTTGAACTTTCCTCTATATATATATATATATATATATATATATATATCATGCATCCTGTCATGCCTCTTGTAAAATTAATTTATGACTTAATTTCTTGCATGATGAAACAACCATTTAACAATCAAAACTTGGCCGAATATATATTAAGCATGAGGTCTAATGCATTTTGAGTTGATTGGTTTACTTTCATCTTGACAATAATATAAACTTTAAGAAATAAATCATTGTAGCTACTTACAGCATCTTTAATAGATTCCTTAAGAAAAAAATTAAATTGGAGAATGTAAGATTAAAATCCCTATAAAATATTGCATTTAACTTCAGCTTGAGAAGGAGATTTTTAGAGACATAAAATTTTTTGCGTTCAATTGGATAAGATGTCGTTACAAGGGGGGAAATAGTCTTAGTTGGGAGAATTGGGTTTATAACCCGCTTGATGGTGTTCTGTTTTGTTCCTCTCTAGCTTCTTGCTAGTTCCTCTTAATAAAATTTCTCTCTTTTGCTGTCAAAAAAAAAAAAAAAAAAAAAAGACACTCCAACAAATTCTTTAATTTTAAGTTAACATTATTACTCATATTAATAAAATATTACGTATATCTAATAAAATATTATTTCTCTTTTCCAAACATTTTATTTCATAGTTCCTTATGAAAAGTTCAAAAAAATCCAAAGAAATATTTCATTTTGATTGGTTAAGTCCCTAAACAATTTCTCATTTTGAATGAAAAATTATTAAACTTTTTCATTAAACTTTCTTCACCTCACCTTGTTTGACTCTAATCATCATCCGATAACGGTCCGGCAGTGGAACGAAAACCCGAATTTCCATTTCCACATTAGGCCTGTTTTTGAAAGCTAGCGGTAAGCCTGGCTCCTATTGGTTCGGCTAAAGTGCAGCCTGTGGCGTTAAACTAAATAAATAACTCCTATGGTATTCTCTAGGTCGCAATCGATGTGTAATTAGTTTATCGTTTATTGATGTTTACGTTTGCAAGATAAATGAACTATGAAGACGACTCTTTTTTGCCAGTATTGTTTTACAGGTCGCAATCCGGGTATAATTATTCTATACTTTATTGATGTTCACATTTCGTCGATTTTTGTTTGTTTCAAGTGTAGCTTAAAGTTATACAAATTAGCTAGAAACGCAATCGATCAGTATTCTACTGCCTTGGAAGCTAAGCTAAGGGACAATATTCTTATTGATGTTATGATTAAAGTTGGTCTTAGACATGGCTTTATTTTACTTTCTTTTTCTCTTTGACTAGCTTTGTGCTTTCTTCTTCCCTCCTTGGTTGTTCATTCTCTCTTTTCAGAATGATTTAAGTTTGCCAGTTTTCCTTCCATGTTACCAAAATCATAAAATGTCTTTCATAAAAGAGTTTGAACATCTTAGAATTCCCCTCCAAGATATAAAACTCGCCACCAACAACTTCGATGACAACAACTACATCAGTCGTGGTGGATTTGGAAAGGTTTACAGAGGAGAACTCATCCGCTTCGGGAAGTCGGTTATGGTTGCCGTCAAGTGCTTAGATCCGACGTTTGGACAAGGAAACACTGAGTTTTGGAATGAGATTATGATGCTTTCCCGTTACAAACATCAAAATCTTGTTTCTTTGTTAGGGTATTGTTACGAGGATGGTGAGAGTATCCTTGTGTACGAGTATCTGTCTAACAAAAGCCTCAACATGCATCTAAGCAGTATCCATCTCTCATGGATTCAACGCCTTAAGATATGTATTGGGGCGGCTAAAGGGCTACAGTATCTTCATGATCCTGGCATGACAATGCTAAGAGTGTTACATCGTGACATTAAGAGCTCAAACATATTATTGGATGATAATTGGAATGCCAAGATCTCAGATTTTGGACTTTCCCGTTTCGTCCCTGCTAATCAAGAATTTATTTTCACCAACCCTGTAGGATCATTTGGGTATTGTGATCCAGCTTACGTTGAGTCAGGGCTCTTGACAAAAGAATCCGATGTGTATTCATTTGGTGTAGTTTTATTTGAAGTCTTATGCGGAAGGCTTTGCGTTGTTGATTATAACGACAATCGTCGATTCTTATCAAAGTTGGCAGAAAGATGCTACAAAGAAAAGAGACTAGATACAATTGTGCAAGGTGGTTTATTGGAGCAAATGTCGAAAGAGTGTTTGCGGACGTTCTCAACAATTGCATATCAATGTCTACATGAAGATCGCACACAACGACCAACATTTGGTACGATTTTAAGAGAACTTGAAATTGCACTTCGATTACAATATCAAGATCAAGTAAGTTTTATTTTACAAAGTAATTAACAAATTTACATGGCAACAATATTGAATTTATAAGACGCCAAAAATTTCTAATTCAAGCCTCATAATAAACTATTTTACAAGATTTAAAGTTTAATATTATGACACCTGTATATAAATAAGATATTTTGTTAGTTTATTTTATTCACTTTTAAAGGACACCTGTAATTTGTAAACCCGATTTTGTTATAATATTAGTCTGGCTCTTATATATAAATTATTGCAAACATATTTGATTGCAGAGTGCGTTCCCGGAGAACGACGATTTTGCCCCGAACACCCAATGGGCACACATCAACGAAACCGAGCAATATCTGAAAGACACCTCGACTGCTTTTCGAACACCTGATGATGCTGCAGTTCGTATACAGACTGCGTTTCGGGAGCATTTGCTGAGACATAAAAAAGTTTTCTACCCTCGTAAAAAGGGGGCCAGAAGGTTTGAGCATTCGTTAAGCATCGTGAAGAAAGGAATGAAACAGCAGCTGAAGTGCTGAACGGATACAGAACGTGTTTCGCTCTTGGAAGAAAAGACAGGAATTCCTGAATCACATCAATCAAAGTCACTCAAAAGCTCTCTCGGTTGTGGAATCCGATGCCAACGTGACTTAAAAAGCGGTTTGCATAAGTCGTGTAGGAAGTAGCCTTCAATCTCGCTTACCGAGAGTTGAATGCAACAAGTTTGTTAATTTCTTTTTTGTATGTATGTGTATATATATATATATAGAGAGAGAGAGAGAGGAAAGTGCAAATAGAAACTCATTTTTCATTGCGAACACGAGGACAGCTGAGAGCGCGTCACGTGGCATATTCGGTCTGAATAATACAAGATTATTCAGACCGAATAGTACGCATTATTCAAGGTGAATAACACAGTATTCAGACTGAATAATACTGAATGTGGTATTATCGAGTCTGAATATTGTATTATTCACCTTGAATAATGCATACTATTCAATCTAAATAATCCTGTATTATTCATACTGAATATGAGGCGAATAGAACACGTGACGCACTCTCGGCTGTCCTCACGTTCGCAATCAAATTTTAGTTTCCATTTGAACCATATATATATATATATATATGTGTGTGTGTGTGTGTGTGTGTGTGTAGTTTGTTAGAATTGTTTGGTTTGTATTTGATACTACCCCCCTATATATATAATTACGTTGGCATTGTTAAATGATACAATATATCTATCATAGAAAAAACCAGAAATACAGAACCATCTCCAATACAAAATGTTCAAACATATAACATGTTGTAACTTAAATCCGAGGCAAAAAAAAGACGATAATTAAACATAGTATCGAACAAAGTTTATAGAACTATAAAAGCAGTAGTAGATGGTTTAGAGGTCAATCTAAAGGATCAATCTTCAGAAGGTAGAACCATCCTTATGAACAACATCACACAAACAGGAACATCTCCTGTTGCATAGTGGAAAGTAGGGGAAGAGTAAGATGCTAACAGAAAAACTGATTTGTTATAAATATGTACAAAGGTTCATAGATAAGCAGAGAACATACCAACTAGAAGCATTTCTTCATCGACGCATAGTATTTTCCCTTCAGTTTTCTCCCAATTGCGAAATTGTGGCAGCTGCAGAATTAAATGCATTGCAAAGTAGATAGCAGCAATTTGTGTTAACTGAGTACGAAAACCGAAAGCATATATACACAAGCATGCAAAGAGATCCAAAGAGAAAAAGATCTGTGAAAACATATACAATAAGACCATCAACTATCAGCAGTTACTACACCATTCACACATGAATAACATTATACCACACAAAAGTGCTTGTCATATGTATGTCTTGTGATGAAAGCTTTATCCATCAGCTAAGATTCAAACCTCGGTCTGATCTTGAACGGATTGGGACTCGTGTTGAATCCCAGCCATCGGTTTGCTTATCAAACGATATTAGATGAGTTGAATGGAAAACAAGTGTCCTATAAATCCCATCTTTTTAGAGAACACCTATGTTTTTAAGACACTTTTTCAAATAGTATACTATAAAAAAGTTATTAGGACACTTTATCTCAAAAATGTCTTAAAAAACTTGTTACTACGTCCAAAAGCATCCTATAAGCTTAATTAGGACACTTAGGGTGCGTTTGGTTGCGGAAAACTATTTTCATTTTCTTAGATTTCAGTTTTCTATGAAAATTTTAGAAAACACATTTGGTTGAAATGGTGGAGTTTACAATTTCCATTTAGAAAATTTTGAAAAACTACTAAAATGAGTTTTCTAATTTACATAAAATTTAGAAAACAAAAAAATTTTCGTTTTTTTGGAACACTTTTGAAGAATGAATGAACCAAACGCGTTTTCTAAATTTTCATTTTCCTTAGAAATTTTTTCTATAAAACTAGAAAATTTTCCACAACCAAACACACCCTTAGGCTATCTTTACTTGTGGAAAAGTGTTTTCATTTTCATAGAAAACGTTTTCAGAAAATGGAGTTGAGTTTTCATTTTCAGTGTTCTATGAAAATTTTAGAAAACTCGTTTACTTGAAATGATGGAGTTTTCATTTTTCTAAATGGAATCAAGTAAACAAGTGTTTTGATTTTTCATTTTTCGTGAAATTTTTTTCTAGAAACAGGAAATTTTTCAAGAAGTAAACATACCCTTAGTTATTTTAAGTGTCCTATAAACTTAATTTGGTTATAGTGGTGGTTATAGAAACGCTCTAAACGAACCGAACATACACAAACAGAGGCTTGTTCCTATTCGTTCGTTTAACTTAACAAAACAAACACGAACGTTAAACAAACAAGAAAGATAGAGAGGGAGTGCTCCTTACTTGAGCCTGAAAAAGCCGCTAAACGTAAATTTAACACCTTTGAGGACGAGTCCACGGTCATCCGTGTAATAGCCAATGATTTTTGCATACTTCTTTACTTCCCACGGAAGCAAAGTAGCACCGGAGTAGATTCCGTTGATGAAAACCATCAAAAAGATGTGGTTATCAGTTTCACTAGGAAAATACTCCTCCCAATTGCACAACCTTTTGGTCAACACTTTCTTGACCTTACCTGGTTTGACTCTAACGATCATCCGATATCGGTCTGGCCGATCAGGTGGAACGAAAACCCGAATCTCCATTTCCACGTTAGCCCTGTTTTCGAAAGCGGTAAGCCTGGCTCCCATTGCTTCGACTAAAGTGCACCGTGTGCTATGTGTTAAACAAAATAAGTAACTCAAGGAAGGAGTATAACAGATAGTAATTACAGGTCACAATCGAGGTGTAAATAGTTTATCATTCATTGATGTTTACTTTTGCAAGCCGAATGAAGACGACTCTTTTTTTACCTAGATTGGTTCACAGGTCGCAATCCGTATATAATTATTCTATCCTTCATTGATGTTCACATTTCGTTGCTTTTTGTTTGTAATTTGTATCAAATGTAGCTTAAAGTTGTACAGATTAGCTAGAAACAAATTCAGTGTTCTACTTCCTTGGAATCTCCATTTGGGGATTTAAGGGATATATAACGCGTATTTGTTTGTTTTTGTGTATGTATGTGTATATATGTAGATATATCTGTGTGTGTGTGTGTGTATATATATATATATAGAAAGAAAGAGAAATAGACGGAGGTTAAGGGAGAATTTCAAAAAAAACATGAAAAACTGAGGAACTCCTTTGGTAACTATTCATGTGAACGATGTACACATGTGCATACAAGTAATTGAAGTTGTTTCCTTGGTTTTTATGCACACGTGCATACCATACAAATTGCTTACAATATACTTGTATTCACATTTGCATACCTCCCAGATGAATGGTTACCAGGATGTTCCTCCATATTTCATTTTGTTACGGTTTTCACATGTGCATACTGTACAGATTGGTATTTATCAATGAAGCTTCCAGGAATTTTCCTAGAAAAGGACCTACTTGAGCAAAAATAGATAAACATGTATGTTAATAGACCAAAGGATCATTGGCCCAAAGGTATACAGGTTACTCACAAAAAGAGGTTCAAAGTGAGAAGCGTACATAAGTATATCACGGTATATAAATATCATATAGTATCAACTCAAAGACAATCTCGCCTATCAAAAATCCAAACCTATTATACAAGTCCAATGTTTTAACGGTTGTTCTCCACATGTCCTATGTTCTATATTATCACGATGGCATTGATATAATCAGGATTATATTCGGTTTTCAAATCATAGTTGGTTTTATGTAAGAACACTAGGCATCGTGAGAAAGGTCAGAAGAGATCTCCACCTTTAGATCAATCCAAATTGAAGATTAACCGAAAATACCCTTCTAAGCAAATTCAAAGAAGATTTTGGGACTTAATCTAAGCCATTAGATCAACACTAAATAAAAGTAATCAACAATCCAAATCCTATTCTCACACCTCTCATCTAAACTCCTATTCTCACACGATCCTTTTGCCCTTTCAGATCATAAGCATTCAAGTTATGTTTAAACCTAAATATAAACATATACAAATACATATCACAATATCATTCCAAACAAAAGTATTACCAAATAGCAGCCAAGAATTGCATCTCACATACAATACAAGAGGAGATCAAATAACTTATCAAGAAAAATTCCAGTACTTTATGATTCATAAAAGATGATAATTACCAAAATACCCCTAATTTTAATACATAAAAATTGTACCTTGATTTGGGGGAAAAATAAGTAGCCCTAAAACCCAAATGTTTTGGAGATGAGAATGTATGAAGCTGACGGAAGTCAATCCAAGTCAAACCCAGAAAAACCCATCAAATCTTTACTCCGATATCTTCTGATAACCAACGAATTTTGCGTAATCTTTATGAAATTTGTAACAAAAGAAATTGAGATAAATATATATAAAAAAGATTACGCAAAAATCATTGGCTACAGCAGTAATGAAAGGAGAAGAAGATCGGAAGAGTAGGGTATGACGTGGATTGACGCCGGCAGATTATTCACGATTTCTCCGATCAATTTCTCGCCGGAATCTTCTTCAGATCGCCGGAGAAATGGAAAAAATTGGGGAAACAAGGCTACAGAGTACAGAATGAAAAACTTTTGATTTTTAAGTTTTCTGAGTTACAGGAACAGTCCTTGTATTGTTTCATTATAGACGTGTTTCGCGTTTTAAAGTTTACCTTTTGCAAATTCAGTCCCATTTTCTATTATCTTTTTACGGTATCACCTGACGTTAGTTAAAAAGTAAAGTAAATATTGATCAGTCAAAATCCAAAAAAAAAAAAAAAAAAAAATCTTTAATATAAACGAAAAGGGAGAGATCAAATAAGAAGTAGCAAGAAAATTGTAAAGTGGACAAGTGATCTTTAATCTTTTATTCGGGTAATTATTGCGACTTTGAAATATGGTTATTTGATAACTCTTATCATTTAATCATCCAACACCGAACATTAAGCAATCGTCAAACAACTTGTTAGTATATGAATTGCACATGTTGATGTATTAATGTATAATTCATGTACGAATAAGCTAAAAATAGTTAATATGTGAATTACACAACTTCATATATAAACGTATAATTCATATATGAATCGGTTAAAAATAGTTTAACTTATGAATTAAACTAGTTTATATATGAACATATATTTCATATGTAAATCACATAAGTTCATATATGAACCTGTTTTCGGCCTATTTGTAACAGTTATGAAACTACCACTGTATGTTTTGCATAACTACGAATTTTGACCGCTAAATATTCAATTCGTTGACCGGTTAAAGCTGTAATCTTTGAGTAGTCAAATTCGATCTTAGTCATATCAACAACTAGAAATCATTTCTTCACTTTACATTTTTTAGCACTTCTTATTTTGACCTTTGGCTATGACACGAACGGACCTACATAGGTGCCCATGGTGGCACATGCCTCCGTATCATTCCTCCATCTCAGTGTAAAGGTCTTGAAAGTGTCACCGTATTAATTTGTTGTGTGTCACCATATATATTTTGAAACTGCAATAAAGACACAAATTCTCCGTGGTTGAGTTGGTTAGTTTTTTGTTTTTTAAAGGGAAGGTCATGAATTCAAATCTTGTTAGAAAGATTTTTTATTTTATGTTTTTAGCTTTTAATATTATATTTATTACATTTAAAAAAAATTGTAATAACAAAACATGAACATGAGACTTTTCATTTAAAAATTGAGAAAATTAACTAATCAATCAATATTGACTTAATAAAAAATGTCTCTACAAATGTTCTTTAGGTCCGTCCCTAGACTATGATACTAAATTAGACACTTTGGATTATTTTGTAGGACCTAGGTTGCATGCCTAATTGACTTTATAAAGTGATAAATGGGTCTTTGATGTAATACTATATAGAGGGAGGTTCGTACAAGAACAACCCAATTTGCAAGAACAAAGGAACCAAGGAAATCACATGTGATTCTGTGCTGCGATGGAAAAAGCGTGTGTAGGCCACGCTCCGACAAGGCGAGTGGGTGAGCCGCAAGTGGACGTCCATGCACAAAATCACGTGTGATTTTGTTGGTTCCTTCATTCTTGCAATTTGATTTTGTTCTTGTTTGAACCTAATTCATACTATATAATCCATCACATATGACAATAATATATAAATGTCGACAACCTTTAATCTACACACCAATAGGTCTCCTACGCGTGTTATCAAATATGATAAAAGGATATTTTTTGTTTAAACGTTTGGTTGTATATAGCCATCAAGATATTTAGATTGGAATTACATACGTGATGAGCTCATGACTTTATTAAAAATATTACACTATGAGCCAAAGAACACCAAATAATATTAATACCCTTTCCTTACTTTCAAAATAATGCTAATTCCCCATTTCCTTTCTTTTTCTAGTTACTTTCTTTGTGCTTTCTTCTTCTTCTTCCCTAGTTGGCTATTGCATACAACTGATTTAAGTTTGCTTGCTTTCCTTTCCTTCCATCTACCAAAATCATAAAAATGTCTTCCATAAAAGAGTTTGAACATCTTAGAATTCCCCTCCAAGCCATAAAACTTGCCACCAACAACTTTGATGGAAACAATTACATCAGCCGAGGTGGATTTGGAAAGGTTTATAAAGGAGAACTCGTTCACTTCGGAAAGTCGGTTATGGTTGCCGTCAAGTGCTTAAATCGGGAGTTCGGTCAAGGAAACCCCGAGTTCTGGAAGGAGATTATGATGCTTTCCCGTTACAAACATGAAAATCTCGTCTCTCTCTTAGGATTTTGCTACGAGGAGGGTGACAGTATCATTGTGTACGAGTATCTGCCTAACAAAAGCCTCAACATGCATCTAAGCAGTATTGATCTCTCATGGATCCAACGCCTTAAGATATGTATTGGGGCAGCCAAAGGACTCCAGTATCTTCATGATCCTGGTAGGACCATGCAAAGAGTGTTACATCGTGACATTAAAAGCTCCAATATATTACTAGATGAAAATTGGAATGCCAAGATTTCAGATTTTGGACTTTCCAACTTCGGCCCTGCTAATCAAGAATTCTCATTTCTTTTCACCCACCCCGTGGGATCATTCGGGTATTGTGATCCAACTTATGTTGAGTCAGGGTTCTTGACAAAAGAATCTGATGTGTACTCATTTGGGGTAGTTCTATTTGAAGTCTTGTGCGGAAGGCTTTGCATTGTCGATTATGATGACAATCGCCGATTCTTATCAAAGTTGGCACAAAGTTGCTACGAAGAAAATAGGCTAGAAACAATTGTGCAAGACGGTTTGTTGGAGCAAATGTCAAAAGAGTGTTTGCGGAAGTTCTCAACAATTGCATATCAATGTCTAAACAAAGATCGCACACAACGTCCAACTTTCGCTAAGATCGTAACAGAACTTGAAGTTGTACTTCGATTTCAATACCCGGACCAAGTAAGTTTTATTTTACAAAGTAATTAACGAATTTACACTACAACAAGATCGAACTTGTGATGCCAAATATGTCTAATTTAAGCCTCATAATATAATGTTTTACAAGACTTAAAGTTTATAAAACATAAAACTTGTAATAAGTTAAGATGACACTCTTGGACGACGTCTTAAAAAATATTATATTGCAGTTTTGAAATAAGATGTTCTGTTAGATTCTTTATACGACACTTTTAAAAACCTCTTACGCTTTAGGCCTTTAGCACCTTTTCATAAGGCACTTTTTTCAATAAATGTAAAGATGTCCAAACTCGTCTTATAAACTTAATATAACACTGTAACACTTTTACAGAGGACACACTGCAACCCTATTTGGTTGTGATGTTAGTTTTGCTCCGACATATTAACTGCTCGACATACTTTATCGCAGAGTACGTTCCCAAAGAATGACCATTTTGCCCTTGGTGCTTATCGATCAGCTGCTGATGCTGCAGCTCATATACCGGCTGCATTTAGGCAGCAGCAGTCTTTAAAACTTCAAAAGGAAAATGTTTACTCTTCCACTATAAAGGTAGCACGCCGTACCATAGGAGCCATGAGGATTCAACATGCCTTTCAGAAGTGTGCTAGTACAAACCCTAATGATTGAATCGTTGGTTTCCAGGTTCGAGAAGTGAAACTCGAGGATCGAATCACTGCACTCCATCAATTAGTTTCGCCATCCGAAAAGGTATCGTCTAAATCTCAATATTCGATCTTCTCAACTTATTTAATTCAAGAACTCGATCTCTAGTTTCATATCCTGTTGAAGAATTCGGTTTAGCTATTGGTGGCTTACAACGGTGAATGAAATTTACAGACCGATGCAGTTCTTCTAGAAGCCATTACCCACATCAAATTCCTTCACGATCAAGTAAATGTACGTTTCTATTCATATTTTTCCAACACTATAATTTCATATGCGATCAAGTTTATTGATTTTGTTATATATTTATTTTAGTTTCTAAGCAGGCCCTATATGAAACATGAAGGTACCATTCAACGACAAAAAGTAAGAATAGCTATACTAGCTTGAACTCACATATTCGTTTGATCAGATTAAACGGTGTTCGCTAATATGGATTTATTTTCTAGATTCATGATCACAAAGCGAGCGAGACGACGGAAGGAGCTAAACAACATGGTTTGCGGAACCGAGGGCTCTGCCTTGTGCCAGTATCGAGTACCTTCCCAGTTACCACCACTGAGACTGTGCTCGATTACTGGTGATCATCAAATATCGGAAAACACATTCAGATAGAGGTGATCACAACAAAGTCAATAAACCCATTTTTCACCATGAATTCATTCCCATTTTAGAGTCTTATATATCGCTTAGACTTTGATCATTTCTTCTTAGCATATGTTTGAAACCTGATCATTTCTCTCCTCAAAAGCTGCTTTTTCGGAAAGTACTTTGATGAGATTTCCCATATTTTCACATTCGTTGATTTCACATACAAGTTCAACGCATAATGGTCGATTTGATGAATCAAAGAATCATGGTGGATTGAACACAAACCCTTCTTGTTCTCCACATGTTCAATGTGCTATACTATCAAGATGGCATTTGCTATGATTACAATTATATTTGGTTTTCAAGTCCGAGTTAGTTTCCACCCTTGGATCAATACTAATCAAATCATGGGTGATTTTGGGAGTTAATATGAAGCATTAGATCAATACTAATTAAAAAATGATCAAAGGTCCAAATCCCTTCTTACGCTTCTCACCTTAATTCATAAGCATTAAAGTTATGTTCAAACCTAAATATACATATACATATCACAATATCATTCCACACAGAAAGATTTTCAATTTTAATTGTACAATACAAGTGATCTATCATTTTCAGAAAAGAAAAAAAAAAACAAATAAATTACCAAATCAAGCACAGAAGGAGATCAAACAACTTTTCAAGAAAATTCAAGCACTTTTGATTCATAAAAAGATGCTAAAAAACACACTGGCATAAAACCCCCAAAATGTAGATCAAATTTTCAGATTAATAAACATAAAAATTGTACCTTGATTTGGGGGAAAATAAGTAGCCCTAAAACCCAAAATTTTTGCAGATTAAAACGTATGAAGCTGACGGAAGTCAATCCAAGTCAAACCCAGAAAAACCCATCGAATCTTTGCTCCGATTTCTTCTGATAACCAACGAATTTTGCGTAATCTTTATGAAATTTTGTAACAAATAAATTGATATAAATATATATATAAAAAATTACGCAAAATCATTGGCTACAGCAGTAATGAAAGGAGAAGAAGATCGGAAGACGAGGGTATGACGTGGATTGACGCCGGCAGATTATTCATGATTTCTCCGATCAGTTTCTCGCCGGAATCTTCTTTCAGATCGCCGGAGAAATGGGTGGTTGGAGAAACAAGACTATATATATTACTACAGAATGAAAAATATTGACTTTTTAAGTTTTCTGAATTACAGAAATAGTCCTTGTATTATTTCATTATAGACGCTTTTAGCCTTTTAGAATTTACCTTTTCCAAATTCAGTTTAATATATTTATCATTTGCAGATGATGATCAATTTTCTGACTTTGATTGTCGAAAATTGCAATTTTGGTTTAATGTGGGTGTGTTGTTTTTCTCACTTTTGATCTTTATAAAAAATTTATTGTAAAAAAACCATGTGATATATAAAAATGTTTGATTTTGGCTCCTAAGAAGTAACACCGTTAGTTAAAGCTTTCCTTCCATGTGCCTTGCACATGAGAGCATACCGGTCTTTTGGCACGAACTAAAGTTGCTGGATACGTCGTTTGCACACTAATGAATACGTTCACGTGTATTATCACATGTGATAAGGGTGTTCTCATGTTTTTGTAATGCAAAGGTGTTGTGAACTCAATTTTGGTTGAGAATGTAAGAACCACTAAAACCGCACCACGTGGCAACATTCACTCTGAATATCATACATTATTCAGAGTGTAAAAAAAGTCGCGATTCTAATGGACCTCACATTCACAATGAAAAATGAGTTTTCATTTGAACTTTCCTCTCTCTCTCTCCCTCTCTCTCTCTCTCTCTCACACACACACACACACACACTATATATATATATATATATATACTTGGTTCGGGTAAGAATTTAGGTGAATTCTATCCCCACCCCCTTATTAGGGGGTGAGAGTTGGTGGTATGAGTGCATATGTGGGATCCAGAGGTGGGACCCAGTCTTGTTATGTGAGTGAGGGGGGTGGAAATAGCAATCCCCACAATTTAAGGTTAAATGAAAAATGGTATTAATCATTGAACATGAAAAAAATGAATTTATATTAAAAAAGAATATCAAAGTTATATTCTGATCAATTCTCTTTTTAACATGTAATTTAAGATATTGTGCAATATAAAGCTATGATATTAAGATGTTTTAGAATGGAATTACACGCATGATGAGCCCATGACTTTATTGAAAAAGTTCCACTATGAGCCAAAGAAAAATAAATAATGCTAAGGCCACATTCTCCTTTTTTTTTTCCTATTTACTTTGTTGTCCTTTCTTCTTCTTCCCAACTTGGTTGTTGCATTCAGACTCATTTAAGATTGCTTGCTTTCCTTCCATGTTACCAAAATCATAAACATGTCTTCCATCAAAGAGTTTGAACATCTTAGAATTCCCCTCCAAGCTATCAAACTCGCCACCAACAACTTTGATGACAACAACTACATCAGTCGAGGTGGATTTGGGAAGGTTTATAAAGGAGATCTCGTCCGTTTTGGGAAGTCGGTTACGGTAGCCGTCAAGTGTTTAGATCGGGCGTTAGGACAAGGAAACCCTGAGTTCTGGAAGGAGATTATGATGCTTTCCCGTTACAAGCATCAAAATCTCGTCTCTCTCTTAGGATTTTGTTATGAGGAGGGTGAGAGTATCATTGTGTACGAGTATCTGCCTAACAAAAGCCTCAACATGCATCTAAGCAGTATTGATCTCTCATGGATCCAACGCCTTAAGATATGTATTGGGGCAGCTAAAGGACTCCAGTATCTTCATGATCCCGGTAGGACCATGCAAAGAGTGTTACATCGTGACATTAAGAGCTCCAACATATTACTGGATGAAAACTGGAATGCCAAGATTTCAGATTTTGGACTTTCCAATTTGGGCCCTGCTAATCAAGAATTCACATTTCTTTTCACCCACCCCGTGGGATCATTCGGGTATTGTGATCCAGCTTATGTTGAGTCGGGATTCCTGACAAAAGAATCAGATGTGTACTCATTTGGGGTAGTGTTATTTGAAGTTTTGTGTGGAAGGCTTTGCATTGTCGATTGTAAGGACAACCGTCTATTCTTACCAAAGTTGGCACGAAGTTGCTACAAAAAAAAATATACTAGATACAATTGTTCAAGAAAGTTTATTGGAGCACATGTCAAGAGAGTGTTTGCGGAAGTTCTCAACAATTGCATATCAATGTCTACATAAAGATCGCACACAACGTCCAACGTTCGCTAAGATCGTAAGAGAACTTCAAATTGCACTTCAATGTCAGTACCAAGATCAAGTAAGTTTCATTTTACAAAATTAAACTACAACAAAATCGAATTTATAGTATGTCAAAAAATGTCTAATTTAAACCTCTTAAAAGACTTTTTTTTACAAGACTTAAGTTCTATAAGACTAAACACTTGTGCATCCTATATAAATGTATTACAATGAGTTTACATGACACTTTACCTTCTAATCAAGTATCTTATAGATTTTTTACTTGACTTTAAAAAGTAAATAAGTGTATATTTACTGAAAAAGAATATTAATGGGTTGCTTTAATTTGAAGTTATTCTAATAAATATGTGATAAAAAAAAAAAGTCGTATAAATTATAACCCTTTTACACGGGACTTTTATTCTAGAAATATATGCAACACTTTTACGCGCAAATATGTTAGTCTTGTAAAGCTATTTAGCCCCAGTATGCTAACGGTTGCACATACTTGGTTGTAGAGTATGTTTCCAAGAAATGACGATTTTGCGCCAATTACCCCATCGGCACACGTCAACAAGGATGAGCAAAATCCGAAGTATACTCTGGCTGCTTATCGATCAGCTGCTGCTGATGTTGTGGCTCATATGCAGGCTGTGTCTAGGGCACGGTATTTTGAACGTCTAAAGAAAGATGTGGAGTCTTCGAATACAGAAGAGGAAGCACGCAGTATCATCGCGTCCATGAGGATTCATAACAGGTTGTCGTTGGATTTTCATGATGAGTTTGGATGGACGGCCCTCCATTGGGCTGCGCATTACGGGAGGTATGTTTTTTTTGTCCCAATAAGTTGAATTATAGGCAAATTGCATCATGCAATTACTTTGGTTTGATTCCTATTTTGTATTTCTGAAACCTTCATTTAGGCCCTTCACATGTGAAACCTCCAACAGGTTATGGGTTGTATGTTTGGTTTCCATTTAGTCATGTATGGATAGAGTTGTCTAGATTTACTTGTTTGTATCTATCTGCATAAATCGAAAGGTTTTTTTTGTTTTTTTACTTTTTTTTTTTAGGGGCGGGGGTCATAGATGGAAGGAACATGTTTTTAATTCAGATGACATGTTTTGAAACAACTTGGCGTTCTGCATAAAGCTCCTCTAAAAGCTTACCGGATAAGCCACTTTCTAAAGCTTACCGGATAAGCCACTTTCTATATCATTAAGCCACTACAAACAGTCATGCATAGTTGACTGAATAAGTTATTAGTCCCATTAAGCTCATTAAGCCACCAACAAATAGGCCCTTAGATACCTATTTAACATATAAGAATCGCGTACTTTGGTCTGATTTCTATTTTGGGTCACATACTTTTATCTAAATGTTTAAGATATCACATCTGAGGTACCAAAACGAAGGTTTTGGAAGTACGTCATGGAAAATAGGAATCGGACCAAAGCATGTTGCATTTTCATGCAAGGGTAAATTTCACTTTTTTTTGGAAGGCATAGCGGCATCGAACCAACGAACAACTACCACGAACACACGCACGCACGCCTCCCCGGTGGTATCGGACATCCACGGGCAACCCACTAATCCCTAAACTTTGAAAACTCGGATTTGGTCCCACAAGTTTCTTATTTCATAACGGTTTTGGCCGCTCCTCCTAGTGGCTGTTAACTTTTCTGTTAAATCAAATTAAGTGAGGGGTATTTAGTCATTTTAAACATTTTCCTGTTAAATTCATCAACACCTGATTAAATTAGGAGTGTTTTGGTCATCAGAAAAATGTTTAAAATGACTAAAATACCCCTCTTTTAATTGGACTTAACGGTTGTTAGCCGGAGGAGGAACCAAAAACATTATGAAATGACAAACGTGAGGGACCAAATCTTATCCGTTGAAATTGACAAACGCCACGGACCAAGAATGAAGTTTATTCTTCATGCAATTTACTCTAATTATGTAAGATATAAAATCTGATTTTTTTATACATTGGGCACCGAAGTTGGTCGTTTGTTTAATCTAGTCAACATAAAATAGAAAAACTCTATCATGTGGCCAAAGCTGGTTTCCTTGGATTCGGATCATCTTATTTATTCAGTCGATTATTTTCTTTACGTTCAGGCAAAGGATGGTTGCATCTCTTCTCTCGGCAGGGGCCAACCCAAATTTGGTGACGGACCCCACTTCAGAAAACCCGAATGGATGCACGCCCACCGATCTTGCATCCAAGAGCGGTCACAAAGGGTTGGCTGCTTATCTTGCCGAGAAGTCACTCATGGCACATTTGGAGGCCATGACCTTGGCCGAACAAGTTAGTGGCTCGTTCCAGAGTACGTTCCCGACCAACGAAGATTTTGCCGCCAACACCCCATCAGTTGCCGTCACCAAGGTTGGACTTGGACAACATCTGAAGAATGTTGAACACGACTCTTCTTTTATCAACACAAACTACTTTTTATTAAGACCACTTTAAGAAGAAAGTACACTTTAGGGACTACTACACTTATGCTTTCTTGTTTTATGCTTTGGATTGTTAGGTTAGTGGATTGTGTTGGAGCAAATGAGCTCCATGCCTATTTATAGGCATTCCACCTCCTTATAGGAAACATCTAGATCTTTCTACACACTACATACATTTATGACCTTTCTAGAATTATCTACCACAATCTATATCTACTACATGCTTCTAAATGTTTCTAGAATCTTCTAGGGTCTTCTACAACGTTCTAGAATATTCTAGAGCATTCTAGAAAATTCTAGTATTTCTAATTAGGCTAGTGATGATGCTTCAACACTCCCCCTCAGCACTAGCCTCCTTTCGTCGTACCATGTTAAGCTGACAACAGAAGTCCTTAAACTTTCCAACACTCAGCCCTTTGGTGAACAAGTCTGCTACTTGGTCTTCCGTCTTGATCTGTTGCATCTCTATTTCTTCATTTAGAACTTTCTCTCTGATGAAGTGATAGTGCACTTCCACATGCTTGGTTCTAGCATGAAACACCGGATTTTCTGCTAAGCAAATTGCGGATCGGTTGTCACAGTGAAGTGGTACCGCATAGTCAAAATTCTGATGTAGATCCTTCATTAAGATCATCAGCCATGTACTTTCTTGAGCTGCTGCAGCTGCTGCTCTATACTCTGCTTCCGTAGTTGATAGTGATACAGTTGGTTGTCTTTTGCTGCACCAGGAAATTGTTCCGGAACCGAGCTTGAACACGTACCCAGTTGTTGATCTTCGGGTATCATGGTCTCCTGCATAGTCAGCATCACAATATCCGACTAACTTACAGTCTTCTCCTCTTCTGTATATAAGACCATAATCGATTGTTCCTTTGATATATCTTAGGATCCGTCGAGCAGCATCCAAATGAGGCTTTCTTGGATTTTGCATGTAGCGGCTCATAACTCCAACTGCGTAAGAAATGTCAGGCCGAGATAAAGTTAGGTAGATAAGACTACCTACTAGTTGTCGATATATCATGCCGTCGTCAAGTTCTTTGCCTTCATGTGCAAACTTGGCATTTGGCTCTATCGGTGTTGAGGCGGGCTTGCACTCCATCATTCCAAATTTTTGAAGTATATCTCTTGTATACTTTTGTTGGCAGAGGAATAGCCCTTCTTTTGTACGATCAACTTCGAGCCCTAAAAAGTGTTTAAGCTCTCCGAGCTCTTTCATTTGAAAACGCACCGAAAGATTTGCTCTTGTTTGATGGATTTCTCTTTCATCGTCTCCGGTGATGATCAAGTCATCAACGTAGACCAACACAATTGCTAACTTTCCATCTCTTTCCTTGATGAATAGACTTGAATCTGCATGTGCAACTGAATAACCACTTCGAGTAAGAAATTCAGCAATCTTACCATACCAAGCTCTCGGTGCCTGCTTCAATCCATAAAGAGCTTTTCTCAGTTTGCACACATGATTGGAATTAGTTGCATCCTCAAATCCCCTGGGTTGGTCCATGTAGATCTCTCGGTCCAACTCTCCATGCAAGAAAGCATTCTTCACATCCATCTGCCATAATTTCCAGTCTTTACTTGCGGCAAGTGCTAGCAGGACCCGAACAGTAGTGATCTTTGCCACTGGACTAAACGTTTCATCATAGTCTAGTCCATATTGTTGTGAGAACCCTCGAGCCACCAAGCGTGCCTTGTATCTCTCGATTGATCCATCTGGGCGACGCTTTATTTTATAAACCCACTTGCAAGATATGGGTTTGATGTCTCTTGGTCTTGGCACAAGTTCCCAAGTTTGGTTCTGCTCCAAGGCTGTAATTTCTTCTTTCATCGCCTTCTGCCAGGCTTTGTTTTGTGATGCTTCTTCATACGTCTCTGGCTCTTTAACATTGTCTTCTAAAATGGCTGTATTAGCATACTTAGGATTCGGCCTCGGAATTCTCTTCGACCGTCTTAGTTGTGGAGACGGTGTTTCCTCTTCACCAGCTTCGCATGATTGAGTTTCTTCTTGCTCAATAACATCAATGTCACTTGAATAGCAAGGCGCGTCAATGCTTGACCAGATGTGTGCAGTTTGCTCCCCCATCTTTTCTTGTAGAATTTCTTCAATGTTTTTGGAGTCTGGTAAGGCTTTCTTCTCCGAGGACCACCATGAAGATGCTTCATCAAAGACTACATCTCTTGATGTATAGCATCTTCCACTTGTTGGATCACAACACCTCCATCCTTTTCTTTGATTGTCATATCCAACAAATATGCACCTAACTGCTTTCTTGTCGAACTTGCTACGTAAATGACTAGGCACAAATACGTAGCATATGCAACCAAACACTCGAAAATAGCTTACTGTAGGCTTCATGTTCCATAGTGTTTCGAATGGTGAGATGAAACCTAACCTTGGCTGAGGAAGTTTGTTGATCACATGAGCAGCAGTTCGCATTGCTTCAGCCCAAAACCTCCCTGGGACGTTCTTTGCGTGGAGCATGCTTCGACAAATTTCAGCAAGATGTCGATTCTTCCTCTCTGCTACACCATTTTGTTGTGGTGTGTTGGCACACGTAAACTGATGACGTATACCGCATTCTTGTAGATATCGTTTGAATTCTTCAGAGGTGTATTCTCCTCCATTATCTGAACGCAGACAACGGATCTTTGTTCGTACTTCTCCTTCGACCGTTGTCTTGAATTCTTTAAACTTCGAGAATGTGTCAGACTTTTCTTTCATAAAGAAAACCCACACATACCTCGAGTAGTCGTCAATGAACGTCACCATGTACCGCATCCCACTGATTGATGTCTGCTTGACTGGTCCAAACACGTCCGAGTGAACTAACTCCAATGGTTTCTTTGCTCTAAACTTTGACTCCTTGTATGGTAGTTGATGAGCTTTACCATACTGGCATCCAGCGCAGACAACATCTGTTTTGACATCTAGCTGAGGCAGGCCATTGAGCATGGATTTCTCCATTATCACCTTCAACTTGTGATAACCAACATGCCCCAACCTTGCGTGCCATAAATCTGCTGTCTCATTCTTTCGAGTCTTGTCTACATAGGCAGACTCTGCCGAGAGCACATAGACAGACTCCACTTTCCGTCCTTCCATGGTTGGCTTTTCTGAGATCTTAATATCTTTATAGACCTTCACATCTTCTGGTCCAAACAGGACGTAGTTTCCTAATGATGTTAGTTGTGACACCGACAACAAGTTCTTCTTCATACCTGGTACATGAAAGACATTTTGTAGTGTTATCATGTCGGCTTTATTACCAGGCATGATCATTGTTTTGCCAATCTGGGCAATTGGCAACCGTGCGTTGTTGGCTGTTTGTACCACGCGACTCCCTTTGTACTCCTTTGCATCTCGTAGTTTCTTCTGATCGCCAGTCATGTGATTTGAGCATCCAGAATCAACAATCCAGTCGTTCTCATAATCGATATGCCTTCCCATCGTTGTCGTGAGTGCTAGCTCATTTTCTTCCATGACACACAGAGCCTCAACATCCCATTCATCCTCAATTTCGTTTTTGGAGGTTACTATATTGCTTTCGACGGACTTTTTCTTGAACCAGCAATTCTTGGACATGTGGCCCCACTTTCCACAATTGTTGCAATTGCCTTCGAACCTCTTCCCCCGAGAACTCTTATGGTCGGTCTTCTGAGCTCTCCATGGTTGTGTGGTTCCTTGATGACATTTTGCTTTGTCACTGTTTTTGTATCCGCCTTTGGCAGCTGGCTTGGAATTGCTCCAACTCTTACTTGTGTAGAGCGCTTCCTCTTCACTCTTCAGAGTGATACCACTCATTTGCTTAGCCATGGCTTCTTGACTGGCTAGCAAATTCTCAAACTCTACAAGCGATGGTTGAACGGGCCATCCTTGTACAGCAATGACAAAGCTTCTATATTCTGGTCTCAGTCCGTGGATAATGATCCTCTTCATTCGATCTTCTCCGATAACAGACTTCGGGTCTAATTCACTGATCTCCCGACATATCGACTTAACTTTGTGGAAGTACTGAGCAATCGTCATCTCACGTTGTGAGATTGACAATAACTCGTTCTCCAGTAGTTGTAGTCTCGTATCGTTCTTCTTTGAGAAGAGTGTCACGAACGTGTCCCATGCTTCTTTCGGGGTCTTCTCGTCCCGAATATGTTCCAACATCTCTTCTTCGACTGTGGTCTTTAAGGCAAACATTGCTTTACCTGCTTTGATTCTCCATTTGCGCAAAGCACCATTGGCATCTTCCTGTGGCGGCGTAGTTTCGCTTCCGCCAACAACCTCCCAAAGATCTTGTCCTTGTAAGTAGGACATCATGCATGTTGCCCACGTGTTGTAGTTGCTGTTGTTGAGTTTCTTGATTCCTCCAACGACTTGGAGATCACCCATCGTGTTGGTAGTATCGACAATATCAAGAAACCTTGCTCTGATACCAGATTGTTGAACACGACTCTTCTTTTATCAACACAAACTACTTTTTATTAAGACCACTTTAAGAAGAAAGTACACTTTAGGGACTACTACACTTATGCTTTCTTGTTTTATGCTTTGGATTGTTAGGTTAGTGGATTGTGTTGGAGCAAATGAGCTCCATGCCTATTTATAGGCATTCCACCTCCTTATAGGAAACATCTAGATCTTTCTACACACTACATACATTTATGACCTTTCTAGAATTATCTACCACAATCTATATCTACTACATGCTTCTAAATGTTTCTAGAATCTTCTAGGGTCTTCTACAACGTTCTAGAATATTCTAGAGCATTCTAGAAAATTCTAGTATTTCTAATTAGGCTAGTGATGATGCTTCAACAAAGAACACCCTGGCGGCTTATCAAGACACTGCCAATGCTGCAGCTCGTATTCAGGCTGCATTTAGAGAACACTCTTTAAAACTTCGAACCAAAGATATCAAGTCTTCCAATACAGAAGAGGAAGCACGGTGTATCGTGGCAGCCATGAGGATTCAACACGTCTTCCGGAACCATGAAACGAAAAAACAAATGGCGGCTGCTAAACGTATACAGTATCGGTTTCGTACTTGGAAGATGAGAAAAGATTTCTTGAATAAGAAGCGTCAAGTCATCAAGATTCAAGTAAGATCTCTCTCCTTCGTGACCGTTTTAATATATTTAATTTGATTCTGAAAGAAGTGGAATGGAATGGCGTTAGGCTTTATTACCTGTTTGGTTGACAGAATTGGAATGAAATCTATTAAAGAGTTTGAAATGTGTTTGTTTGGTTTACAAAATGTAGCTTTGAAATTGGAATGAAATTCTAGTAGATGATCAAATCCTCTTTTTGAAAATTTTAGTATTTTTAAACAAAAAATGTTTTAATAAAATAGTCATTAAGTAATTTATTTTTAACTACAAATAATTATTATGTTATGTTTATATGACAATTGGTAATATGTTTGTATATTTACTCAACACAGGCGATTTTCCGAGGTCACCAAGTTCGGAGGCAATACAGAAAGACAGTATGGTCTGTGGGAGTGCTCGAGAAAGCGATTCTTCGTTGGCGTTTGAAGCAAAGAGGCTTCCAAGGTCTCCAACTTGATCCTAACACCGTTGAGAAAGACGAGAATCAAAAAAACAATGGCATGTAAGATTTCTTCCATGCCAGCCGGTAGCAAGCGGAAGAGTGTGTAGAGAGATCGGTTCTCCGGGCCCAAGCCATGTTCCATTCGAAAAGAGCTCAAGAAGAATACAGAAAAATGAAGCAAGAACACCTACAATCATCGGTATATATATAATCTATGCTTGTTATGGTTGAGGGGATGGAGACTAGGAGAGATAGTTGGATAAGATCTGGTATTAACTTATTTGGCTTAACGACTTAATAATTAAGCTGTAAAGAAACACTCCTAAATGGCTGAGCGAATAAGAATTCTAGCATCCTTGACTATTAGGCTCATTAAGCTGTAAGCTGTAAGTAAACATCCCCAATGCACAGAAAGTTTGTAAGTTAGGTGAAAGTAGTTTTTTTGGGGGGAAAGTAGTATGTTTAAAACTAAATAATGGTATGGAATTTTTTTTTTTTTTGTTTCTTGTGTATTTTCTTTCTATTACCCATTTTCCTAGCTTTGAGTTTGGTTCCCCTAGAGCATGGTTATAATGATCCTTTATTATCTTCTAATGGACATTTATTATGATCTGAAAATATTGGGTTAATGAAGTTATCTTTTTCTCATATATGATCACTACCAAACTTAAAGAAGTGATTACAAAATCAATAGTTTTTAGTGGAGTTTGTTTTTGATTGAAAATATGTTTGTGATGCACAGGTGGAACCCAAGTTTCTGAGGTATGCAAGGAAGCACAACAAGCAGAGTGGTGAAATTTCTGCAGAAGAATACATGTTTTTAGGCTTTGGTTTTTTATCTTTTTGTCTGGATTTTTGTTATGAATTAGAACTGCTATATTCTCATGTGACCTTTGAATCTTGTTTTGATTCTAATATGACATTGTGGTTCTCATTTTGTGTTTGACTATGAGATTATTTCTTGAGATCATTCATTCCGATGTTTCAAGATTCTAGCAATAACTTTCTTTCATCAAGTAGTTGTTTAATTATGTTAGGGGTTCTTTGTTTATCTTTTAATAGTTCTATTAAGAGACACCTTTTGAATTGCTAAGAGGTGAAATCCTCTTTGGCCAAAAAAGTCTCGTCTTTTAATGGTTCTAAAACCACCATTTGGCACCCTAACTTCATTCTAAATATTATCAAACGATCTATTTTATTTTGTATTATATTATAAGATTTTCTTAATCATTCTGACAACAATTATCCAACAAGCTCTATGAAAGGCTAAGGGGTTGTTTGTTTACCTCTTAACAAATGCGGTCTCTGAATTGTTAAGGGGTAAATCCTGTTTGGCGAAAAAGAAAACTGTCATTTAATGGTTTTCTAAATGGTTTTGTATCCTGGATCTCCCTTGACCATTAAGGGGCCATAGCCTTTTACTAACTCTTACCGGGTAATTGCTGACCGGGTAAACCATTCATCTAGACGGATAATTGCTGACACAAACCAAACATAATTTATTCATAAGCTAGCTTATTAGGCCATCCGCAGCCCAGCGGTATGGAGGACGGTACCGCTCCCCTACCGGCGGTAACACCGCCGAGGTGTGCCGGTATGGGGACGGTATGGAGGGCGAGCGGCATCTCCATGCCGTTCATCAAAAAGTCTCAAACACACACACACACATATACATACAATCTATATATATATAAAGGTAATATTTTATTATTTAAATCATACAGTTGGTATGAGTGGTACGGGTGTGGATGAATGGTATGGTAATGGTAAGGTAGTGGTAAAGCTGATGTGGCGCTGAGGTGGCAGTTTATGCAGGTGGTATGAGTGGTACCACTGTGGATGGCCTTAGCTACTAACTAGCTTATTAGTTAACGGCTAGCTTATCAGCTAGTTTGCCAAATACAGCGTTAATCTGAAACATTAGATCAGTACACATTAAAAGTGATAAAGGTCCAAATCCCTTCTTACACTTTTCACCTAAAACCATAAGCATTCAAGTTATGTTCAGACCTTAATATACATATACATATCACAATATCATTCCAAACAAAAAGATTTTCAATGGCAATAGTACAATACAAGTTGATCTAATTATTTTCAGAAAACACAAATAAAATTATCAAATCAAACACAGGAGGAGATCAAATAACTTATCAAGAAAATTCAAGCACTTTTGATTCATAAAAGATGATAATTACCAAAATACCCCCATATGTAGATCAAATTTCCAGATTAATATACATAAAAATTGTACCTTGATTTGGGGAAAAATAAGTAGCCCTAAAACCCAAAATTTTTGCAGATTAAAACGTATGAAGCTGAGGGAAGTCAATCCAAGTCAAACCCAGAAAAACCCATCGAATCTTTTCTCCGATATCTTCTGATAACCAACGAATTTTGCGTAATCTTTATGAAATTTGTAACAAAAGAAATTGAGATAAATATATATAAAAAAATTACGCAAAAATCATTGGCTACAGCAGTTAATGAAGGAGGTGAAGATCGGAAGAGTTGGGTATGACGTGGATTGACGCCGGCAGATTAATTCCGATCAATTCCTCGCCGGAAGCTTCTTCAGATCGCCGGAGAAATGGGCGATTACTACAGAAAGAAAAATATTGACTTTTTATGTTTTTCTGAATTACAGAGATGGTCCCTGTATTCTTTCATTATGACATTTGAGTTAAACCGAATTAACATTTTACTAATATTTTATATAATTCATTTTTATAAAAAATAAATCAAATATGTGTTATACTATTATTTTTTTAAGAAGATGTGTTATACTATTATTAATTTACATATTTTATTGTTATATAATGTTTTCTATTAATAGTAGATAATGGTTTTATTATATTACGGTTTTTGTTTAACTTACAACATTGGATGAAGAAAAAATGATGTCATTGGGTGGATATTAAACGGTTTGGTTTTAAACGGTTACCTAATTAAATAAACCGAAAACTGAATAACTTGAAACTGATTACACCAAACCTTATTTAGTTTGGTTATGGTTCAGTTTTAAAAAACATAAAAACCCGATTAACCCAAACCAAATAAATCAAAAAGCGATATAATCGATCGGATAACACCCTAGTGATAGATGAATTTTTTGTCGTTTTCGTTTGTAACTTCCGTCAATTAAGTGGTAAAATGCGTAACTAGTTTTCAACTAAATCATATAATTAAATAAAACTAAACTAAATGATACCATGACCATCGAAATTATATTAAATAAAAAATTTCAATGAAGATCCAAAATTCATTGAAAATGGTTGAAGTCTTAAAAACTCACCTAATTCATAATAAATAAACAAATATAAACAAAACAAAGCGTTCAAGATCCAAAAACATCCACAAAATAAGAAGCTAATCATTATCAGAGGAAATTATTATTATTAAAAAAATAAATGAAGATCTATTTTTCGATCCAAATAAAGTATGATTGGTTTAATACATATATTTTTTAATATATCGTTGAATTTAAGTGGTCTCCAATATTCATGTTGTATATGGATAGACAAAATGAGTGGTCCATTTCAAACGGAAACGTGGATGATATTGTCGGAATCTTGATTGTCGACCAAATTGTCCTTATACTACTAGTATTCTCACATGTGATAAAGATGTTTTTGAATTAGTATAATAATCCATGACATATGATGTCAAATTATAAATCTATACGATCTTTAGCACGAGCTAAGTCGTAGGATACATCGTTTGCACACTAACAAATACACTTATGTGTATCAAACGTGAGAAGTTGTAATGTATCAAATGAATTTTTGTTAGAATAAGATGTATTGAAGTAAGATACATCAGATCAATTCTTTTCTAACACGCAATTCAAGACCTTATGCAATATAAAGTTATCATATTAAGATGTTTTAGATTGGAATGACATACATGATGAGCTCATGACTTTATTGAAAACATTTCACTATTAGCCAAAGAAAAATAAATAATGCCAAGGCCCCATTTTCCTTTTTCCTCTATTTGCTTTCAATTTGCCTTCTTCTTCCTCCCTGCTTGATTGTTGCATTCAGACTCATTTAAGATTGCTTGCTTTCTTTCCATGTTACCAAAATCATAAAAATGTCTTCCATAAAAGAGTTTGAACATCTTAGAATTCCCCTCAAAGATATAAAACTCGCCACCAACAACTTCGACGACAACAACTACATCAGTCGAGGTGGATTTGGGAAGGTTTATAAAGGAGAACTTATCCATTTAGGGAAGTCAATGACGGTTGCCGTCAAGTGCTTAGATCGGGCATTTGGACAAGGAAACCCCGAGTTCTGGAAGGAGATTATGATGCTTTCCCGTTACAAACATCAAAATCTCGTCTCTCTTTTAGGCTTTTGCTACGAGGATGGTGAGAGTATCCTTGTGTATGAGTATTTGCCTAACAAAAGCCTCAACATGCATCTAAGCAGTATCGATCTCTCGTGGACCCAACGCCTTAAAATATGTATTGGGGCAGCTAAAGGGCTACGGTATCTTCACGATCCCGGTAGGACGATGCAAAGAGTGTTACATCGTGACATTAAGAGCTCCAACATATTATTGGATGATAACTGGAATGCCAAGATCTCAGATTTTGGACTTTCGAATTTCGGCCCTGCTAATCAAGAGTTCACATTTCTTTTCACCCACCCCGTAGGATCATTTGGGTATTGTGATCCGGTTTACGTTGAGTCAGGATTCCTGACAAAAGAATCCGATGTGTACTCATTTGGGGTAGTGTTATTTGAAGTTTTGTGTGGAAGGCTTTGCATTGTCGATTATAACGACAACCGTCGATTCTTATCGAAGTTAGCACAAAGTTGCTATGAAGAAAATAGACTAGATACAATTGTGCAAGAGAGTTTATTGGAGCAAATGTCAAGAGAGTGTTTGCGGAAGTTCTCAACAATTGCATATCAATGTCTACATAAAGATCGCACACAACGTCCAACGTTCACTAAGATTGTAAAAGAACTTGAGATTGCACTTCAATTTCAGTACCAAGATCAAGTAAGTTTCATTTTACAAAATTACACTACAACAAAATCGAAGTTATAGGATGTCAAAAATGTCTAATTTAAGCCTCCTAATAGACTGTTTTACAAGACTTAAGTTAACGTATTATAATAAGTTTACATGACACTCTTGGACTTCTTACCAAATATTCTAGGATCTTTTTAAAATAAGATGTTATATTAGATTTTTTATTTGACACTTTGAAAAGTGCCTATGAACACCTCTCCTTATAGAACCCTTTTTCTTTTTAAAAAAAAAAACCGTCTTATAGATTATAAGCCTTTTAAACAGGATGTTTATCCTAGAAATTTATGTAACACTTTTATGTGCAAATATGTTAGTGTTGTAAATCCGATTTTGTTGTAATGTTAGTTTTTGATCTTATATGCTAACGGTTGCACAAACTTGATCGCAGATTACGTTTCCAAGAAATGACGATTTTACCCCAATCACCCCATCGGCACACGTCAGCAAAGATGAGCAGCATCTGAAGGATACTGTGGCTGCTTATCGATCAGCTGCTGCTGATGCTGCAGCTCGTATGCAGGCTGCGTCTAGGGCGCGGTATTTTGAACGAAGAAAGAAAGATGTGGAGTCTTCGAATACAGAAGAGGAAGCACGCAGTATCATAGCGGCCATGAGGATTCAAAATGGCTTTCGTACTTGGAAGACAAGAAAAGATTTCTTGAATAAACGTCATCAAGTTATCAAAATTCAAGTAAGATCTCTCTCTTCGTAGCGGTTTTATATTCCCATTTGATAACTTCATTAGAATGTGATTCCGTGAGGGAACTTATTAGCGGTCAACATTGTTAGACTATCAACTACACAGTTAGGATACTTTTTCCTCGGTATATGTTGGAACCACCACCACCACCACCACCCCCCTCAAAAAAAAATCTCTTCTCAAGAGCTCTTTCGGAGAGTTCGGATGGGGTTCCACTTAAGGGGTTGTTTGTTTACCTCTTAATAGTTCTATTAAGAGGCAACATTTTCTAGAAGGGTGTCCTGGGCCATGCCCAAACTAATCCCTACAAATTATAGTTGTAAGACTTCAGCCTGGATAAACTCAGTGGCCACAATTGTTGTGGACACATCAAATTGAACCGTGATCAGATGGGATATTCCAACACATCCCCCTGAGCCTTAACCACTATGCCACAACCCTTATGGTTTTGAGAGGCAATATTTGAATCGTTAAAAGGTGAATCTTGTTTGGCAAAAAAATGCTTTTCTTAGTGTGTCTAAAACCCTCTGAATAATTTTGTATCTTGGGTCTCTATTCACCATTCAGCGCCCTAATAGCGAGACTTTAGAACCCGCTTTTGTCTTTAAGGAATATTTCAGAGAGTAATTTGGTGGGTTCTACATGTTCTTACATACTTGCAAGTAGTAGATAGAGAGTTCAATTTGTTTAATGATAAGAACTTTATATTCTGCCTGTTTGACTCACTTGGTAGCATATCTGTATACTTATTCGACACAGACGATTTTCCGAGGTCACCAAGTTCGAAGGGAGTACACGAAGATAGTATGGTCTGTAGGAGTGCTCGGGAAAGCGGTTGTCCGTTGGCGTTCGAAGCGAAGAGGCCTCCGAGGTCTTCAAGTTGATCCCAACAATGTTGAGAATCAAGAAAACAATGGCATGGAAGAACCAGCAGGAGAGCACGTAGAGAAATCCGTTGTCCGGTCCGATAGCGGTCTGGCCGATCAGCTGGAAAAAGAACCCACATGAATACAACTCGCTTTACCAATATTTGCAGGTCGGGATCGGTATATAGTTATTTTATCCTTCATTAATGTTCACATTTTTGAAGCTTTTTATTTGTACCAAGTGTAACTAACAAGTTATACAAATTAGCTAGAAACATAAATCAGTTCTACTTCCTTGGAATCTTCACATGGTGGATCTAAGGGATAATGTATAACTCATATGTGTATGTGTGTGTATATGTATAGAGAGTGAGGGAGGTCAAGGAACCTCAAAAAATTAAACATTGAGGAACTTGATAACCATTTATCTGGACGGTATATGTGCATATCCTCCCGATGAACAATTACGAGGATGTTCTTCATTGTTTTCTTTTTTTGTTGTTTTCCCGTGAGCCTGGTCCTATATGTAATTTAGTAATTATAAGTAAAGCTTTTAAGAAATTTCCTACGAAAGTACCTACTTGAGCAAACATAGATCAATATAGAAGTTAACAAACGAAAGGATCATCGGCCCAACGGTCTCCAGGTTTCCCATTCAATTCTAGCTAACCTCACGGAAAAGGGTTCAAAGTGAGGCCCTATTATCGAGTGAAACCTTTTACCAATTAATTATATTGACCTTGAACTGTATAAATACAAATTCAAAAATACATAATACAATACAATTAAGGTTCTCAACTTCAAATATAAAATGTTTTAATTAAGCATTAACGCATATATCTAGACAAACTTCAATTAAATATTAATCAGTCAAGATCCATAAATCACGGAAGGTGGTTCAAGACCCACCAAGTTCATCAATAAATAAACAAATAAAACCACACTCCACCTAGTAAGCTCAAAAAAGAATCCTTTGATATAATTTAACAACATATTTCTTAGATTTGATTTGATACGCGTGTAATATTAAATTGGAGGCGTGGATGACTTTTGGTGGGACTTAGATCACGAGCCAAGTCGTCCTTAGATTATTAGGCTCTCTTACATATAATAAATGTGTTTTTTGATATGATATAAGGACTATCTTCACCAAAATGTATCCAACTATATCCGTATTCCTATTGTATGTATCCAACTTCAAAATGGGTTATTGTGTGTACTAAACTTTCAATTTGGTTTATTGTGTGTACCGGTTTACCTGATAACCTGCTAATGCTGATGTGTATCAGGTAATTTCTCCGGCGACACCCTTCTCCGACGACTCCCTTCTCCGGCGACTCCCTTCTCCGGCGACTCCCTTCTCCGGCGACACCCTTCTCCGACGACTCCCTTCTCCGGCGACTCCCTTCTCCGGCCACCACCACCACCATCACCAAACCCACCACCAACCCGACGATCCAAACGAAGATTCCGACGACGACCGCCGCCAAACCCACTACTGCAACTACCACCGTCAACCACCACCCCTGGTTCTAATCTGATTCTGATCTGATTTTGCATTCGATCAATTAGGGTTCATATATTGAAATTAGGGTTCTTGGTAAATTTGGGGTTTTTTTCAAATCAAATTTGGGGTGGTGGTGGTGGCTGTGGTGGTGGAGATGGTGATGGTGGTGGCGATTGTGATGGTGGCGGCGATGTTGGTGGAGGGTTTGGTGATGGTGGTGGTGGGTTTGGTGGGGGAGATGGTGATGGGTTTGGTGATGGTGGTGGTGGGTTTGGTGGGGGAGATGGTGATGGGTTTGGTGATGGTGGTGGTGGGTTTGGTGGGGGAGATGGTGGTGGGTTTGGTGATGGTGGTGGGTTTGATGGTGGAGGTGGTGGCTGTGGTGGTGGAGATGGTGGCTGTGGTGGTGGAGATGGTGATGGTGGTGGTGGCTGCGGTGGTGGATATGGTGGTTGTGGTTGTGGTGGTGGTGGCCGGAGAAGGGAGTCGCCGGAGAAGAAGATGGTGGTGGTGGGTTTGGTGGTGGTGGTGGTAGAGATGGTGGCTGTGGTGGTGGTAGTCGGAGAAGGGAGTCGTCGGAGAAGAAGATGGTGCTAGTGGGTTTGGTGGTGGTGGCTGTGGTGGTGGTGGTGGTGGTGGTGGCCGGAGAAGGGAGTCGCCGGAGAAGGGAGTCGTCGGAGAAGAAGATGACCGGCTACCCTTTCAGCAGGTAAACCGGTACACACAATAAACCAAATTGAAAGTTTAGTACACACAATAACTCATTTTGAAGTTGGATACACACAATAGGAATACGGGTATAGTTGGATACATTTTGGTGAAGATAGTCCTATGATATAATTCATTATATGTGATATCAAATTATAAATGTATGCAACCTTTGGCAGGTCGTAAGTTGCAGGGTACATCGTTTGCATATCAATAACTCACGTATATATATTAAGGGTGTTTTTGCATTTTTACAAAATAAAAATGTTCTTATTGAAACCTCCATCTATATACACCCTTCAACATCTTGTTTAATGTAAAGTTTATGAATAAAGAATTTTAGATTGGAATGGCATACATGATGAGCACATGACTTCATTAAAAGAACATTCCCCTATGAGCCAAAGAAAAATAAACAATCCTAATGCCCCATTTCCTTTCTTTTTCTATTCACTATCTTTGTGCTTTCTTCTTCTTTCCTACTTGGTTGTTGCATTCAGACATGCTTAAGTTTGCTTGCTTTCCTTCCATGTTACCAAAATCATAACAATGTCTTCCATTAAAAAGTTTGATCATCTTAAAATTCCCCTCCAAGCTATAAAACTCGCCACCAACAACTTCGATGAAAACAACTACATTAGTCGAGGTGGATTCGGAAAAGTTTACAGAGGAGATCTCATCTGCTATGGGAAGTCGGTTACGGTTGCCGTCAAGTGCTTGGATCGGGCGTTTGGTCAAGGAAACCCTGAGTTTTGGAAAGAGATTATGATGCTTTCCCGTTACAAACATCAAAATCTCGTCTCTTTGTTAGGGTTCTGTGACGAGGATGGTGAGAGTATGCTTGTGTACGACTATCTACCTAACAAAAGCCTCGACATGCATCTAAGCAGTATCGAGCTCTCATGGACTCAACGCCTTAAGATATGTATTGGGGCGGCTAAAGGGCTACATTATCTTCACGATCCTGGTAACACGATGCAAAGAGTGTTACATCGTGACATCAAGAGCTCCAACATATTATTGGACGATAATTGGAATGCCAAGATCTCAGATTTTGGACTTTCCAATTTCGGCCCTGCTAATCAAGAATTCACATTTCTTTTCACCCACCCTGTAGGATCATTTGGGTATTGTGACCCGGCTTATGTTGAGTCGGGATTCCTGACAAAAGAATCAGATGCGTACTCATTTGGGGTAGTGTTATTTGAAGTTTTGTGTGGAAGGCTTTGCATTGTCGATTGTAAGGACGACCGTCTATTCTTACCAAAGCTGGCGCGAAGTTGCTACGAAGAAAATAGACTAGATACAATTGTGAAAGACGGTTTGTTGGAGCAAATGTCAAAAGAGTGTTTACGGAAGTTCTCAACAATTGCATATCAATGTCTAGATAAAGATCGCACACAACGTCCAACGTTCACTACAATTGTAAGAGAACTTGAAAATGCACTTCGATTTCAATACCAAGATCAAGTAAGTTTCATTTCACAAAGTAATTAATGAATTTACACTACCACAAAATTGAGCAGTTTCTCATCGTCGTGAAAGTATTTACAATTTGTTACATGAGATAGGGTCAATGAAAGACTTAATAACTTGTCTTCGACTGAATATTGCCACGTTACGCGATACTAGTGGTCCTCACGTTCACAATGAAAGATAAGTTCACATTTGAACTTTCTTCTCTCTCTCTCTCTCTATATATATATATATATATATATGTATATATACAAAAGAGAGAGAGAGAGAGAGAAAGGTTCAAGTGAGAAGTGCTACAAAAATAAGAAGTAGAGAAGTGGTCTCAACCACTCATTCAACCGGTCAATAAAGGAGGTTTTGGCCGATCATGGAGGATGCGATTCACGGAGGGTGGACACGATTCAAGGAGGGTGACCGGTCAAAGCCGCCTTTATTGACCGGATGAGTGGTGGAGATCACTTCTCTACTTCTTATTTTTTATCATTCCTCATTTGAACCTAATATATATCTATATATAATAAAAGAGTAATTGGATGCCACATGTCGTGTTGTGGTGAGCAATGTGTCCTATTCGACTCGTATTCAGTATTATTCAGTCGGAATACAGTACTATTCACCTTGAATGATGTATAACATTGGGTCTGGATAATATTATATTATTCAGATTGACTGAATATGCCACGTTGCGCTCTGAGATGTCCTCGCGTTCGCAATCAAATTTGAGTTTCCATTTGAACTTTCATCTATAAATATGTGTGTGTGTGTGTGTGTGTATCACGTCAAACACTTAAAGTTTTGCATGCCTAATAGGCTAATGCATATCAATTCAAACCACACAAGTAACATAGTCTAATACTTATCAAGTCAAATACTTCAAACCACAAAAGCAATATAGAATAGTATAGAGTTTATAAAGCTCACAAACAACTAAACGAGTTAATTCCAATCCACATGCTCGACATCCGAATCCATATCATTTAGTATATCCGCTCTTTTTTCTATTAATTAGTTGATTAGTTGTTTCAGCATATATTGGGATTACGATATTCTCCATATCGTTCTCCTTAATTACCTCCTATATATTCTTTAGCATTACCAATACCATGCATGTTTCTCCCTTACCTAGTTTAATTAGCTCCCTTTCCAGCCTTTTTATTCTCATTGTATGCTCTGTAACTTTTATCATACGAAATTATCGACAAAGATCCCCTTAATATCATCTTATTTTTAGAGCATAGAACATTAATTATATTATACATCGATGGCCTTTGCATTCTCATGATGTTTATAAATACTACTAATAATCTCATCATGTGTCTTGTTGCAGGAAGTAGAGTCTATGGTTCCTCTTCATTACAGAGAAGAGAGAAACAAAGATGGTCCAATACCACATGAATTATTCACTAAAAAACTAGTTTCCAAAGGTGAGAAATGGGTGAAACATACGGCTAGTCAATGCATGGTGGTAGCTTCCCTTATTGCCACAGTAGCATTTACAGCTGCGTTTACGATACCTGGAGGATACAACCAAGACACTGGGTCTCCAATGTTCCGCCAAAAAGGAATCTTAATGGGATTTGTCATACTGGATGGTGTTTCTTTGATTTCATCTTCTGCTTCAATCCTCCTGTTCTTATCCATATCGACCACTCCTCATAGTGCTCAACAGGATTTCTTGGAATCATCATTACCCACGAAACTATCGGCTGGCTTAGCCATGCTTTTCTTATCCATAATCACCATGGCCCTCGTTTTTGGTATTGGCGTCTTCGCGATGTTCCAAGAAAGGTTCTTTGGGTTAGCAATTTTTATTAGCATATTAGTTGCAATACTCGTGGCATTCACTAAACTATATCACCGTTTTTTGATTAATGCGTTAAACTCGAAAACATAGTGCAACGCTTAACAAAAAAAGCAATTGTGATTTGAATTTTGACGTCCATTTCAAGATGTTGCTTCAAGGACGTTAAACTTTATGATGGTATGTAAAGTATATATTAAGTTTTACAAGTTTTTCTGTTTTGTTGATATGCATTTTTGTATTTTAATATCTCTTTTATCTTTTCCCCTTAGCTATCTAGTTATGCCTTTCATTTCTTTAGATTAACCTTTTCTTTTGTTTCAAATTGCATATGGTAGGTGGTATGACAGATAGGTTGGTACTCATCAAACATCCACACAATTTCTCTGTTATAAATATTCAGAAAGTTTACTTAAAAGGCTATACGAAATACTCCTCCGTCTCAAAATTATTGTCCAGTTTTGACTTTTGAAAGTCTTTCTTTTTCGACTTTAACCTTAAATATTTTTGTTTGTGTTATATAATACTTGTTGGAAACTATACCAATAAAAATACATTAAAAACACAACCCATTCATATATTTTGCACCAAATATATATTATATAACAAAACAAAAATATTAAAGGTCGAAGTCGGGAAAAAATACTTTCAAAAGTCAAAACTGGACAATAATTTTGAGACGGCGGACTCTACAAACCTTCCTTTCCATCTATAAGAAAATAAACCTATGCAGCGCGTAAAATAAGTAACTCAAGGAAGGAGTAGGAAAAGTATTAGTTACACGTCACAATCGAGCTGTAAATAGTTTATCCTTCATTGATGTTTACTTTTGCAAGCCGAATGAAGATGACTCCTTTTTACCAATATTGTTTTACAGGTCGCGATCTGTATATAATTATTCTATCCTTCATTGATGTTCACATTTCGTAGCTTTTTGTTTGTAATTTGTATCAATTAGCTAGAAACAAATTTAGTGTTCTACTTCCTTGGAATCTCCATTTGGGGATTTAAGGTTCTCAACTTCAAATACATACAAATATATATACAAATTCAAAATACGTAATACCATACAATTAAGGTTCTCAACTTCAAATATAAAATGTTTTAATTAAGCATAACGCATATATCTAGACAAACTTCAATTAAATAAATACTAATCAGTCAAGATCCAAAATTCACGGTGGGTGGTTCAAGAATCAAGACCCACCAAGTTCATCAATAAATAAACAAATAAAACCACACTCCACCTAGTAAGCTCAAAAAAGAATCCTTTGATATAATTTAACAACATATTTATTAGATTTGATTTGATACGCGTGTAATACTAAATTAGAGGCATGGATGACTTTTCGTGGGACTTAGGTTTGGATCCAAGTCGTCCTTAGATTACTAGCTAGGCTCTCTCACATATAATAAATGAGTTTTTGATGTGATATATAATTCATCATACGTGATATCAAATTATAAATCCATACAACCTTTGGGAGGACGTAAGTTGCAAGGTACGTCGTTGTTTGCATACCAATAACTCACGCATATTAAGTGTGTTTTTGCATTTTTACAAAATAAAAATGTTCTTATTGAAACCTCCATCTATATACACCCATGAATATCTAGTTTCATATTAAGTTTAAGAATTAAGAATTTTAGATTGGAATGGCATACATGATGAGCACATGACTTCATTAAAAAAACATTCCCCTATGAACCAAAGAAAAATAAACAATGCTAATGCCCCATTTTCCTTTCTTTTTCTATTCACTTTCTTTGTGCTTTCTTCTTCTTCCCTACGAGGTTGTTGCATTCAGACCTGCTTAAGTTTGCTTGCTTTCCATTCCATGTTACCAAAATCATAAAAATGTCTTCCATAAAAGAGTTTGAACATCTTAGAATTCCCCTCAAAGCTATAAAACTCGCCACCAACAACTTCGATGACAACAACTACGTTAGTCGAGGTGGATTCGGAAAAGTTTACAGAGGAGATCTCATCCGCTTTGGGAAGTCGGTTACGGTTGCCGTCAAGTGCTTGGATCGGGCGTTTGGACAAGGAAACCCTGAGTTTTGGAAAGAGATTATGATGCTTTCCCGTTACAAACATCAAAATCTCGTCTCTTTGTTAGGGTTTTGTGACGAGGATGGTGAGAGTATGCTTGTGTATGAGTATCTCCCTAACAAAAGCCTCAACATGCATCTAAGCAGTATCGAGCTCTCGTGGACCCAATGCCTTAAGATATGTATTGGGGCAGCTAAAGGGCTACAGTATCTTCACGATCCTTGTAACACCATGCAAAGAGTGTTACATCGTGACATCAAAAGCTCCAACATATTACTGATGAAAATTGGAATGCCAAGATCTCAGATTTTGGACTTGCCAATTTCGGCCCTGCAAATCAAGAATTCACATTTCTTTTCACCCACCCTGTAGGATCATTTGGGTATTGTGACCCTGCTTACGCTGAGTCGGGATTCCTAACAAAAGAATCAGATGTGTACTCATTTGGGGTAGTGTTATTTGAAGTTTTGTGCGGAAGGCTTTGCATTGTCGATTTTAATGACCACCGTCAATTCTTACCGAAGTTGGCACGAAGTTCCTATGAAGAAAATAGAGTAGATACAATTGTGAAAGAAAGTTTATTGGAGCACATGTCAAGAGAGTGTTTGCGGAAGTTCTCAACAATTGCATATCAATGTCTACATAAAGATCGCAAACAACGTCCAACGTTCGTTAAGATCGTAAGAGAACTTCAAATTGCACTTCAATTTCAGGACCAAAATCAAGTAAGTTTCATTTTACAAAATTACACTACAACAAAATCGAATTTATAGGATGTCAAAAATGTCTAATTTAAACCTCTTAATTTTTTTACAAGACTTAAGTTCTATAAGGCATAACACTTATGCATCCTATGTAAATGTATTACAATGAGTTTACATGACACTCTTTGGCCTTCTAACCAAGTATTCTAGGACATTTTTGAAATAAAATGTTCTTATAGATTTTTTATCTGACACTTTAAAAAGTTTATATGAACACCTCTTTATTTGAAGCAATATCGTACGGAGAAAAATATTAATAGGATGCTTTAATTTGAAGTTATTCTAATAAATATTTGAAGACATGGAAAAACGCATTATAAATTATAACCCTTTTACACAGGATTTTTGTCCTAGATATGTATGTAACACTTTTACACACAAATATGTTAGTCTTGTAAATCTAATTTTGTTGTAATGTTAGTTTTTACTCCTATATGCTAACGGTTGCACATATTTGATTGCAGAGTACGTTTCCAAGAAATGACTATTTTACCCCAATCACCCCGTCGGCAGAGGTCAGCAAAGATGAACAATATCCAAAGGATAGCGTGGCTGCTTATCGATCAGCTGCTGCTGCAGCTGCAGCTCGTATGCAGGCTGCATCTAGGGCACGGGATTTTGAACGTCTAAAGAAAGATGTGGAGTCTTCGAATACAAAAAAGGAAGCACGCAGTATCATTGCGGCGATGAGGATTCAGAATGGGTTGTCGTTGGATCTTCGTGATAAGTTTGGATGGACGGCTCTCCATTGGGCTGCACATTACGGGAGGTATGTATTTTTTTTTTTTTGTCCCATGAGTAGAATTATAGGCAAATTGCATACTTTAGTCTGATTCCTATTTTGTTTAACTTACATCTAAAACCTTCATTTAGGCCCTTCGGATGTGAAACCTCAAACAGTTAGGGGCTATTTGGTTGGTTTTCCAATGTAGTCCTGTGTGGATAAAGTTGTCTGGATTAGTCTGTCTGTATGAATTAGAAAGTTTTTTTGTTTGGGAGGGTTATCTGTTTATATATATCGCAAAAACTTCTTGTTTGGGGAGTTTTTCGTAGATGGAAGGAACATGTTTTTAATTCAGAGGAACATGTTGACACCACTTGCCTTTCTGCATAAAGCCCCTCTAAAAGCTTACGGATAAGCCACTTTCTATATCGTTAAGGCATTGCCAAACAATCATATATCGTTGACTGAATAAGCAATAAGTCCCATTAAGCTCATTAAGCCGCCAACAAACAAGCCCTTAGATATCTATTTACATATAAGAATTGCGCACTTTGGTCTGATTTCTATTTTGGGTTACATACTTTTATCGTTTGAGATATCACATATGAGGTACCAAAACGAACGTTCTGGAAGTACATTATGGCAAATAGGAATCGGACCAGAGCATGTTGCATTTTCATGCAAGAGTAAATTTCACTTTTGGTCCTTAACGGTTGTCAATTTCAATGGATTTCGTCTCCTAGTGGCATTAACTTTTTTTGTTAAATCCAATTAAGTGAGGGGTATTTTAGTCATTTTAAACATTTTTCTGTTAAATTCATCAACACCCGATTAAATTAGGAGTGTTTTGGTCATCAGAAAAATGTTTCCTTGGATATGGAATTCGGATCATTTATTCAATTGATGTTCTTTACGTTCAGGGAAAGGATGGTTGTATCTCTTATCTCGGCAGGGGCCAACCCAAGTTTGGTGACGGATCCCACTTCAGAAAACCCGAATGGATGCATGCCCGCGGATCTTGCATCCAAGAGCGGTTACTATGGGTTGGCCGGTTATCTCGCCGAGAAGGCACTCGTGGCCCATTTCGAGGCCATGACCTTAGCCGGAAACGAAGATTTTGCCGCCAACATCCCATCGGTAGCCGTCACCGAGGATGAACAGCATCTGAAGGACACCCTGGCGGCTTATCGATCCGCTGCCGATGCTGCAGCTCGTATTCAGGCTGCATTTAGAGAACAGTCTCTTAAACTTCGAACGAAAGATATGATCAGGTCTTCCAATACGGAAGAGGAAGCACGGTGTATCGTGGCGGCTACGACGATCCAACAAGCCTTCCGGAACTATCAAACGAAGAAACAAACGGCGGCTGCACGTATAGAGTATATGTTTCGTACTTGGAAGATAAGAAAATATTTCTTGAATAAGAAGCGTCAAGTCATCAAGATTCAAGTAAGATCCCGTTTTAATATATATATATATATATATATATATATATATTCATTTGATTTTGAAGGAAGTGGAATGGAATGTCGTTAGGCTTTATTACCTGTTTGGTTGACAAAATTGAAACGGAATTTGTTAAAGGGATTGGAACGTGTTTGTTTGGCTTACAAAATACAGCTTTGAAATTGGAATGAAATTTTGGTAGATGACCAAATACTCTTTTTGAAAATTTTAGTTTTTTTAAACAAAAAATGTTTTAATAAAATAATCATTAAGTAATTTATTTTTAACTTAAAATGATTATTATGTTATATTTATTCCACACAGGCGATTTTCCGAGGTCACCAAATTTGGAGGCAATACACAAATATGGTATGGTCTGTGGGAGTGCTCGAGAAAGCGATTCTTCGCTGGCGTTTGAAGCAAAGTGGCTTCCAAGGTCTTCAAGTTGATCCTACCAAAGTTGACAAAGACGAGAATCAAGAAAACAATGGCATGGAAGATTTCTTCCATGCCAGCCAAAACAAGCAGAAGAGTGTGTAGAGAGATCGGTTGTCCAGGTCCAAGCCATGTTCCGATCGAAAAGATGGTTGGATAAGATCTGGTATTAACTTGTTTGGCTTAACGACTTAATAATTAAGCTGTAAAGAAACACTCCTAAATGGCTGAGCGAATATGAATTTTATCGTCTTTGACTGTTAAGCTCATTAAGCTGTAAACTGCGTAAGTAAACATCCCCCTAAGGTACATAAAGTTTGTGATCAAAGTGAAGTAGTTCTTCCTTGGAGTTAGTAGTTATAAAACTAAATAATGGTATGGATTCATATTTTCTGTTTCTTGTGTATTTTTCTTTCTATTACCCATTTTTCCTAGCTTTGAGTTTGGTTGGTTCCCCTAGAGCATGGTTATAAACCAAATCATAAGCATTCAAGTTATGTTCAAACCTTAATCATTGATTTTGTTTTATTAACCGTTGATTTTGTTTATCTCCTAAAATTTAGGTGATTTTCAAATTTGGTTTAGAGAAAATTTAGGAAGTGAATTAATCCACACCATTGATCATCTACATGTATGGTCAAGATTGGTTTGTATAGTTTGTACAAACTATGTGTCTTGTAACGGATACGACCCCTACATACATATATATACATATATACACACAGAGGGAGGTTCATACGAAAAATATAATTTTTTAAGAAAACGCGAGAAGCAATCTCAACCACTCATCTCGGTCAACAAATGCGGCTTTGACCGGGCCCCTCTTTGAATAATCTCTACCCTCCCATGAATTGCGTCAATCCTCTGTCATCACGTCCACCGTAACCGCGAGATGAGTGGTTGAGATTGCTGCTTACTTTTTCTTAAAATGACATGTTTCTCGTTTGAACCTTCCCATATATATATATATATATACACACACACAGAGGAAAATTCAAATGTGAACAACTTTTTGGTTGTGAACGTGAGGACAGCCGAGAGCGCGACACGTGGCGGAGACTAGTCAATAAAGGCGGCTTTGAGTGTGGTCCCACCTTTAAATCAATGCCCTTCCATGAATCGCGCCTAGTCATCCGTCGTGGACCTGACGTGGCACCTAGTTATCCGCCACGTGTCGCGCTCTCGGTTGTCCTCACGTTTACAACCAAAAAGTGGTTTACATTTGAACCCACCCCTGTATATATATCACAATATCATTCCAAACAAAACATTTTCAATGGCACTTGTAAAATACAAGGTGATCTATATATTGTCAGATAGATAAACAAATTATCCAAATCAAGCACAAAAGATTAAACAACTTACCAAGAAAATTCAAGCACTTTTGATTCATAAAAGATGTTAAAGCCCTAAATGTAGATCAAATTTCAAGATTTATATACATAAAAATGGTACCTTGATTTGGGGGAAAATAAGCAGCCCTAAAACCCAAAATTTTTACAGATGAAAACGTATGAAAGCTGAGGGAGTCAATCCAAGTCAAACCCAGAAAAACCCATCGAATCTTTTCTCCGATATCTTCTGATAACCAACGAATTTTGGGTAATCTTTATAAATTTTGTAACAAAAGAAATTGAGATAAATATATATAAAAAAATTACGCAAAAATCATTGGCTACAGCAGTAATGAAAGGAGAAGAAGATCGGAAGAGTAGGGTATGATGTGGATTGACGCCGGCAGATTAATTCCGATCAATTCCTCGCCGGAAGCTTCTTTCAGATCGCCGGAGAAATGGGCGATTACTACATAAAGAAAAACATTTGAAAATGGGAATGAAAATGAAAATGAAAGGGAATGAAAATGTTGATTTCTACATTCCCCCCAATTTTACAAGGAATGATATTTTGGGCTGTTAATGGAATGGGCCCATTATATTCCATTAAACCAATCACCTTCTTTTAGTTTGAATCCCATTAATTTTTATCTAATACCTCTAACCAAGCACACCCTAAGTTTTTTCTGAATTACAGAGATGGTCCCTGTATTGTTTCATTATGACATTTGAGTTAAACCGAATTAACATTTTACTAATATTTTATATAATTCATTTTTATAAAAAATAAATCAAACATGTGTTATACTACTAGGCTACTCGCACCCAACCCAATCAACCCACTCAACCCACTCACTTTTTGAATGCCATATCAGCTTTTGGTCAACCCTCACTTTTACCCTCCCATAACCCTCTACAGTCTACACCACACACCCAACCCTCCCATCCCAACCCACTCACTTTTCAATTTATTTTATTTATTTCATTTATTTTATTTAATTAAATAACATAATTAAATAAATAATATTGTTAAAAATAATTTGAAAATTCTAATATTAATAAAAATTACATAATTAACTAAACTAAAATTAAGTAAACTAAAAAAATTACGAAAAAAATAAACTAAAAAAATACGAAAATAAATAAACTAAAAGTCGAAGCCGTGTCTCGCTTTTAGTACAGCCTTTTTTTGCAACACCGCTTGCAACTCCAAACCCGAAAGGTGGTCATGCGAGGTTTTGCAGAACACCCAGTCTTGCTCGTATTCCGCATTTAGTTGGAGTTGGAGTTTTTTTTCTTCGAGCTCCGCAATTTTCCTATCGAGTTCAAGTTTTTTTCATCTTGTAGTCCATTTTTTCCGCCAAATTGCGGTCCCACGACTCATACAGTTCGGTCGTGGGGGTGGAAGATTGGCCCCTCTAAGGGCCTTTTTCGCCTTGCCCCGACCTACGGGTCGTTTAGGTGGCGGAACCTCGACCTCGTCGGAATCTTGACCAAATTGAGCGTCGGAAGACCCGGACGTGCGAGTACGTTTTGATGAGCGAGACGAAGACCCACCGGACATTAACGGAATTGCAGCCCATTTAGGGCTGTGACGGACTATCTCCCAACAGTTTTCGAAGGGGAAAGCACCGCCCACCGTCATTTGGTATTGTGAACGAACCTTTTTTAGAAGGTTGACATCGCTTTCTCCGCTAGGCCTATTGTTCATTATTTGGTTGTATATTCCGTTGAAGGCCATGATTTTTTTGGACATCGCCTTCCATTTTGCAGTCAGTTGGTGGTGGGTTCTGTACGGGGCGACTTGAAGCCGGACGTAAAACGACCGCTCGATTGACTTCCAAAATTTAACTACAAATAAATTAACGAAAAAATTAATTAATAAATTAACGAAAAAATTAATTAATAAATTAACGAAAAAATAAACGAATACCTTAACAAATTAACGAAAAAATATACTAGATCTTTGCGCGTTACCGGATGTGGGGTTCTCGGACTCGTTAATCCACGCATGGCATAACGCTACTTCCTCATCGGGTGTCCATTTTTTTGGACTTTTGCGGGTGGGGAAGGTTTGTTTCGGTTTTTGTGGGAAAAGCTCGGGTTCGGCATCGGGTGAAGCGGAACCTTCGGTTGGCAACCGTTGGGTTTCCGGAACATACGAATGTGTTTCGCTTGAATCGGAACCCGAGGCCGTATCACGGGGTACGAATTCGGGGTTACCCATATTTCCGGGGTTATAATCCGTATTGACACCGGATGTCCCGTAGTGGGTGGGAAAGGGAGCATGAGAAAATTGGGTGGGAAAGTAATTTGGAGGGTAAGGAAAGAAATTTGGCGCATAACCGATTCCGTAACCGGCGTTTTGTGTATCAAAATGCGGTATAAACGGCGGTTGTTGTTAAGCGTCAAATTGCGGTATATACGGTTCGTGGTTCGCGTACTCGACGAATGCCGACCCACCGCCGAATCCCGACCCCACCGGCACCTCCCGACGGACCGGCACCTCCCGACGGACCGGCACCTCCCGAACCACCGCCACCTCTCGAACCTCTTCCTCGTGAACCACCTCGCGAACCACCGGCACCACGTGAACCTCTTCCTCGTACCGATGTGTTTGGATTCATGGTTGTTTTGTAAGAAAGTTGGTTGGAAGATGAAGAAATTTGTGTGTGTATATGTTGTGTATGGAGGGTATATATATATATATAGAAGGTATTAAATGAAAAAGAAAAAAAAATTAAAAAAAAAATTATATCCAAACGGCTCTCCCAACCCGTTTACACTCACAAGCCGCTGGCTTCCCAACCTGCGCACCCAACTCGTTTGAAGCCGCCGGGCTCGGCGGTTAAACCCGCTGGCAACCCAAGCCAGCGGTGCGTGCAGCCTTATTTTTTAAGAAAATGTGTTATACTATTATTAATTTACATGTTTTATTGTTATATAATGTTTTTTTATTAATAGTAGATACTAGTTTTATTATATTGAGTTTTTTGTTTGATTTACAACATTGGATGAAGAAAAAATTGATGTCATTGGGTGGATATTAAACGGTTACCGAATAAAATAAACCGAAAACTGAATAACTTGAAACCGATTAAACCAAACTTTATTTAGTTTGGTTATGGTTCAGTTTTAAAAGACATAGAAACCCGATTAACCCAAACCAAATAAACCCAAAACCGATATAATCGATCATAGAATTCATAATATAAACCAAAAAAAACTCACCAAATTCATAATAAATAAACAAATATAAACAAAACATTCAAGATCCAAAAACATCCACAAAATAAGATGCTAATCATTATCAAAGGAAAGAATTATTATTAAAAAAATAAATGAAGATATATTTTTCGATCCAAATAAAGTATGATTGGTTTAATACATATATTTTTTAATATATCGTTGAATTTAAGTGGTCTCTAATATTCATGTTGTATATGGATAGACAAAATGAGTGGTCCATTTCAAACGGAAACGTGGATGATATTGTCGGAACCTTGATTGTCGACCAAATTATCCTTATACTAGTTTTTGAATTAATATTATAATCCATGACATATGATGTCAAATTATTAATCTATACGATCTTTAGCACGAGCTAAGTCGTAGGATACGTTGTTTGCACATTAATAAATACACTTATGTGTATTATCAAATATGATAAGGGTCTTCTCACGTTTTTGTGTTACAGAGATGTTCTACTTTGACCCCCCCCCCCCCTCTCTCTCTCTCTCTCACACACACACACACACACACATATATACATAGGATTGGGTTCTCGTGAGAATTTGAGGTTAACATGAGGAATGGTTATGAATCGTTGGACATGAAAATGAATTTACGTTAGAATAACATGTACCGAAGTAACATCCACCAGATCAATTACTTTCTAACGCACAATTCAGGACCTTGTGCAATATAAAGTTATGATATTAAGATGTTTTAGATTGGAATCACATACATGATGAGCTCATGACTTTATTGAAAACATTTCACTATGAGCCAAAGAAAAATAAATTATGCCAAGGCCCCATTTTCTTTTTTCCTCTATTTGCTTTCATTTTGCCTTCTTCTTCCTCCTTGCTTGTTTGTTGCATTCAGACTCATTTAAGATTGCTTGCTTTCCTTCCATGTTACCAAAATCATAAAAATGTCTGCCATCAAAGAGTTTGAACATCTTAGAATTCCCCTCAAAGCGATAAAACTCGCCACCAACAACTTCGACGACAACAACTACATCAGTCGAGGTGGATTTGGGAAGGTTTATAAAGGAGAACTTATCCATTTAGGGAAGTCAATGACGGTTGCCGTCAAGTGCTTAGATCGGGCATTTGGACAAGGAAACCCCGAGTTCTGGAAGGAGATTATGATGCTTTCTCGTTACAAACATCAAAATCTCGTCTCTCTTTTAGGCTTTTGCTACGAGGATGGTGAGAGTATCCTTGTGTATGAGTATTTGCCTAACAAAAGCCTCAACATGCATCTTAGCAGCAACGACCTCTCGTGGACCCAACGCCTTAAGATATGTATTGGGGCAGCTAAAGGGCTACGGTATCTTCACGATCCTGGTAGGACCATGCAAAGAGTATTACATCGTGACATTAAGAGCTCCAACATATTGTTGGATGATAACTGGAATGCCAAGATCTCAGATTTTGGACTTGCCAATTTCGGCCCTGCTAATCAAGAATTCACATTTCTTTTCACCCACCCCGTAGGATCATTTGGGTATTGTGATCCGGCTTACGTTGAGTCGGGATTCCTGACAAAAGAATCCGATGTGTACTCATTTGGGGTAGTGTTATTTGAAGTTTTGTGTGGAAGGCTTTGCATTGTTGATTATAATGACAACCGTCGATTCTTATCAAAGTTGGCGCAAAGTTGCTATGAAGAAAATAGACTAGATACAATTGTGCAAGACGGTTTATTGGAGCAAATGTCAAGGGAGTGTTTGCGGAAGTTTTCTACAATTGCATATCAATGTCTGCATAAAGATCGCACACAACGTCCAACTTTCACCAAGATTGTAAGAGAACTTGAGATTGCACTTCAATTTCAGAACCAAGATCAAGTAAGTTTCATTTTACAAAATTACACTATAAAAAATTGAATTTATAGGATGCTAAAAATGTCTAATTTAAGCCTCGATCTTAGGGCTTGTTTGACAGTTGTTGTGTTGTTTGGTGTGGGATAATTAAGTGGTCAGAATGATTAAGAGGCTGCTATGATATAGTGCAAAACGAATTATGGTTGTTTGATAATTGTTGATCATGAAATCAGGGCGTTGAATAGTTAAGGGAGAGACCCATGATACAAAATCATTCGGACGGTTTTTGAATCATTAGGAGAAAGTCCTTTTTGTTTTACCATACATGGTTAAGTGTCTCTAACACCTCTTCTTATAGAACCCTTTTTATATAATAGACTTTTTCAAGTAATATGTTAGCCTTGTAAATCCGATTTTGTTGTAACGTTAGTTTTTGCTCCTATATGCTAACGGTTTCATGTACTTGACCACAGAGTACGTTTCAAAGAAATGACGATTTTGCCCCGATCACCCCATCGGCAAGCAAAGATGAATATTTGAAGGATACCCTGGCTGCTTATCGATCAGCTGCTGCTGATGCTGCAGCTCGTATGCAGGCTGCGTCTAGGGCACGGTCTTTTAAACGTCGAAAAAAAGATGTGGAGTCTTCGAATACAGAAGAGGAAGCACGCAGTATCATAGCAGCCATGAGAATTCAAAATTGCTTTCGTACTTGGAAGACAAGAAAAGATTTCCTGAATAAACGTCATCAAATCATCAAAATTCAAGTAAGATCTCCCTTCGTAGCCGTTTTACATTCCCTTTTGATAAATTCATTTGAATGTGATTCCGTGAGGGAACTTATTAGCGGTCAACGTTAGAGTCACATATCAACTACACAGTTAGGATACTTTTTCCTCGGTAGATGTTGGAACCCCATTCTCTTTTCACGAGCTCTTTTGGAGAGTTCGCATGGGTTTCCACTTATGGGGTTGTTTGTTTACCTCTTAATAGTTCCATTAAGAGGCAACATTTTCTGGAAGGGTGTCCTAGGCTATGCACAAACTAATTCCGACAAATTATAGTTGTTAGACATCAGTTTTGATAAACTCAGTGGCCACAATTGTTGTGGACGCGTGAACTTGAACCCTGGTCCGATAAGTTATTCCACCAAGTCCCCCTGAGCCTCAACCAGTAGGCCACAACCCTTGTGGTTTTAAGAGGCAATATTTGAATCAGTAAAAGGTGAATCTTGTTTGGAAAAGAAATTGTTTCTCTTAATGGTTCTAAAACCCTCTGAATGATTTTGTATCTTGGGTCTCCCTTAACCATTCAGTGCCCTAATTTCATTTTAAACAATTATCAAACAGCAATATTTCATTTTGCACCGTATCATAAGAGCCTCTTAAGTCTAATCATTTTGACCACTTACGTGGTATTAGAGCCAAGGTCAGTCATCCCGGACATCTGTGCCATTACAGGGGGCATATGAGAGTCCGATAGCTAGACTTTGGGACATGCTTTTGTTTTCAATGGATTTTTTGAAGAGTAATTTGATGGGTTCTAGATATTCTCATAGACCTAGCTACAAGTAGTTTTGTTTAATGATAAGAAATTTCTATTATGCTTATTCCACTCACTTGGGTAACATAACATGGTTGTATATTTATTTGACACAGACGATTTTCCGAGGTCACCAAGTTCGAAGGGAGTACACTAAGATAGTGTGGTCCGTAGGAGTGCTAGGAAAAGCGATTGTTCGTTGGCGTTCAAAGCGAAGAGGCCACCAAGGTCTTCAAGTTGATCCTAACAATGTTGAGAAAGACGAGAATCAAGAAAACAATGGCATGGAAGAACCAGCCGGAGAGCACGTAGAGAAATCAGTTGTCCGGTCCGATAGCGGTTTGGCCGATCAGGTGGAAAAAGAACCCGCATGAAGACAACTCTCTTTTACCAATATTCGCAGGTCGGGATCGGTAGAGAGAGTGAGGGAAGTCAGGGAACCTCAAAAAAATTAAACGTTGAGGAACTTGATAACCATTTATTTGGACGGTATATGTGCATATTCTCTGGATGAACAATTACGAGGGTGTTCTTCAGTGTTTTTGTTTTTTGTTGTTTTTCCGTGAGCACGGTCCTATATGTAATATAGTAATTATAAGTGAAGCTACATACAAATTCAAAAATACATAATAAAATACAATTAAGGTTCTCAATTTCAAATATAAAATGTTTTAAGCATTAATTAACGCATATATCTAGACAAACTTCAATTAAATAAATATTAATCAATCAAGATCCAAAATTCACGGTAGGTGGTTCAAGAATCTTGACCGACCAATTTCATCACTAAATAAACAAATAGAACCAAACTCCACCTACTAAGCTCAAAAAAGAATACTTTAATATAACTAATAAATATTTATTAGATTTGATTTGATACGCGTGTAATATTAAATTAGAGGCGTGGATGACTTTTGGTGGGACTTAGATCACAAGCCAAGACGTCCTTAGATTACTAGGCTCTCTCAAATGTAATAAATTGATTTTTGATGTGATATAATCCATCAGATGTGATATCAAATTATAAATGTATACAACCTTTGGCAGGACGTAAGTTACAGGATACGTCATTTGCATACCAATAACTCACGTATATTAAGGGCGTTTGTACATTTTACAAAAAAAATATGTTCTTATTTAAACCTCCATCTATATATACACCATCAATATCTTGTTTAATATGAAGTTTATGAATTGAGGATTTTAGATTGGAATGACATACATGATGAGCACATGACTTCATTAAAAAACATTCCCCTATGAGCCAAAGAAAAATAAACAATCCTAATTCCCCATTTCCTTTCTTTTTCTACTCACTTTCTTTGTGCTTTCTTCTTCTTTCCTACTTGGTTGTTGCATTCAAGCTTACTTAAGTTTGCTTGCTTTCCCTCCATCTTACCAAAATCATAACAATGTCTTCCATAAAAGAGTTTGAACATCTTAGAATTCCCCTCAAAGCTATAAAACTCGCCACCAACGACTTCGATGACAACAACTACATTAGTCGAGGTGGATTTGGGAAGGTTCATAAAGGAGAACTTATCCACTTTGGGAAGTCAATGACGGTTGCCGTCAAATGCTTAGATCGGGCGTTTGGACAAGGAAACCCTGAGTTTTGGAAAGAGATTATGATGTTTTCCCGTTACAAACATCAAAATCTCGTCTCTTTGTTAGGTTTTTGTGACGAGGATGGTGAGAGTATACTTGTGTATGAGTATCTCTCTAACAAAAGCCTCAACATGCATCTAAGCAGTATTGAGCTCTCGTGGACCCAACGCCTTAAGATATGTATTGGGGCAGCTAAAGGGCTACAATATCTTCACGATCCTTGTAACACCATGCAAAGAGTGTTACATCGTGACATCAAAAGCTCCAACATATTACTGGATGATAATTGGAATGCCAAGATCTCAGATTTTGGACTTTCCAATTTCGGCCCTGCTAATCAAGAATTCACATTTCTTTTCACCCACCCTGTAGGATCATTTGGGTATTGTGACCCGGCTTATGCTGAGTCGGGATTCCTGACAAAAGAATCAGATGTGTACTCATTTGGGGTAGTGTTATTTGAAGTTTTGTGTGGAAGGCTTTCCATTGTCGATTGTAAGGACAACTGTCTATTCTTACCGAAGCTGGCGCAAAGTTGCTATGAAAAAAATAGACTAGATACAATTGTGCAAGACGGTTTGTTGGAGCAAATGTCAAAAGAGTGTTTACGGAAGTTCTCAACAATTGCATATCAATGTCTACATAAAGATCGCACACAACGTCCAACATTCACTACAGTTGTAAGAGAACTTGAAATTGCACTTAGATTTCAATACCCAGATCAAGTAAGTTTCATTTCACGAAGTAATTAATGAATTTACACTACCACAAAATTGAGCAGTCTCTCATTGTCGTGAAAGTATTTACATTTTGTTACATGAGATGAGGTCAATGAAAGACGTAATAACTTGTCTACGACTGAATATTGTCACGTGACGCGATACTAGTGGTCCTCACGTTCACAATGAAAGATGAGTTCACATTTGAACTTTCTCTCTTTCTCTCTCTCTCGGAGAGAGAGAGAGAAGAGAGAGAGAGAGAGAGAGAGAGAGGGAGAGAAAGGTTCAAATTAATGAGAAATGCTAAAAAAATGAGAAGTAGAGAAGTGATCTCAACCACCCACTCAACCAGTCAAAAGGAGGCTTTGACCGGTCACGAAGGATGAAGACGATTCAAGGAGGGTGACCCAGTCAATGCTGCCTTTATTGACCGAATAAGTGGTGGAGATCACTTCTTTACTTCTTATTTTTTTAGCATTTCTCATTTGAACCTAATATATATCTATATATAATAAAAGAGTAACCGGATGCCACATGTCGTGCTGTGGTGAGCCACGTGTCCTATTCGACTCGTATTCAGTATTATTCAGTCGGAATACAGTATTATTCACCTTGAATAATGTATAACATTCGGTCTGAATAAGTATTATTCAGACCGACTGTATATGCCACGTTGCACTCTCAGATGTCCTCGCGTTCGCAATCAAATTTGAGTTTCCATTTGAACTTTCATCTATAGATGTGTGTGTGTATATATATATCTCACGTCAAACACTTAACATTTTACATGCCTAATGGCTAATGCATATCAATTCAAACCACACAAGTAACATAGTCTAATACTTATCAAGTCAAATATTTCAAACCACAAAAGCAACATAGAATAGTATAGAGTTTATAAAGCTCACAAACAACTAAACGAGTTAATTCCAATCCACATGCTCGACATCCGAATCCATATCATTTAGTATATCCGCTCTTTTTTCTATTAGTTGATTAGTTGTTTCAGCATATATTGGGAATACGACATTCTCCATATCATTCTCCTTAATTACCACCTAGCTATATATTCTTTAGCATTACCAATACCATGCATGTTTCTCCCTTACCTAGTTTAATTAGCTCCCTTTCCAGCCTTTTTATTCTCGTTGTATGCTCTGTAATTTTTATCATACGAAATATACGACAAAGATCCCCTTAATATCATCATATTCTTAGAGCATAGAACATTAATTATATTATACATCGATGGCCTTTGCATTCTCAGATGTTTATAAATACTACTAATAATCTCATTATGTGTCTTGTTGTAGGAAGTAAAGTCTATGGTTCCTCTTCATTACATAGAAGAGAGAAACAAAGATGGTCCAACACCACATGAATTATCCAAAAACCATAAAAAACTAGTTTACAAAGGTGAGAAACGGATGAAAGAGACGGCTAGTCAATGCATGGTGGTAGGTGCCCTTATTGCCACAGTAGCATTCACGGCACTGTTAACAATACCCGGAGAAGAAAACCAAGATGGGTCTCCAATTTTCCGCCAAAAAGGAATCTTAATGGGATTTGTCATACTGGATGCTGTTTCTTTGATTTCATCTTCTACTTCAATCCTCCTGCTCTTATCCATCTTGATCACTTCTCGTAGTCCTCAACAGGATTTCTTGGAATCATCATTACCCACGAAACTATCAGCGGGCCTAACTATGCTTTTCTTATCCATAATCACCATGACCCTCACTTTTGGTATTGGCATCTTCGTGATATTCCAAGAAAGGTTCATTGGGGTAGCAATTTTAATTAGCATATTAGTTGCAATAGTCATGGCATTCGCTAAACTATATCACCGTTTTTTGATTGATGCGTTAAACTCAAAATCATAGTGCAACGCTTAACGAAAAAAAGCAATTGTGATTTGAATTTTGACGTCCATTTCAAGATGTTGCTTCAAGGACGTTAAACTTTATGATGGTATGTAAAGTATATATTAAGTTTTACAAGTTTTTCTGTTTTGTTGATATGCATTTTTGTATTTTAATATCTCTTTTATCTTTTCCCCTTAGCTATCTAGTTATGCCTTTTCAATTCATTTCTTTAGATTAACCTTTTCTTTTGTTTCAAATTGCATATGGTAGGTGGTATGACAGATAGGTTGGTACTCATCAAACATCCACACAATTTCTCTGTTATAAATATTCAGAAAGTTTACTTAAAAGGCTATACGAAATACTCCTCTGTCTCAAAATTATTGTCCAGTTTTGACTTTTGAAAGTCTTTCTTTTTCGACTTTAACCTTAAATATTTTTGTTTGTGTTATATAATACTTGTTGGAAACTATACCAATAAAAATACATTAAAAACACAACCCATTCATATATTTTGCACCAAATATATATTATATAACAAAACAAAAATATTAAAGGTCGAAGTCGGGAAAAAATACTTTCAAAAGTCAAAACTGGACAATAATTTTGAGACGGCGGACTCTACAAACCTTCCTTTCCATCTATAAGAAAATAAACCGATGCAGCGCGTAAAATAAGTAACTCAAGGAAGGAGTAGGAAAAGTATTAGTTACACGTCACAATCGAGCTGTAAATAGTTTATCATTCATTGATGTTTACTTTTGCAAGCCGAATGAAGATGACTCCTTTTTACCAATATTGTTTTACAGGTCGCGATCTGTATATAATTATTCTATCCTTCATTGATGTTCACATTTCGTCGCTTTTTGTTTGTAATTTGTATCAATTAGCTAGAAACAAATTTAGTGTTCTACTTCCTTGGAATCTCCATTTGGGGATTTAAGGTTCTCAACTTCAAATACATACAAATATATATACAAATTCAAAAATACGTAATACCATACAATTAAGGTTCTCAACTTCAAATATAAAATGTTTTAATTAAGCATAACGCATATATCTAGACAAACTTCAATTAAATAAATACTAATCAGTCAAGATCCAAAATTCACGGTGGGTGGTTCAAGAATCAAGACCCACCAAGTTCCTCAATAAATAAACAAATAAAACCACACTCCACCTAGTAAGCTCAAAAAAGAATCCTTTGATATAATTTAACAACATATTTATTAGATTTGATTTGATACGCGTGTAATACTAAATTAGAGGCATGGATGACTTTTCGTGGGACTTAGGTTTGGATCCAAGTCGTCCTTAGATTACTAGCTAGGCTCTCTCACATATGATAAATGAGTTTTTGATGTGATATATAATTCATCATACGTGATATCAAATTATAAATCCATACAACCTTTGGGAGGACGTAAGTTGCAAGGTACGTCGTTGTTTGCATACCAATAACTCACGCATATTAAGTGTGTTTTTGCATTTTTACAAAATAAAAATGTTCTTATTGAAACCTCCATCTATATACACCCATGAATATCTAGTTTCATATTAAGTTTAAGAATTAAGAATTTTAGATTGGAATGGCATACATGATGAGCACATGACTTCATTAAAAAACATTCCCCTATGAACCAAAGAAAAATAAACAATGCTAATGCCCCATTTTCCTTTCTTTTTCTATTCACTTTCTTCTTCTTTCCTACTTGGTTGTTGCATTCAGACATACTTAAGTTTGCTTGCTTTCCTTCCATGTTACCAAAATCATAACAATGTCTTCCATAAAAGAGTTTGAACATCTTAAAATCCCCCTCCAAGCTATAAAACTCGCCACCAACAACTTCAATGACAACAACTACATCAGTCGAGGTGGATTTGGGAAGGTTCATAAAGGAGAACTTATCCATTTTGGGAAGCCAGTGACTGTTGCCGTCAAGTGCTTAGATAAGGCACTTGGACAAGGAAACCCTGAGTTTTGGAAAGAGATTATGATGCTTTCCCGTTACAAACATCAAAATCTCGTTTCTTTGTTAGGGTTTTGTGACGAGGATGGTGAGAGTATACTTGTGTATGAGTACCTCCCTAACAAAAGCCTCAACATGCATCTAAGCAGTATCGAGCTCTCGTGGACCCAACGCCTTAAGATATGTATTGGGGCAGCTAAAGGGCTACAATATCTTCACGATCCTTGTAACACCATGCAAAGAGTGCTACATCGTGACATCAAGAGCTCCAACATATTACTGGATGATAATTGGAATGCCAAGATCTCAGATTTTGGACTTTCCAATTTCGGCCCTGCTAATCAAGAATTCACATTTCTTTTCACCCACCCTGTAGGATCATTTGGGTATTGTGACCCGGCTTATGCTGAGTCGGGATTCCTGACAAAAGAATCAGACGTGTACTCATTTGGGGTAGTGTTATTTGAAGTTTTGTGCGGAAGGCTTTGCATTGTCGATTATAATGACAACCGTCTATTCTTACCGAAATTGGCTCGAAGTTGCTACGAAGAAAATAGACTAGATACAATTGTGCAAGAAAGTTTATTGGAGCACATGTCAAGAGCGTGTTTGCGGAAGTTCTCAACAATTGCATATCAATGTCTACATAAAGATCGCACACAACGTCCAACGTTCGCTAAGATCGTAAGAGAACTTGAGATTGCACTTCAATTTCAGTACAAAGATCAAGTAAGTTTCATTATACAAAATTACATTACAACAAAATCAAATTTATAGGATGTCAAATATGATTAATTTAAACCTCTTAATAGACTTTTTTACAAGACTTAAGTTTTATAAGACAAAACACTTATGCATCCTATGTAAATGTATTACAATGAGCCTACATGACACTTGACCTTCTAACCAAGTATTCTAGGACATTTTTGAAATAAGATGTTCTTATAGATTTTTTATTTCACACTTTAAAAAGTGTATATCATACTAAAAAAAATATTAATGGGGGATGCTTTAACTTGAAGTTATTCTAATAAATATGTGATGGCGATGTCGTATAAAATATAACCCGTTTACATAGGACTTTCATTGTAGAAATATATGTAACACTTTTACGAGCAAATATGTTAGTCTTGTAAAGCTATTGTTGCCCCGGTATGCTAACGGTTGAACATACTTGATTGTAGAGTACGTTTCCAAGAAATGACGATTTTGCCCCAATCACTCCATCGGCACACGTCAACAAGGATGAGCAAAATCCGAAGGATACTCTGGCTGCTAATCCATCAGCTGCTCGTATGCAGGCTGCATCTAGGGCGTGGTATGTTGAACGTCTAAAGAAAGATGTGGAGTCTTCGAATACAGAAGAGGAAGCACGCAGTATCATCATGGGGATTTTCGTGAGGATTCAGGATGGCTTGTCGTTGGATTTTCGTGATAAGTTTGGATGGACGGCTCTCCATTGGGCTGCACATTACGGGTGGTATGTTTTTTTGTCCCAATAAGTAGAAATATAGGCAGATTGCACGAAAGTGCAACTACTTTGTTCTTATTCCTATTTTGTTTAACTTACTTTTGAAACCTTCGTTTAGGCCCTTAACGTGTGAAACCTGAAACAGTTAGGAGATGTTTGGTTGGTTTTTCATTTAGTCCTATATGGATAAAGTTGTATGGATTAAATGATTAATCTATCTATGTAAATCGGAAAGTTTTTTGTTTGGGGGTTTTTCATAGATGGAAGGAACATGTTTTTAATTTAGAGGACAGGTTTTGAAACAACTTGGCTTTCTGCATAAAGCCCCTCAAAAAGGTTACCGGATAAGCCACTTTCTATATCATTAAGCCACTGCCAAACAATCATGTCATGTATAGTTGACTGAATAAGCTATAAGTCACATTAATCTCATTAAGCCGCCAACCAAGATACCCTTAGATACCTATTTACATATAAGAATTGTGTACTTTGGTCTGATTTCTATTTTGGGTTACATATTTTTATCTAAATGTTTGAGATATCACATCTGAGGTACCAATACTAAGGTCTAGTCAACATAAACAGAAAAATGCATCATCTGGCCAAAGCTGGTTTCCTTGGATGTGGAATCCGGATCATCTTATTTATTCAATCGACTTTGTTTACGTTCAGGCAAAGGATGGTTGCATCTCTTCTCTCGGCAGGGGCCAACCCATATTTGGTGACGGACCCCACTTCAGAAAACCCGAATGGATACACGCCCGCCGATCTTGCATCCAAGAGCGGGTACCAAGGGTTGGCTGCTTATCTCGCCGAGAAGTCACTTGTGGCACATTTCGAGGCCATGACCTTAGCCGGAAACGCTAGTGGCTCGTTGCAGAGTACGTTCATGAGCAACAAAGATTTTCCTGCCAACACCCCATCAGTAGCCCTCAACGAGGATGAACAGTATCTGAAGGACACCCTGGCGGCTTATCGAAACGCTGCCGATGCTGCATCTCGTATTCAGGCTGCATTTAAAATCATCAAGATTCAAGTAAGCTCTCTCTCCCTCTCCCTCTCTCTTCATGACCGTTTTACAATCCCATTGTAATATATTCATTTGATTTTGAGGGAAGTGGAATGAAATGTTGTTCGGTTCTATTACCAGGTTGTTTGGTTGACATAATTGGAATGAAATCTATTAAACGGATTGGAACCTGTTTGTTTGGTTTATAGAATATAGCTTTGAAATTGGAATGAAATTTCAGAAGATACCAAATACTCTTTTTGAAAATTTCAGTTTTTTTAAACAAAAAATGTTTTAATAAAATAGTCATTAAGTAATTTATTTTTAACTAAAAATAAATATTATATGATTTAATAAAATAATTCCATCAAAGAAAAATGATTCTTAAATACTTTAATCAAATAATTTAACAAAATAGTTATTAAATACTTTAATAAAATAATTTAATTAAAGTTTGGAAAGGTTAATTTTTGAATTATGAAAATATCAAATTCCATTCCATTAAAGTCCTCTCTCTTCCCTTATCCATGGAATTGTTGGAATTCAAATATTTCATCTATTATATTATGCCAATCAAGCAAGGGAATCAAAGGAAATAAACATTCCAATATATGTCTAATTCCATCACATTTTGTTAACCAAACACCACCTTAAGAACTTTATGTTCTATTTATATGACAATTGGTAATATGTTTGTGTATTTATTCAACATAGGAGACTTTCCGACGTTACCAAGCTCGGTGGCGATACACAGATATACTATGGTCTGTGGGAGTGCTCGAGAAAGCGATTCTTCGTTGGCGTTTTAAGCGAAGAGGCTTTCGAGGTCTTCAAGTTGATCCTACCAACGTTGAGAAAGACAAGAATCAAGAAAACAATGGCATGGAAGATTTCTTCCTTGACAGCCGGAAGCAAGCGGATGACCGTATAGAGAGATCGGTTGTTCAGGTCCAAGCCATGTTCCGATCTAGAAGAGCTCAAGAAGAATACAGAAAAATGAAGCAAGAACACCTACAAGCATCGGTATATAATCTACGCTCGTTATACATGATTCAGAGTGTTTTTGGTACATGAGACAGGATAAGACATGACATAACTTAAACTTGTTGTTCCACGTTTGGTACAACATTGGACTGATATAGTGACATGACCAAGTGAGACCAAGAATTGCATTTTCTTTGTCCTAGGAGAATAGATGCACGAAAACTAGGGAGATGAGACAAGATTAGTAATTAGTAAATTACCCTTGTAAAATTAAAACTATAGAACCTTGCTAAAGTCTTTCATCTGCCTACCTCACTGTTGCTCGCCCTCTCCTGTCTTGTGTGCTCATGTCTTGTCCAATCGTGTTTTGTCTCGGTACCAGACTCACCCTCAATGGCATTAATTAGGGGTGTAAACAAGCCGAGTCGAGCCCGACTAAGCTTGAGCTCGACTCGTTTAAGTTCATAAAGCTCAAGCTCGTTTCGAGCCTTATATATCAAACTCGAGCATGGCTCATCAAGGATTTATAGTGGTCCTCACGGGGTTGGGTTCATTTGTTAACCAAACAAATTGTGTTAACCCATTTTCTACCATAGATTGATTTAAATTAATGGCACATGATTATCACATCCATAATTTCAGGAATAAACTTCCAAATTATAACCAACCACTAAATATGGAAATAACTGAAAATAACCAAACTGACAATTTTGATTGGTGGAAAATAAGTTAACACGGTTAACACAATTTATTTGGTTAACAAATGAACCCTCCTCAGTCCTTACGTGGCGTGATACTAGTGGTCCTCACGTTCACAATGAAAGATGAGTTCACATTTAAACCTGACCCAATATGTGTGTGTGTGTGTGTGTGTTTAGGGGCGGGTACAAATAAAAACTCCTCTTTCATTGTGACACGTGTTGCGCTCTCGGCTGTCCTCACGTTCGCAATGAAAAACGAGTTCAAAGTCGAGCTTTCATGTTGTGTGTGTGTGTGTGTATTATATAACTTGAGGCTTGTTTAGGCTCGCGAGCCTATCGAGCTTAATCATAAAGTCTTAAGCTCGAGCTCGTTTATTAAACAAGCGTAAAGTGAAGCTTGAGCTCGGCTGAATTGAAGCTCGAATCGAGTTTTTAACGGAGTCGATCCGGAGTAGCTCACGAGTAGCTCGGCTCGCATACATCTCTAGGAATTATTGACTTCTATTGACCTTGATGCTTTTATTCGTTGTTTTTTTAATCTTGCAGCATGAGTATAATGAGAGCCTTGACCCCGCAACTGACATGGAAAAATAGAAGACGTGTATGATGAAGGTCCAGGTGTGTTCGTGTCTGCGTTTTTAACTGTTGCTTACGTCTTGTAAATGCGTAGGTACGTTGTTTCTGCCTGTCTATATTTTTATGAGAAAAAGATGGCATGATGGTTTCAACGCGAATGGTTTGTCGTTGAAGTTTAGAGTACCGTTGGTTAAATATTCGGTCTACAAGTTCGCTTTTAGCCTTCGCATTTTGTGTAAACTTGCATCATAATACACGATGACAGATCGTTTTATTTGTTGTAATGCAAGTGTAAGCTATAATCTACATAATGGTTAGTTGACCAAGCCTTTTCGGGCCTTGGACTGGGTTGGGAAGTCACCTAAAACTGGCCTTTATGCGGGCTTTTTTGGGTCGGGTTTGGCTTCCGGACTTTTTCCCTGCATCTTTAGTCTACAGTAGACATGTTTCTAGCCGAAAAGCATGTGTGGCATATTTTGTTTAGAACAAGAGTTGGTTTCTTTTCGGTCCATTATGCTTGTTTATGGTTTATTTATGCTTTTACATATATGATGGTTGTCTGTTTTAGGTGTTTTTGTGTTCCGTAGAATGGTATTGTTTATGTTTGAATCCATGTATGAAATTTATGTAGGATGTATTTCTTTGATGATGTGTAAAACTTGGTCCACACTCAGCAAATTAAGGTTTCATCTCGGACATGAGACATGACATGATGGGAAGGGACAAAACTCATTGTCCCACTTTTAGCACGACATCAGATGGGATAGAACAAGGATTTACCGTCTCATGTTTGGTGAGACATGAGACAGGGACAAAAACTGCAACAAGGTGAGACAACATGAGACAAAGAATGTTTTTTTCTTGTTCCACCAAAATAGGTGGAACAATATGAGACAAAAATGATACAAAATTTAAAATATTACTAATTAACCATTGTTTGATGTATAATCTTTAATATGCTATTTGGTTTAGTAGTCACGAGCACTAGTCAATATGATTAAGATATTGTTAATATAACATGTGTTTAATCATATATCATTAAGCTTGTGCATCGTATATGATATCACACTTCTCACATTCTCAAAATGTTTAGCTTCTCGTTGAACATGTCCCTATATACATACATACATACATACATACATACATACATACATACATACATACATACATACATACATACATATATACATAATTGGTAATTATCCGTGAAGCTTCCAAGAATTTTTCCTAGAAACGAAACTACTTGAGCAAACAGAGATCAACATGTCTGTTACTAGACCAAAGGATCATCGACCCAACAGTACCCAAGTTACTATTTTAATCCTAACCTCACGGACAAGGGTTCAAAGTGAAAAGTGTACATAAGTATTTACAGTATATAAATATCATATACTTCAAAGAAAACATGCATTTTTTAATAGTCTCGAGTTAAAGACGATCCTGCTGATAAATCCGAACTTATTATACAAGTTCAATGCATAATGGTCGTTTCGATGAATCAAAGAATCAACATGTCTCTTCTTCTTGTTCTCCACATGTCCTATGTTCTATACTATCAAGATGGCATGATATCATCAGGATTATAGTCTATAGATGGTTTTCAAATCAGATTTCGGTAAGAATAGTAGTTACAGTAAGTAAGAAGGGTCATAATGAATCTTTACCCTTAGATCAATCCTAATTAAAGATCAATTGAAAATACCATTAAATCAATACTAATTAAAAGTAATCAACTATAAAAATCCATTCTTAAATTTCTCACCTTTAACTCTTATCCTCACAAGATACTTTCAGTCTTTCAAATCATAAGCATTCAAGTTATGTTTAAACCTAAATAGAGAAAGGTTCAAATGAGAAGTGCTAAAAAAAAGTGATATTCACCACTTATCCGGTCAATAAAGGCGGCTTTGACCAGTCATGGAGGGCGCGATTCACGGAGGGTAGTCACGATTCAAGGAGGGTGACCGGTCAAAGCCTCCTTTATTGACCAGGTGAGTCGTGGAGATCACTTCTCACTTCTCATGTTTTTAGCACTTATCATTTGAACCTAATACAACCCAAATATATACATATACATATCACAATATCATTCCAAACATAAAGATTACCAAATGGAAATCAAGAATAGCATGTCACATACAATACAAGTTCATCCATAATGTTAGCACAAGAGATTAAATAACTTATCAAGAAACTCCCAAAATTTAGATCAAATTTCCAGATTAATTAATATACATAAAAATTGTACCTTGATTTGGGGAAAATTGCTAGCCCTAAAACCCAAATTTTTTGGAGATGAAAAAGTATGAAGCTGAGGGAGTCAATCCAAGTCAAACCCAGAAAAACCCATCGAATCTTTTCTCCGATATCTTCTGATAACCAACGAATTTTGCGTAATCTTTATGAAATTTTGTAACAAAAGAAATTGAGATAAATATATATAAAAGATTACGCAAAAATCATTGGCTACAGCAGTAATGAAAGGAGAAGAAAATCGGAAGAGTAGGGTATGACGTGGATTGACGCCGGCAGATTATTCACGATTTCTCCGATCAGTTTCTCGCCGGAATATTCTTTCAGATCGCCGGAGAAATGGGCGATTGGAGAGACAAGAGTGAAAATATACTACAGAATGAAAAACATTCGACTTTTTAAGTTTTCTGAATTACAGAAATAGTCCTTGTACTATTTCAGTTTAAGTTTTGTGGTCATTTTATGGAAATCAATTTTCTGACGTTAGTAACTTCCGTCAATTAAAAGATAAAGTAGAATACGTGAATCTTTTTCAATTAAATAGAACTAAACTAAATACAACCATCAAAATTAAATTGAATAAATATTAATCAATCAAGATCCAAAATTCATGGAAAGTGGTTGGAAGACCCACCAAATTCATCAATTAACAAACAAATACAAACAAAACCCACCTATCAAGATCCAAAAATATCCACAAATAAGACGTTAATCATCATTAAAAAAAATTGAAGAAAATATCATTATAGAAAAATAAACTAAAGTATATATTTTCTTATATATTTCCGATCTATATAAAATACGATCAATATATTTAATATATTTTTTGTTGAATTTAAGTAATTTCTATGTTCATATTTTACATGGATGAACAAATTAGTGGTCCATTTCAAAGGTAACGTACAAGCATGTTAATTTGGTCTCTATCTAAAAACGGCACACGGTAGAGAAGTCCCGTTCCACACTCCATATTTGAAAACGGAGGTGTTATAGCACAACAAGCATCTCGATGTTTTGATTTTCATTTCTTTCAATATTAAATTGATAATTTCTTGGTTATTTACCAGATACGATATAAAATAAGCTAGTAACTCTCCAATCCAATTCATAGACCATTAATGAATTAGCCTACCTAATATAGTTTGATTGGTTTTTTGTGTTGTATTTGTAATTATATAAAATAATCTTTATTTAATTTCAAATTACAATAACCCTTCTTTACGTAAAATGATATAAACTAGTTATTAAGAGCCCGGGATTTGCGCCGGGTTATAAACTGTGGTAAATTTTATTATAAGTAGTAAGATAAATTTATATGGATTTATATGACGAACTTCGTGTATTGTGTTGTAAATTTAAATATATGCTTACAAAAAAATATATATATATATATGGTGTAGCTGATATCTATTTTACGTGACTGATAGCATGCAGATAATGTGTGTGTGGGGGGTGGGGGTGTTATATATTAATGATTATTTAAAATAAATAAAAAGACTTAATAAATCATTAAATAAAAAAATATTAATTTTAAGATATTTTAACTTAAAACTTTGGAAAAAAAATCATGTGTTTATAAATAGTTTAATGAAATTACTTGATTATTTTTTTATTAAAGTTATAATAGTTTATAATTAACCAATAAAACAAAATATCGTAATAAAATAAATAAATAAAGTAAAATTAACAAAATGTGAATTATGTAGTTTGAGAATAAAAAATATAAAGATGATATACTATAAAGACCAAATATGTAATTTAACCAAACATTTTTTTAGATTAGTTAACCAACTTAATTTAACAAAGTTGGATGAAGGGATGAAAATGGAATAAAAAAAAATACATGAGAATGAAAAAAAAAAAACAGTCTTTAAAGATCAATGACTAAAAGCACATAAATATCAAATTATAGGTACCAAAGTTGTACTTATTGCATAAGTTTACTATTCATTTCCAATAGAAATTGATATAGGAGGGACCAAAGTTGTACTTTATTGCATAAATTTACTATTAATTTCCAATGGAAATTGAAATTGATATAAGAGGGACCAAAATTGAACTTTATTGCATAAGTTTACTATTCATTTCCAATGAAAATTGATATAAGGGATAATAAGAGGTAGAAAATTTAGTTGACCAAAATTAGTCCAGTGGTGATGGGGTCTAACCCACGTGGGCAAAACCATAATTTTCAGCAATGCTTATAAAAGGCTTTAATAAATAATATGGGGATCACATCCCCTACTTTTAACTAAAAGTGTAGTCGGAAAACCAAGAAATATGATGACACCAACGACTTGTTGCTTCAACCTCCGACCACCGGCCGCCACTTCTGCCGCAACTCAACCACCGCCATCCGCCTGGTATGTCAAGTTAGCCACCATCATCCGCCTTTCATCTAATTATCATCAACCGGGCTCGCTGGTTGAGCCACTATTGCGCCAAAAAGTCGGTTCATGTTAGCATATACCATACGTCCATACCCCTCTTGCTAACATACGCCGGCTATAAAATGAAAACCCACATGTTATATTTACCTATTTATCCACATGTCAAAGTTCTTTTTTGTATTGACACTTTTGGGTTTGTGTTTTTGTGTAGGCCAAAGAGGGAGGTTTCTTGGAGAAACCAATGTGTGGTTGGGATGGCATGTGTGATAATTGGTCTACAAGCGGAGGGCATAGTTGGAAATAACCATGATTACGCGATTGCTGCCGACACAAAGGGGGTTGTGGAATCAAAGGTAAAGGGGAAGAATAGGTGGAGCGATAAGAGAATGTGTCCGGCATGGCAATTAAATTCGTTGGAGACAATTGTGCCGGAAGATCTTCCACGACCATCACATAAGCGGAGATGGGAGAACGTTGGTGATCATCTGAGAGATGCTCCGCCAGTAAAATCCTCCACTACCACCGTTACTACCGCTAGCAACGGTTGTTTCTCTATGTAGATTCTTGCTCAGCTTAGAGAAGGATTAGATGTTATACATACTCGTGATTGTAAATATCATACAAATACATGTTTATATGAAAATACTTAGATTTGAAATAGTATTCAACATGTTCTTAGTGCCAGTACGTCGAACCATTATAATTCTTCCATTTTTTATTAAAAAACCAAAAGGGTTTGTCGACAAACACGTAAAAAGAAAGACATTCAAGTTTATATGTTGATACCCTTTTGAAATTTCTGTAATCAATACTATTAGATTCCCACTTCAGCTAGATTATTTTGACTTCACATGCATGAAAGAAAGTTTATATAGATCGCATATTGTGACGTATGGAAAATAAACGTATTTAATAAAGTGTTTTTCTTATGTCAAAACTCGTTAGGGGTTTTGAAGTCAAATATAGAATGATTTGCATAAGTTTGATGGATACCGATGGGGTCGTTGAAATCCTATCATCGTACGACCCTGTGAAGTGAAAAACGCTCAAGATTATGATCAAATAGATCGCTTACTAACACGGACATGTTCAGTAACACAACTAAGGAAATTCACAAACAACGATCAATCTTGTCAATATCTTGTAATTACGTTAACGAATATATAAATAAAAAGAGAAAATATCCTAGAAGATATTATTATTATTTTTTAAGAAAATAAATAATAATAATTGAGTAAAATATCTTGGGTAGGTGAAGGAGTTTCTTGTTAGAAAGAAATAGTAGTACAAAGCTTGTATAGTGGAAGTACCTGTAGTACAACAAGGAAGACATCAAGGAGTTGTGGTTGTCTAATTGATTACTCTTTTACAAGATATTGATGTTATTGTCCTTTTATGATCCAACTCATGTTAAACCCAAATGTGCAATATGAAACTTGTGAAGGTTTAAATAAAAAGGCTAAATATAAGGAAAAGATTAAAATAAAAAGGGAAAATATAATGAAGAGATAAAATTAGAAGGTTCACAAATCTTCATATGGGTTTTTTCCTAATAATTCACATATAAAGCTTACTCTATTTACCTTCTCATGATATTTTGACTTTTTGTTTTGAACATCTTTATTCTTTCGTAAATGAATTTTGGGTATTAAACTACTTCAGATAGATTTCGATATCAAAAAATAAATTTTGAATGATTTGAATCCGAAACGGTTGAGTACCTTTTTTATTTTATTGAAAAATTATTCAAAAAAGGGTGATCAATTTCTTTAGGTTGTTTGTTCTTGAAGTATAAAACGTTCCTTCTGTTCCTGAATAGCTTCTTTCAAAATGGCTTCTGCTTTCTCGGTGAATGTCGACATGACATCTAATAAAAGTTCCCAAATTTCCCAAAGTTCACAAAAATCAAACAGCCAATAATTCTGAAATCAAGCATTAGACATTTTATAAGATTAAAGATCCTCATATTTTCTCATTGAATTATAGTTTTACATAAATAAATAAAAAAACAAAGTCAGGTAGGTAACAATCAGCTTAAACCAAGCAGAAACATAATACCCTAAGACATGTTTTCTTTATAAAATTTATTCATCATTAGGTGAGATCAAAAGTAACACAACAACAAAAAAAGGATGTCATATAAAAAAAAGCTGTTTTACCAGATTATGGTTTTGTAGTATCAGATAGCATAACAGAATCAACGGTTTTGAGTTGATCGAGTTGCTTTTTACCACGCCGAAGCAGGTACTCGATATGTAGGAAGTTCTTGCGATCGATCAATTTTGCATTTTGACGAAACTCGGCTGATACGATTGACTCAATCTGGGTCCGGTTTTCTGGGGATTTAGAACGTGCTGTTCTAAGAAATCCTCTGTACAACGAAAGAACTTGCTTCTGAATACCAGATAATTTTTGTCCCCTGGATGCTCCCATTGCATCTTCTCTTTTCCAAGATTTTCCTTCGCAAAATAACTTCAAGTTTATAGTCTCTTATCTTGTATAACTTCCCCTGCATACCAATAAAGTAGGCTTCATTCAGCTGGTGCTTAATCGATATATACATACAACCATAGTAGTAACTAGTAGTTAAGGTATCAGATGCAATACACAATGTTTGTGGCAGTTCTCACTTCTCAGTAAGCTAACTCTTTTTCTGCATTCATTGGTTATCAATATGGGAGCACAATGGGCCTTAAGTATTTCGTATATTGGTGTCGGGTTTCTACTTGTACACTTTATAGCTTTGTTCTTGAACTTGTATGTATTGGTTTGTGGAAAGTATCCCCAACTTACACCTATGCTCAATAACCTAAGTTGCACGGAAACGGAAACGGATACGGGAAACGGATACATAACGGAAACGGGAAACGGCAAATCTCAAAAATTCAAGAAACGGAAACGGCAAAGAAACGTCAAATATAAATATATAAAAAATATATATATTAATGAAAATCCATCCAAAATAGATATATATCCAAACATTCAAAATCTTTCAAAGGTAATTAACTATCAATAATCAAATCATTCTCAAAATCCGGTTCATCTAGTGAGAGATCGGAATGAGAATTGATTATTTGAATGAGATGAATGAATCGATTGAATGATGATTGATGAGAATACGTATTGATGAATGAATCGATTGAATTGATTTGAATGACAATTGAATGCGTACTGATGAGAATCGATTGTTTGGGGATAAGTATTCTGTTGAATGGAAGTTAGCCCAAGCCCATTATTCTTCAATTTTTTTGAAAAAAGCCCGAAACTCCCCGGAAACTCCCCCGAAACTTCCCGGAAACTCCCCCGAAACTTATCAAGAAACGTTTCCGGAACATGAGAAACGTTTCCAGGCGTTTCCATCGCGTTTCCGTTTCCAAAACGTTTCCGAAACGGGGACGGCATGTTAAACGGAGTTTCCGTGCATCATAGTCAATAACTCATTTTTTTAGTTTGATTAGTTTCATTTTATGGCATATAAGCTTGATCCTGCAATAATCTAGTAAGAGTGGGAATTTTTTTTTCTTTTTTCAAATGGAATAGAATCAAGCTAATGCTCCTACTTTCATCTGACCTCCTATTCATAAAGAATTACATTAAGGCTGTGTTTGGCAAAAGTAAGCTAGCTTATAAGCTAGTACATGTTTGGATAAACCATAAGCTAGCTTATTGAAACACTAGTTGGAGTAGCATTTTAGAAGCTTTTTGTTGTTTTTTCCAATTATACCCTTATTAATATTAATTATTATACTACAAGATACCTTTTTTGGTCATTTTACATACTCATTAGCTAGTTTTTGCCAAACATAATTTATTCATAAGCTAGCTTATTAGTCAACATCTATTTTTCCAAACACAGCCTAAATAGCCTATAGAATCACACTACGGCTACCTCCCAAGAGCCTCTTAAACCTACAAAAAATAAGCTAATACAAAAGTTACTTAACAGGTTACTTAACAAATTACAGAAGAACGCAAGGCAACCAACATATAAATTCTAAGAGACAAAGAAAAGTCTCAGTTAATGCACAGCCATTGTTTAGCTTGATAGGAAGGATTTCTATAATGCTAAGTGGCTATCAACCGTTGTATGAAAAATGGATGCATATTCGGATGAGATGCATCGTGATAAGATGCACCAAGATGTACTAGATCAAATCCCTTTTAAGGCGCAATTCATGGGAGAGCATGAGATTAAAAGAGATCAAGGGTTCAGATCCACTTCTCAAGCTTCTCACACAATCCTTTGCCTACAAAAGTAATGCTAAGTAAAGAAGGACATTTTTCGTAAACTAAACAAGTAGAGACTATAAAATCCAATAAAAGGTTAAATAGCCCTGATATGAATGGAATTAGCAACTGAGGACTGTAGAGCAAGAAAGAAATTGCAATCCAACAATGCTACATCAATCATATTGTTCATGGATACCTATTGTTCTTATAATAAACACTCACAAACCACAACCAAAATCGAGAACAAGTAACAAAACCAAACCATCCGGCCATCAACACACATTGCTTTTAAGATGAACTTGCAGCCAATCTGCAAAGCCCTAACATATTCAAACCAACAAAAAATATATGCAACACAGATACTTACAAACTTCTTCCACACAAAAATATGCATATATAATATATATATATACATAAACGAAAGTTCGGCTGCGAATTCGAATTTCATTGCGAACATGAGGACAGCCGAGAGCAGTCACGTGGCATATTTAGACCGAATAATCATGTATTATTCGGTATTATTCAGTCTGAATAATACCACGAATGTTGTATTGTTCAGTCTGAATAATACATGATTGTTCAGTCTAAATTTGTCACATGGCGTGCTCTCAGCTGTTCTCACGTTGGCAGTGAAAGATGAGTTTCCATTTGAACCTGGCCCTATATATATATATATATAAGAGGGAGGTTCATTTGTAAACCTCAAATATCTTGTAAACTTTGTGAACTCATTGTGGCCCTTGATCAAAAAAATCAAAGGAGGATATGGATTCATAGAAAATATGGAAATGTGAAATATGTTAGGGCTTACAAATGAACCTCCCTCTATATAGCCATGATCTTCTTCATATTCCATCTTAGCTTTCTAAAACAGCAAAAAAAACTCGACTTTTCACCCCAACTACCAATGTTGCATTACCAATTCGACTTTGTTACACTACCACAAAATTGAACCTAATTGAATACTCACACTTCTTAGATTCACTAAAAATTACTTTTCATCATCCAAGTACTCAATTACACTTATAATTCATCCGTTTTCCAACCTAATTTAAGCAAATCAATGAAAGCAAACGAAATTTAAGGTCGTTCTTATGCAAAATCAGCAGAGCTAGAAATCAAAAAGGGCAAAAACGAACTAAAGTAGCAATTAGATAATGGCGAAATAGAGAGAAAAAATCGAACCTTTTTGAGATCGATTAACACATTTGTTGAGCTTTCTGGTTCTAACTTTGTGGTTTGATTTTGCAAATTTTCTGGTGGAAGTTGGAAGGGATGATGATGTAGAGAGAGCAGCTGTTAGAATTTTGTGTTCTTGGACCTAAAGATGGCCACGAAGCCAGTGTTTATGGATTGGGCTTAACTAACTTCTAATGGGCTATAATAATACAAGAATATGAGCCCACTAAACAAATAAAATGTATCATATAATCAAGGCCCACTAAACAAATAGAATATGAGCCCATACGTACCAGCGGTATTGGGTCTCCTTACGGCCAATCCCACTAATCTGCTGTAACCCGGCCTAATCTATAGATGATCCCGACCGACCGGTAGGTTTTAGGGGCCCTATGGACCGACCCGAACCGGTCCCGGACCCAGCCCCTAAAACATGTATCCCTATATATTTATATAATTAATAATTAGGACCACGGACTTAGGTTCAGGTGAGACCAAGTGGTTTTCGTGAGACCGATGAGACCAACATTTTTTTACATGAAACTTCATATCATTTTTGCTGTGAGGGTTCGAATTATTTATTTGTTACATTTACAGTTTTTTGAGCTGTGAAGGTTTCGTATTTTTACCTTTTTTGGATTTTTTTTTTCTTGATAGTGTTTTTAGTATGTTTTTACGATGAATGTTCGAATTTTTTTTAACCTGTTTTGCTGTGAAGTTTCATGTAAAAAATGTTGGTCTCACCGGCCTCACGAAAACAGCTTGGTTTCACAGGAACCCAACTCTAGAACCAAGTGGTAACAAAAAGGTTAAACATCCTTACATGATAAGCATAAAATGTTAATAAAAGGTTCATATGTCTATTGAAAAAAAAAATATTTAAAGATGTATATGTAAACCAACATAGCAATAACTAGTCACCCACCTGTGAATATTCATATAAATTTATGTCTTAATTCATTTAAATATTTATTTTTCATATGAGTTTATGTATACATTTTTTAAATGAGACTTTTCAATAATTCATATATAAACACATTTTCTTAACATGGGTGTGTTTAGTTGTGGAAAAATTTTCTGTTTTCTAGGAAATTTTTCCATGAAAACTGAAAATTTAGAAAACTTGTTTAGTTGATTCAATTTAGAAAATTTTTTCCAAAAAAAAACAAATTTTCATTTTCCAAATTTACACTTGAATTAGAAAACTACTTTTTATAGTTTTCCAATTCTCATTTTCATTTTCCATTTTCATTTTCAATTGTCGTCCCCTTCTCGGCTCCGGCTACCGCCACCGTTGCGCCTACCGCCGCCGGCGGCCACGGCCACTACCGCTGCCGCCACCAGCCACCAGCCGCCGCCGCTCGCCGCCGCCGCCACCAGCACCGCCGCTCGCCGCCACCGCCGTCACGCTACCGTCATCCCCTTCTCGTCGCCGCAACCACCGTCGCCGCCATCGCCGCCTCAACCACCGCCGCGACCACCATCTCACCACCGCCCCCACCGTCGCCACCACCATCTCCGCCGCCGTCGTCGCCGCCACCGCCACCATCGCCATCGCTGCCGAGGCCTCCAAGGCCACCGCCGTCGCCGCCGAGGCCACCCTCGTCGCCGTCGAGGCCACCGCCGAGGCCCCCGAGGCCAATGCCATCGCCGCCGAGTCCACCGAGGCCACCGCCGTCGCCACCGAGGCCACCGCCGTCGCCGCCGAGGCCACCGAGGCCACCGGCGTCGCCACCGTGGCCACCGTCGTCGCCGTTGAGGCCACCGTCGTCGCCGTCGAGGCCACCGAGGCCACCGCCGTCGCCACCGAGGCAACCGCCGTCGCCGCCGAGGCCCCCGAGGCCACCGCCGTCGTCCCCGAGGCCACCGCTCTCGCCGCCGAGTCCCCCGAGGCCACCGCCATCGCCGCTGAGGCCACTGCCACCATCGCCATCGCCGTCGAGGCCTCCAAGGCCACCGAGGCCACCACCACCACTGTCGAGGCCACCAAGGCCACCGCCACCATCGTCGCCGCCACCGTTGCAATATTTGGAAAAATGGAAAATGGAAAATGAAAAGTAATGAAAAATGCACAACTAAACGAGTTTTCTAATTTTCTAAAAATGGAAAATGAAAACTCCATGATTTCAAGTAAACAAGTTTTCCAAAATTTTCCTAGAAAACTGAAAATGAAAAATCAACTCCATTTTCTGTTTTCATTTTCTTGGAAAACAAAAACAGTTTTCTAGTCTTTTTATTGAAATCACCCGCTTAATAAACATATAGAGATAATTTTATTCCTTAACTTCTCTTCTTACTCATTTATGTAATTATATAATCTATATATATATTAAAAGAAGGTTTTTGCTGATGTCATCAAAATGAAATTGAGTGATTTCATTGGTCAATTAAAAACATCCTATCAAATGATGATGTCATAATCTATTTCCATTTTTTTCCCATAATTTACATACCTAAAATTTCTCATTATTAGTTTCCCTTTTATAATTTACATTTTGTATCCTTATAATTATTTGATTAAATTACTTTTTACCCCTTAGTTTTTCAATTTTCACTTTACATTCTTATCATATTAAGGTAAATAATGTATATGAATTAAAACCATTTAAGTTTTTTGTTATTCTTTTTTATAAATTACACTCTTATAATCGTCTCGACGATACCTTCAAAATGAGTATAATATTAAATATTTTTTATTTATTTATATTAGTAAATATTAAGAATAGATATAAATTAAGTTGTTTACATTTTATTACAATTTAATCGTTGATATTCTAGAAATTTAAAGATTCCTATTTTTAATCTAAATTTTTTTATAAATTATTTATAAATAATAAAAGTTTATTTTATTTAAAACGCTATTGTTGATGTTCTTGAAATTTAAAGATTCCATCCTTTTAATCTTACTAATTCTATAGATCATTTATAAATAATAATTTTTTACAAATCAAAAACACTATATAATTTATTTCAGAATCCCTCTCATTTTAGAATCATTCACGAAATCCAAATCTTTCAACAAAAGAATTTCAGATATTTTAACAACTATTAGATGACTAAAATATTTAATAATAAAGTAAGAGTAATTTTTTTCATTTAAATTGTTGATTAATTAGAATTATTTTAATAAGTAATAATTCTCTACTTACTCAATTTCAAAGAAAGCTTTGAATAAAAAAATGAAAGAAAAATAATTTAAATGTTATATATATAATTTCTCAAATGGTTATGATTAAACTAAATCATTAATGTTTCTTTTATCAATTAACTAAGTCATATTTATATTGTTAATTGGATATTACGTTTGGTTTGTGGTGAATTATTTGTGAACTTTATAATGCAAATGTTAATTTTTATTAGAAACTAAAACAATATATGTAAATCGTCCGTGTATTACACGGGCCATTAACTAGTATTTATTACGACAATGTTACAAATAAATTTACACGCCCTAATCATAAGTTATATAAGTAGTTATTTATGTCTCATCTTTAAACAAATGATAGGCTCAATTTTCTTACATTTATAAAACTTTTATAACTGGAATTTTAATTTATCTCAATTTTATTTGTTTAAAATTACAATCATCCAATTCAACTACTCCATGAACCACTTCAAATTTATACCAAGTACAAAAGTGAAAGCTATGGACATGAAGAGCCATCATGTTTTTGTTTTCCATTTTCTTCATTAAAATAATAACAATTAATATCTCTCACAACTAGAGATGGCCAAACCCCGGGATGGGGCGTTCAGCCAGGCCTTCACCGAGCCCTAATAAAACCGGGACTCAACGGTGTTTTTTGAGCCTAGGTTTTCTTGGCGAATTCCCCATTTGAAAAGTCTATTTAGGTTTTCTTGTTAATATAGAAATAATTTCAAAGCATAGTCATTCTCTTAGCAGAAGTTTACGCCACAAAAACAGCTCATGCTAGCTCTTCAATTATTTAACTAGTTACAAAGAAAATTTTAGGTTGATGTCTCGTGTATTTTCTAATATCGATGATCACTCCTTCAAGTTTATTATCATTTGCACGTTTCATACCCAATATAATTCTACATGTGAAAATCAGTTTAACGGGTGAGCAACCCCGCTTATGTCCACCCCTTATCGTAAAAAGTCTAGACTAATTTTATTATGTAAAAGTCATTTAGATGGGTTTTGGGCCTTTGTCGTTTAGGAGTGATTGAAATCCGACTGGGAGGAGCTGTTCTCTGTCTGACTAAATTATAACCTTATAATATTGTTGTTCTTTTCGTGTTTTTGAATGTAATGATTGTCGTTTCAAAAAGAACAAAATATATGTCCGCCCCTACCAGTTAGTGTTCGATAAACGTACGTTAACTTTTAATCGAGGGATTCATGTCCGTTAAAAAATAAATAAAAGTTTAAAATTTGTCTTTTTCTTGTAGCTAGGAATAGTGTAATATGTCAGCATCCACAAGTATTCAGGTACTGTAAATAGTATCCTAGTTACGATATCGTGGCTGAAATTGTGCAACAAAGTTAAAATTTTAGTACTGTTATAATGGAGATGCAAGTCACCCTTTGTAATCATACCCCCCTTTACCAAATATTCTATATATATACTTGCATTGGGACCTCACCATTCATCATGCTTCTATCATTGCTTAAATTCACTTTTCTTTATTTTCTATTCACTTCATGACAAAATGTTGTAGGAACTACGAAATGATCGACAAACGTTTAAACTTTAAACCCTTTTTGATCTTTTATTGAACGGTAGGTATCAAGGATCCATACGGGCATCTGATTAATCGTCGGCGATCATGGACCGGCTCGAAAGACGACCCCCATATATGGTCATGGTATCGCCACATGCTCACCTCATGAATCGAACCCGGGTAGACAGATATGTCATCCACTGTCTCTCCCAAGGATGTTACCGACCACTAGGCTACTAATGCTTTGATTCAAACCCTTTTGATTTTGAGAAATATAGATGTAAAAGTCAAGAAAACTCAGAGAATATTATTAAAAGTAATAGGTTTATTAATAACTTTGATATGCAAAAAACCTACTTAAATCTCAAATTCTCTCTGGATTACTTCATCACTCAAATAATGGGTACATACACTCACAAACTCACCACCTTTTACCTTTGATGCCAATCACTAAAACACACACACACACAATATATATATATATATATAGGTTCAAGAAAAACCATAAAAATTTCAAGGAACACCTACCATTCATTTGTTTGCTATGTGCATTTGCATACAACTAATATTTCCGCCAGGCACATGTGCATGCATAAGATGCACATGTGCATGCATAAGATGCATATGTGCATGGAAATTAGGAAACATCTTCAATTACATATATACACATACCAATACCATAGTGTTCATTTGTTTTTTTGGTTTTTTTGAGGTTTTCCTATAAACCATCTTTTACTAGTGTTTGTGTGCCTATATATGTCATGTTCAAGGAAAACCTTAATAAAAAACGAGGAAAACCATCGTAGTCCTCCATCTGAACCATATATGCATTTGTGCATAGCAGTAAATTAAGTTGTTTTTTGGTTTTTATGCACAAGTGCATTATGCACCTGTGTATATTATAAATTACGTCTATGCACAACTGCATACAATCCAGATGGAGATGGAGGGCTACGAGGGTGTTTCTCGGTTTTCTGTTTTCATAAGATTTTCCCTTGAACCTCCTCCCCCCCCCCTCTCTCTCTCTCTCTCTCTCTATATATATATATATATATATAAGTCTATTTCCAAGGGTTAGAAATGCTTTTGAAGCAATTCAACAGCTTGGATGAGCATTTTGGTCTCCTTATTGCTCTTCTGAAATGTCAGGGTACACTTGCCCTCACCATTATATCATGATCATGGATTCAAGAATGGAGACATTTTAAGATTCTATTGTTAAGTGGGAGTTTACTACCATTATTGGGAGGATATTTGACCCAAATTTCTTGGGATTGAAAAGCATGCTATCTACAATGGAAGCCACACCAAACCATAAAGTGGGTGCCTTTTCTGTAACAACTAACAAACATGAGTGCTTATTGAAACAGTCAGCCATTCCATTGGATGGTAGATATATAGAGTCCCCATAGCAAGCTTGTCTAGATAGAATATTGATCATTGCCATATGGAAAACCATCCATCACTATGAAAATGATTCGGTGGAATTTTGGCATGCCAAATTGGGGCATACAACATAAGGTCTATTTGTTAGCACATTAACGGAATTTACGGCTTATTCGTTCAATTATACACTTTGGAAAGTGTTCATCTACGCTTTGCCTAGACTACATTGGCAATTTGGTAATTAAGTAACGGCCGTCTGAGACCAAACGATGTTGGTGCGTGGACTCGAACCCAAGGTAGATAGGATATTCCACCACATCCGGCTAGACCTTTGCCAGTACGCCACCACCACCCTTGTGGTTTTGTTCAGTTATAGATGATTGTTTGGTAGTGGCTTAATGATATAGAATACGACATATTCGCTAAGTTTCTAAGAGAAAAAAATGAGTTTTCGAATCTATACGGACAAATTAATCCACACAAACAATTTAATGTACACATGTCTTTGGGGTTGTTTGATTGGTTTTTTGTTAACATCTGTATGGATAAAACTGTTTGTGAAGATTAATCTGCCCCATTTGTATGGATTGAGAAGATTTTTGTTTGGAACAACTTTTTTTCATAGACGGAATTAATGTAACGTCTTTTTCAAATTGGGAGAGACATGCTACAGAGAAACTTGACTTTCTGCATAAATCTCCCCTAGGAGCTTACTAAGTAAGCCATTTTAATTTCTATATATCTATCATTAAATCACTACCAAACAAAACAGTTGATTGAATAAGTCGTTAGCTACTAACAAAGTAACAAGCACGCCCTTAGTGGAAAAACAACCCAACATCCCCGCTTTATTCGGTTGTCATCAATCACCAATACGCACATCACTCCAACGATCGATATTGTAACATTAACATCACAAATATCGATCGAGGATGGATGGACCAACACAAATCTCCTGATTATCTTTTTCCATGCAGCAAAAGCAAAACATGTACAAAATAAAAAGCAAAGTAAAATGATTAAATGAACATGAAGAAATCTTGGATTTTGTCAGCATCCCACCTTTGAAGCAAAACCCTAAAATCTTACACTATAATTAATCTCGTACATACGATATATATATACATATAGTGGCTGAAACAGTATCTAGATAGAAGATGGTGAATTTTGTACCTAGTACTATTATACGTCTTCTGATCCACTGCAAAGTAAAGACCACACTTTATAATCTTAAACGTACCAAACATATATTCTCAACCTTTTCGATACAGAAAATGTTATTTGCACCCTTTTAATGTCGGAATCAGATCAAATCATACACTGAGAAAAAGGGTTTAAAACCCGTATCCATGTGATAAAGCTTTTCATTGTACTTTCTCCACCACTCTTTTCTATTCGTTCCAAATTAAAAGCCTTCTAAACGTAAGAATCAGATCAAATCATGCATGCACTGAGAAAAGGGCTTAACACCCGTATCCATGTGATAAAGTTTTTTGTAGTACCTTCTCCCTCTCTTATCCTTCCGAATTAAAAGCTGAAAATTCAGACCGTAAGGAATCCGACTGAAGTTTCAAACAGAAAAACATTCAACTTCTACTGGAAATTGATCTATGCAGGACCGTTCTACGAGTTTTTCACTCGCTTTTCTTATTTTACCCGTAGGAATTCGATTTGTATTTTACGTCGAAACTGAAAGTTTGAGGCTCTTGACAGTCGAAATGACCGAAATGAATAGAACTTCGTCTTCAATTGTCATTTTGCAAGTTTGTTTATGAAGAAATGGGTGGATTTTATAATCTTCACATTAATAATAATTTCGTGCCTTCAAAGGGTAGACTTGTAATTGGTGTTGTGGTCGGCAGAGGCGGACCTAAGAATTTCTTTTAAGTGTTAGCAAAGTTTGACTATAAGAAACAAAGATGTGGATAATTTTCGTAAAATTGTCATTGTTCAATTGGTTAGTTCATTTCTTTTCATATGTAACTACACGTCTCATGTTCCAGTGTTTTAGTGCAATTTTTCCTTCATAAATTAAAAAAGCTAAAAACTAAGTAAATGGCATAAATAGATTAAGGCTTTGTTTGGCAAGCATAAGCTAGCTTATAAGCTATCTTTTTGAAACGCTACTTTGAGTAGCTTATGAGAAGCTTATTGTAGCTTTTTCCAATTATACCGGCCCATATTAATATTAATTATTAAATTCAAAGTTACCCTTTTTGGTCATTTTACATACTCATAAGCTAGTTTTTGCCAAACATAATTTGTTCAACAGCTAGCTTATCAGCTATCCGCTAGCTGATCAGCTACCAGCTAGCTTATAAGCTACGCTTGCCAAACATAGCCTAAGTTATGGTTTTAATATTGTGGGTTTTTAAAAATTATGATTTATGTCCCTATCGTTTAGTATTGCCTTTTTTGTCCCTATGGTTTTCATTTTGTTGTTATTTTCATCAATATGGACTAATTTCTATATTTAAGTACAAGGGACCAAAATAGTAAAGAACTGTAATTCACAAGGACCAAAACAACAATAAATTATAAATCATAAGGACGAGAATAGCAATGATTTACAAACTATAGGGACAAAATTCGTAATTTATAAGCCATATGGACGAAAATCAAATTCTTTTACAAATCACAGGGATGGAAATCGTAAGTTACTCAACAAACGTAAGATTCGAACTTCTAACGTGGGATGGGAGAAAAACCTTGCTAAACAACTCTAACAAAGGAAAATATGTGTTCTTACTATAGTTTCAAAATAAATAAGATGACAGACTTTTGCGACCCGAAAAAAAAAATTACGCTATAAGTGGAAACGAAACGGTGGCTTTATATCTAATGTGGGTCCTCCTCTGATTGTCGAAATCTTGGAGATCCAATGCTAACTCATGATTAATATGTTTGCATGTGTGTTGCATGGAGCATTTATCCCACGTTTCTTGGTGATAATTATTCAAAAAGATTAGTCAAATAAATGCAAACACAAGAAAGAAGATGCAAAGAGGGCTATGGATTCTAAGATAGAGATTGATTACAAACAAAATAAATATGTGCAATTATAATCCCTTAAAAGGGATAAAAGTAATGGTAGGGAAATCCCTAAAATAGCCTTTTTTACTATTTTAAAATGTGGCGGAAAAAGTATCAAAGTTCGTTATAAAATCAATATAACTCAATCTTACTTTAATATATGTATATATATAGGGTTAGATTCATGTGAGACCAATATGTTATCGTGAGACTCAAATTTGTACACATAAAACTTACAGCAAAAATAGAAAACCATGGTTTTTGCTATTAAGTTTCACGTGTAAGAACTTGATTTCACGGGCTTTACAAAAACAGTTTGGTCTCATACGATCCCAAGTCACACACACACATGTACGTGTGAGCGCACAGACACACACATGTACGCGCACGCGCGCACACACTCTCCTCTCTCTCTCTAGATATATATATATAAAGGGTGGATTCAAACGAGAACAATGACTATTTAAAAGATTACGAAAACCAATAAAATCACATATGAATTTGCATTAATTTCCGAAAAAAAGTCATGCAGGCAACCTTAGACACAACTTGCAAAGTCGCATGAATCATATATAATCTTGTTGGTTCTTTTCTTCTTTTAAATGGATGTCCTTTTCGTTTAATCATGACTCCTTTGCAAACTAGAAAGTCTTCACTCATAGCACGTTACCAAAAGGGTTTTTAATTGCCATTTGTTAGGATAACGTATCAATAACCGAATGATGGATGTTAAATACAAAGCAAAAGAGGCATAATAAGAAGAAGAATTAAACAAAATTTGGTAAATGATTAGACTTACGGGGGTGTTGGTATTGTGAGGATGGGCTAAAATCTTTGTAGGTTTTGGAAAAGTTGCAAGAGAGGGGTCCACAAACAAAGAAGTATCGATATATATCCTAAGTAGGTAAATGTCGACATGATACATTTTCCTATTAGGGACTTAAAATGAATGTCTTTTTGCCAACCATTCAATAACAATTGAAGAATACACCAAATGGAATTGCAAGTAATGTAATATTTTTCTATCATTCCACATAATGTCTTAAGAATAACAATCAAAAAGACACTACAAGTTGTATTATGCACCATTCTTCAGATTTAATAAGTGTTAAGTGATTCCACAAATTTATCGCTACTAATTAAATAAAACTCTTGAACACTCATCTTTATGTTCAAGTTCCCTCAAATCTACTTGTTACTGACATTGTTCTAAAAATAACTATGTATAGAGTCATACATGATAATTATACCTTTTTTTTTTCCTATTTGATACTTAACTAACCAGGTATCGGCGGACAGTGCAAGATAATTGTTTTATCCCATGCGATAGTTACCAAATTATTAACTTCTCAAATTCCCAATGCCATCACTTGTCGGTTCCTTTGCGGCCTCATAAACCCCATATACATTATTTTACTTTATGGCTTTAGAAATATATATTTAGTGTATATATTTTTCCTTTTAAAGGTATTTTTAACGCGTGGATGCAATACAAGACTTTATCTTTCTATCGAACCTTACATTTGTTACTAATCACTCAAAGTTGCTATAAAACACATAAAATAGAATTAAAATTGGTACACAAACAAAGAAATGCAATCATAGAGATAAATATCGATTGGAATGCGAATTTTCAGAAACCTTGCTTATGCCAGATCTTCCCCCACATAGCTAAAGCATTTGGTCTGTTCTACTCGAAGTCCGAAAATAACAAAACCATTGAAACCACACGGTCTTCGGTTTACTGTTATTGAAACCCCAAAACCGTGATTTAACTTTCCTTCTTAAGTATCAAACAAGATTTGTAAAAGAAATACAAAGAGAAGGAACATGATGCAACAGTTAAGAGATTCTAATCTAAAAATAAATTAGAACGAAAAAACAGAAAATAAACTCTTAAAAAGGTTAAAGTCTACTAGGAAGAAAAGAAATATATCAAAATACCTAACATCCCACTTACATCAAAAATTTCATGCCTTCATAAAATTCCAACTTGAAGACATGCTATACCAAAATGTATTTGAACTTCATCTACCCAAATTAAGTAATTTTATCACACCCAAAGGACAAAACTGATAATGTCAGCCTTTATGGTAAGCAATCATGGCGAGTAATAGGCCAAAAAGCAACCTACCACCGATGTGGAAGAATCAAAGCCGTGCAACGGCGTTTCAAATTAGCCAAGGACTACGTTATCCGGAATTGCTAAGGTACAACAAATTAGGAAGGAGAGATTAAGAAATGAAAATCGCTGGAGAACCGCATATCCTTTTTAACAATTGATGGGCACCAAACTAGCCGAATTTCAATTAAGAACAAATCCAATCATCACAAGTAGTTAGGCTTGTGACGTCGAGTGTCATTTAGACTTGCGGATGTGGAATATTTCCCAATAAAGAAAAAGCTACATATGTTTCTATGATATTAATAGGATAAAGCAACTCATTTTGTAGTATGATCTTACAATCATCGTCAGAGATGTAGAAAGTAGAAACTAAAAAGATGATGTGTAACCAGCTTGCAATTTCTTTGAAAACTTATATCGCCACTAAAAATCATATGGAACCATGAGATGACAAATTCCTATAGCTCAAGTAAGCTAATTTTGCTTCCAATTAATACATGAAGGAAGTTGAATGAAAAATCAAGGTTTGCTTCGTACTTGATATAGACTGAAAAGGAGATTGCAAAAAGGAGTTATCAGTGAAAGTCGGTTGCTAGTTAATATCAAACACATAAATAAATAAGTTATAAATGACCAATTATTCCTACTTAAAGACAAATGCATTAAAATAAGAAAGGTATGACTCAGACCAACATGCAGTACTCAAATTAAGACTCGATTAGGTTATACATTAGATGACTAAGAATGATACTTAATCTGATGCTGACATAACAACAAAAATCGTAGAGCAATCAACTGAACCCCACGTATCAAAATGAAACCCAAAATAAACAAGATTCAATGGTCATCAATAAGATGAAGTTGCACAAAACCCCAACCATGAAACGTGAATTCTCAATTCATAAGCAGAAGCTGATAGTGAATGAGATTGACTGATATCAAGAAAACCACGTACTATTATCAAGAAAACCACGTACTAATATCAAGAAAACCTTAATATTAAATGAAGAGTGGCCTCATTGAATCAATCTAAAAGAAATCCAATAAAACCCATATCTACCAACTAGATCCAACAAACATTTATTCAATCAAATTGTAATATTACAATTGTCAATTCAACACGTATAGAATCACATAAGAAATCTTGCCTAAATCCTATTAAATTGTCTTTGTCCTACAACGTGATAAATCTAATCTATATACATTTTGGTCATTCACAATTCATATACCAACTTACCAAGTACGGCCCTTGTCCTATTTCAATATCCCATGATACTCACCAAATTGGAAATTTCAAAACACCCCCTTCTACTTTCAGAATTTCCAAAGATTCCCCTTTCATTTCTTTTATGTTTTAAAAAAGACTACATATATTACTTAAACCAACCACAAATCTTCATGACCCAATGAGATCGTTTTTATATTTCTTTATTTGGGTTTTGGTTTCCTTTTAAGAACATTAAATTAAAAAGAGCATTGTACTTATTTGAAAAGGATAGAAAGATTTTTCTTGTTAAAAATAACAAATTGTATAGAAATAAAATATATCTTATTTTGGTTTCCATTTATAATACATAATTTCAAACACTTAATTTAGTTTGTATTATACACAAGATAAGCCTTTAATGCAATTAATTTGATAATTGATACAATCTAATCTTATAAAAACTAGAACTGATAAATCGTTTTTAACGGTTTGGATAATGCAGTGTTCCAGTTTGAAACATTAACCAAACCATTTAATGGAGTCTTACTTACAACTGAACTGTTACAAAATACACATTGCATTAACTATTATTTAGTTTTCATGTTACACTGTCAACTTTTACGCCCCAATCAAAAAAATCCGTTCAAAAAAATATTATGTTTTTAGTTTTCACTACTCAATTGTCAATGTTACATAAATTTACAAATTTCTAAATCCATTAAAACTAAAAACCAAAATTTTAGATTGTTATTCAACTTGCTCCATGTTTGACTAATATTGTCTTGGACTTGTTTACTTTATAAACTTTCTTACTTGTTCTTCAAGACCTTTTTAGTCAATATACACACAAACTAACCAAAACATTAATGATCCCCCAAAAAAAACACATATTCTATTTAAATTTGTAGGAGAATGAGTTTCATTGATTATAAACTTGTAAGAGAATGAGTTTCTTTGATTATTTCATTCTATAAGAGTGCAATATATAGGAGATGTAGAGCGTTAATTTTGGCTAGGTATCACAAGGAGATCAAGCCTATATACAAGATATTTACATGCCTATACAAGATATTTACATGCCTATTAGGCTATGTATATCCGAACTCTCCCAACCGTACTGCCACATCAGCGTCACATCAGTTTTTTCCCAACCTCACAATAAGCTCTCTGGAACCCTTTCTGGTTAGTACCCGAACCCTCCCAACCCTCTCACGTTTTATTTATAAAACACACCACACGCACCAACCACACGCCACACACACAAAAGCAACAACGGTTTAGAGTTGTGGTGTGGCCACGCCACTCCCTCCCCAGCCCTCCGAACCAGTCACCGACGTACCGGCGGCTTCAACCCGCCCAACCCGTTTGCCCGGATACACATAGCCTTATAAAACATGATATTGTAAGAAAATAAATGACATGCTAACAAAATTGATTGTAACTACATACAAACATTAGCGCGTGTGTACAAAACCAAAGTGTAGTGAGAGTGTTTGAATCATTTAGTTTTTATAAATTTTAACTCAACTACACACACAGGAAAACACAGTCATCCACATAAATGTATTTATAGCTTCCCTTCTCTTCTCCACTTTGCCCCCTTCACTTCACTTCAAATCCCTCTTCCCCTTTTTCTCTCTGCACAGAAAAAAGCTTCAGAAGAAAGTGCCTTGAGAAAGTGAGCCAAATCAAATCCTTTCCTTAACCCTCACGCCTCCATATTTTTACACCTCCAAGAACACACACACACATCTTTCTTTCTTTCTCTCTCTACCTCTCAAATCTCATAAAAAACCCTCTAATTTTCTCACCCTTTTTCTCTTTCTCTATCCACATTTAAATACCGTCAGAAAAGAGGAAAAACTCACTTCCAACTAACGCACATTTCCCTTCTCTCAAAACCCTCTTAAACTCCCAGTCTTTAAACCAAAAGAGTAGAGAAAAAAAAAAAACTCAAAGAAAAACAGAGCATTTTCTTGGTTTTCTTGATTTTCTTGGATCTTTTTGTCAAAATTCTCACTCAAAGACTCGTTTTTTTCTTGACTTCCTTTCTGGGTTTTAATCTTTCTTGATAGATTTCAAATGGGTTCTTGTGAAAACGACCAATTCGTGGTGAAATTTGATGGGCCAATCATAGTGGGTGCTGGCCCTTCTGGGATAGCAGTGGCAGCTTGCCTTCAAGAAAATGGCGTACCTTCTCTTGTTCTTGAGAGAAGTGATTGCATTGCGTCTTTATGGCAACATAAGACTTATGATCGCTTAAAGCTTCATCTCCCTAAACAATTCTGTGAGCTTCCATTGTTTGGGTACCCTAAGAATTTCCCAAAATACCCTTCTAAAAACCAGTTTGTTTCCTACATGGAGGCCTATGCTGACCACTTTGGGATCAAGCCAAGGTTTGGGCAGTCTGTGGGTAGTGCTGAGTTTGACTTTTCAAAGGGGGTTTGGAGGGTGAACACCCAAGATTCCGTTTATGAGTCACGGTGGTTGGTGGTGGCCACCGGAGAGAATGCGGAGGCGGTGGTGCCGGAGATTGTTGGGGTGGAGAAGTTTGAAGGGGTGGTTAGGCATACAAGTGAGTATAAAAGTGGGTGTGAGTTTAGGGATCAAAGGGTTTTGGTTGTTGGATGTGGGAATTCTGGATGGAGGTTAGTTTGGACCTTTGCCGTTACAATGCAAGTCCTTTTATGGTTGTTAGAAACTCTGTAAGTTTCTCATCTTCTTTTTCAGTGTGTGTTTTGAGGTGTTGTGTGTGTTGTGTGTTGTGTGTTGTTGTTGTTATGATTAGGGTATTATTGCTTCTAATTCCATATGTCAAAGTCAATTTCATTCTACCTTTTGGTTTACTTTTTGAGATGGGTTTTTCTTTTAGTTTTAAAAAGAAAAGAAAAAGAAAAGAAAAGAAACCACAAAACCCCCAATTTTTTATGATTTTTCATGTGGGTGTTTCTTGGATTTGTTTTTTAACTTGTTGTAATCACTAACTTGTGTATTTCTCCATTTGGGTATTTGATCTTTTTGTTTTAAAATGTTTTGTTGACAAGAAACTTCCATTTGAACCAAGAAGTGATTGTATTGTATCACATGTTTTAGAAACAAACTCTATAGTATTTTGTGTTTCTTTTTGATTTAAAAAAGAAAAGAAAACCCCCCCAAAAAATTATGATTTTTCATGTGGGTATTTCTTGAATTTGTTTTTTTATCTTGTTATAATCACTAAAATGTGTATTTCTCCATTTGGGTATTTGATCTTTTTTGTTAAAAATGTTTTCTTGACAAGAAACTTCCATTTAACCAAGAAGTGATTGCATCACATGCTTTAGAAACTCTTTAGTATTGTCTCTTTAACCATTTTAATGCTATCAAGATTTCTTTAAAAGTGTTTTGACTTTTGGGGATATTTGTGTGTTTGTTTTAATGCAATTACAGGTTCATGTTCTGCCTAGAGAGATGTTTGGATTCACAACATTTGGAATAGCTATGGCACTTCTCAAATGGCTACCTCTTAGAGTGGTGGACAAATTAATCTTGTTTATGGCCAATTTAACTCTTGGAAACACCGATAAGTTGGGTCTCCGGCGGCCGAAAACCGGCCCACTCGAGCTTAAAAATGCCACCGGAAAGACGCCGGTTCTTGACACCGGAGCCTTATCTCTAATAAAATCCGGTAACATCAAGGTAACTATCCAAAGATTCCCTGACACATGCATTGATAATTTTGTACTACATTTATGGTTTTTTTTGAACTTATTTGTGATTTTATTGGAATGTTTGTAGGTGGTGGAACAAGGAGTGAGAGAAATCACCAAAAGTGGAGCCAAATTCATGGATGGTCAAGAGATTGCATTTGAGTCTATAGTATTAGCAACAGGATATAAGAGCAATGTGCCATTTTGGCTCAAGGTAAATTGCTTCATACCCTCATCAAATTTTGTCTTAATCTTACATGAAATAGTTGTATTATATGTGTGTGTGTGTGTGTGGGTGTGTGTGGATAGTAGGAAAATTCATAATGGATCATTAGAAAATCTATTTGAAGATGTAAATATAAGCATATTTTAAGTAAAATGTAAGTTTATTCACATGTGTATTTGTCAATGATTCACATGTGAATCTTTCTTTAACATTCTTACAATAGTTAACATTCTTATTTGAATAAGGAGTGTGCTGCTCTATAAAGATTTATATGATAACTATTAGCTATGTGTTGTATTGAATTTTATCTTATTCTTTATCTCACATCACTTTCCAAGTGTTACACCTTGAGAAGCCTACAAAATGGTTATTAGTAACCAAAAAAGTGAAAAACTGATGGCACTTGTTTGGATGATTCTCATCTCTTAACATTTTTGTTGTCATTTTATGATGTGTTACTATCAACAAGTATTCTCATCATTATATTTCTTCTTTTTCTATGTCTTTTTGCCAAAAAAGATTTTAAAACAATTTACAAAATGCCAGAAATTAAGTTTCTAAATCAAGGGTAATGTACACATTTTGGTGCATATTGTACTAGCCAATTAAACATTGTTGATTGGTTTTAGTCATTTCTTCTCTGGGAATGGAGATAAATATAAAAATATTCCTTTTTCTCTGTTATCTAAAGACAGAATCAGAATTGAAATGTGTTGTGCATATTATGATCTCATTATTTTGTCTTTTGATAATAAGCATGACCCACATATTTCAAATATTTTCTATGGTTTATTGTTGTTAAATATTAATTTTTAATTTTAAAAGTTACTAAGTTTTGATAAAAATTTGTTTTTGATGTAGGGAAGTGACTTTTTTACGGATGATGGAATGCCAAAAACGCCCTTTCCGAATGGTTGGAGAGGAGAAAATGGGTTATATACAGTTGGGTTTACTCGAAGAGGTCTTCTGGGGACAACATGTGACGCTCTTAAAATCGCCAAAGATGTTACTGACCAATGGCGGTCCACGATATGCAATTCTAAACACGAGTTTAGGTCAAAGTAGCGTATGGATATCATAATAAGGCGGAAAAAATGAAAATGAAAGAGGGATAAATAGCATTTTTATTTTTCTTTAGATGGTTTAGGGGTATGTTAGTAATTCACTTGGGGAATGTTTTACCAAACAACAACTTTGTCTTTTAGGTTGTTCAAATTTGTCATGTTCTTTGGTTATTTGTTGGTGGGGTTACAATTGTAAATTAACAAGTTTTGTAATTCACTCTTTTTTGAATTTCTTTTTGCTATGTTTTGCTTGTACATTTTCATGATTTTAATCAATTTGTTTGTTTTTTGGGTCTTTTATACTTCATGGTAGTTTCAATCAAATGGCAAGATCACCATTTGTCAAAATAATAAAAAAACCTATAATTGTATAATGAAAAAAAAAAGCAAAATGTTATGAGATAGTTTTTCAAAAAAAGGACAAAATATTGGAGATACAAGGAAAAAACATAAATATTGTGTAGGGTTGTGCAATAGATTAAACGGATCGGATAAAGACCGAAAACACCAAACCCGATCAGATATCGGGTGAAGGGTTGACACCCAGAACGAGGGTCGAGGGGGAGTTGAGATTTTAGACTTGAGACGGGAGAAATCACACAAATCAGATAGTCGTGGAGGGTTGGAGGCGTGGACGATGGTCGGTTGGTGTCCGGTCGGTAGCTAGGGGTAACAATCGTGTTGTGTTTGGGTTGGTAGTTCAGGAAAGCTCAATTTGGACATGCCACATATAATTAATCGTGTCGCATTGATCACCCCTATTCTGTATACGACCCATGTAACCGTTTAACTATATGGGTTCACGAGCTGGCGGATCAAATACTAATACAACCGAGTTCAAACGTCCAAATTCAAATATTGATACAACCACTTTCAAATACTAATACAAATAAAAAGTTAGGAATTCCATACTTATTTGGTTCGAGTTGAGTCGGGTTTGTCGAATTTTGCACACCCCTAATATTGTGTCCTATTCAAACAACAGACAGTGTGTTGGACTTAAAACAAATCTTAAAGTTAATACTCCTATAAAGGACTATCTTCACCAAAATGTATCCAACTATACCCGTATTCCTATTGTATGTATCCAACTTCAAAATGGGTTATTGTGTGTACTAAACTTTCAATTTGGTTTATTGTGTATACCGGTTTACCTGATAACCTGATGATGTTGATGTGTATCAGGTAATTTCTCCGGCGACACCCTTCTCCGGCGACTCCCTTCTCCGGCGACACCCTTCTCCGGCGACTCCCTTCTCCGGCCACCACCACCACCATCACTAAACCCACCACCAACACCGCCACCATGTCCACCACCACTACCATCACCAAACCCACCACCAACCCGACGATCCAGACGAAGATTCCGACGACGACCGCCGCCAAACCCACCGTTGCAACTACCATCGTCAACCACCACCCCTAGTTCTAATCTGATTCTGATCTGATTTTGCATTCAATCAATTAGGGTTCGAAATTAGGGTTCTTGGTAAATTTGGGGTTTTTTTCAAATCAAATTTGGGGTGGTGGTGGTGGTTGTGGTGGTGGAGATGGTGATGGTGGTGGCGATGTTGGTGGTGGGTTTGGTGATGGTGGTGGTGGGTTTGGTGGGGGAGATGGTGATGGGTTTGGTGAGGGAGATGGTGGTGGGTTTGGTGAGGGAGATGGTGCTGGTGGCTGTGGTGGTGGTGGTGGCTGTGGTGGTGGAGATGGTGGCTGTGGTGGTGGTGGCCGGAGAAGAAGATGGTGGTGGTGGTGGTGGTGGTGGCCGGAGAAGGGAGTCGTCGGAGAAGGGAGTCGCCGGAGAAGAAGATGGTGGTGGTGGGTTTGATGGTGGTGGTGGTGGCTGTGGTGGTGGAGATGGTGGCTATGGTGGTGGTGGTGGCCGGAGAAGGGAGTCGCCGGAGAAGAAGATGACCGGCTACCTTTTCAGCAGGTAAACTGGTACACACAATAAACCAAATTGAAAGTTTAGTACACACAATAACCCATTTTGAAGTCGGATACACACAATAGGAATACGGGTATAGTTGGATACATTTTGATGAATATAGTCCCTCCTATAAATTTATTGTATATTTGGCGCTAGTAATAGCATAAAAACTACAAAAATAAACTCAAATTGTTTTTTTAGTTTTTTCTATTTCTACATAAGCAACAATTGATTATAGTTCTCTTGAAAAGATTATTTAAATGCTATTCAAATGAAACGTGTATTTAATTTCAAAAAAAAAAATGTCTTAAATAATATTTAAGACAATGATCTATGGTGTTTTAAGACGTTATCTTAAATAATATTTGCAGAAATTATTTATGTTTATTTTTTGTCAGTTAAAATTTGAACATTAAAACTAGTCAATTATTTTGGTGTGAAACTATTTATGAAAGCTTATTTGTCGAAAGTCGAGGTACATTAATTATAGCCAAATTTTTGGCATTTCTCAAGATTGTATTTAAGATTTTACATATACTAAAAACTAATAAAATAATAGTCAATGAATTAATGTATGGAATGAGTGTTTGGATTTTGATTCTTTGAAAGTTACACGTTCCCAAGTACAAAAAAAAAAATATATATATATATATATAGATATATAAAGGTGACGCAACCCTTTAAGGCGTCCCTATTATTCGGTTCCACGATCATCATCCGAAAGGTAAAATCAATGAATACGCTTCATTGGCAGAGGAACGATGCCCAGACTTGAACCAATGACCTCCTCATACATATATATTACACTCACATCTCTACCGTTGAAACAGATCGACAGGAAAGTTTAAAATATGCAACACACTCACATCTCTAACGTTTCCTGCATTTGATTAAAAAATCGAAGTTACATGTTGAAAGTAAACAAATAATTTACATGTGTATATCAAAGAGGTGTAACTCAAGTGACAAAAGGCTAGGGGTTAGTGGATGATAACCATTGGTCTCAGGTTCAAACCATGGGAGTAGCACTTCGGCGATACCTAGACTTTGGGCCGGCCTTCGGGTCGGTTCGGGTCCAGGTAACGGGCATGCCAGTCTATGGGCATGCGGGCTCGGCCATAGGTCGGGCTTAGTCGTGCCTGGGCGGGTCCAGTCTATGTGGACTGGGGCGGGTCACCGCTGATTAGTCGGTGCTGCCCAATTGGATGCCCGGATACCACAGGTGCGTGTGTGAGTTTATTGCCGTACAAAAAAAATTTTACATGTGTATATGCTTAACGAACAGAATTTAACCACTAAAGAAAAACGTGAAGAGAATTGCATGTTAAATTCATTAATTGTGATTAGTTGAGTGCGTGTGTAATCTGCCGTTAAAAAAAACAAAGCTAATCATGTTTATATCTTGATAGAGCCAAATAGTTTTATTTATACCATACTTTTAAGTGGTTTCAAACATTAAAATCTTTAGCTTTTGTACTTGTCTCTTAGCACGACCATGTGGTCATGCAGGCTCTACTTAATTGTGATTGAGCATAAGGTGCAACCGAGCCAAACATCTCAAAACATTATATTTGCAAAATTGGCATCATGCAAGGTCCTGTATGATAATAGAGATTGTGTAGATGAATATTGTTTTTTCTCATATTTATATTCCATCATTTGGATTATGTTCTTTATGTAGCATTCAGACTGAAAGACTTTATGAAATTACGTTGATATTTTCACATATTACGGATACACAGGATGCATCTGTAATTTCCCCATTGTTCGTGTCATGTAGTTTCATATCACAATCTTCAACGATGAAATTTTAAGATCAAATAATGCATTAGAGGGTTTAATTAATGAAAAAACAATATCAATCATTGTTAGTATAATATTAACTCTTTTTTAATTGCTATGATAATGGAAATTTGTCATTAATCCCTATTGAGAAAAAGAACAAACGATCATATTTTCATCATAATTTTTTTTTAAACAAGTTAATAAAATAGCATGTAAAGCCAAATATAACCTTTAACATATCTATACAATTATAAACTAAACAAATGACGGATACTACTTATATGAAAACAAACAAACGTTAGATTCCAAGACTCTTACCAAACACCCAACCTACCAAAGGTGGAGCATGCATGTTTATTTTGTTAGAGTTGTGAATTTTTCCTATAACCCAAAAGTGTTTTTATGTTTGTAGTTTATCTCTCGTTTATAAAATGCATACTGAGTAAATGTTAATCAGGTATCACTATCTTATCTGAGCGAGCATTACAAAGACCACATATCGTACCTAGTAGCAGGTCTCGGTTCGGATTTTAGTGAAAAGTTGAGTTAACGTGAGGAGTGGTTATCAGCCGTTAGATGCACCAGATCAAAATCGCATCAAAATGAATATCAATTTCATAATCCTTCGCTAATTCCTTGTATATATTTGAGTGTATGCATCCAATTATATATATAGAGTCACCTTATTTTGAAAACTTATTAATTTGTGGAAACTTTGGAAACCATGTTGCCCACCAATCATAATCCATTTTCTTGTTTATTTTTGGTAATTTTATTTATTTTATTTTTGTGATGCTTAATTATAGGAGTTGGTGGTTATGATTTTGAATTTTGCAATTAATCTTGTCCATTGATCTTTCTAATCAATGGTTTATATGAGTTTCCAAAGTTTCCACAAATTAATGAGTTTTCAAAATAAGGTGACTCTATATATATATATGTCATTCAAAATGAAGTAACATAAAATTAAATTTTTTGTGATTAATATGGGGGGTTTGGTTCCGATGACAAGTGTGGGGAGTGGTAATCAACCATTGAATGAGAAATAGATAAACATTTAGATGAGATGCACTGAGATGTAATGGATCAATTCCTTTTTAAGCCGAAACCAATGGAAGCGTATTTGAATAAAAATGATCAACGGTTTAAAATAGCCTCTTAGTTCTTAGACTTCTCGCTAGATCTCGTGCCTTAATATGGGCGGGCTAAGGCTTTGTTTGGCAAACAACATAAGCTAGCTGATAAGCTAGCTTATAAGCTAGTCCATCCAAACATGTACCAGGAAGCTAGCTTATAAGCTAGCTCTTTGAAACGCTACTTTGAGTAGCTTATGAGGAGCTTATTGTAGCTTTTTTCAATTATACCCTTATTAATATTAATTATTAAATTCAAATATACCCTTTTTGGTCATTTTACATACTCATAGGCTAGTTTTTGCCAAACATAATTTGTTCATACGCTAGCTTATCAGCTATTAACAAGCTTATCAATCAACATCTAGCTTATCAGCTATCCGCTAGCTTATCAGCTACCAGCTAGCTTATAAGCTACGCTTGCCAAACATAGCCTAAATGTTCCCTTTACATTGTTAAATGCACTCGTATTTACAAATTTTAGACAATGCCATTTGCACCCTTTTTTATGTTTGATTAGATCAACTTAGGCATTCATAATATAAGGGTGCAATTAGCATCTCTTATATTTCTTATTTACATACATCAATATCAAGATCTGTATTCATCAATATCAAGATCTGTATTTACACATTTTCGATGCCTGATTTAACTTGATTTTCATTTTTTTTAATTTGTAAATTATATTACTTTATAAATAAATGTAAAAATAATTTACATATTATTGAATATGACTATGAAAGAGAGAGAAAGAGTGTTGGTGAAAATATTTACTATGGGGGAGGAGGAAATGGCGTATGAGACTGGTGGTAAGTCACATGATTTAAACTATTTTTTATTTATTTATATATCAATGTCATATCTAAATCTCATTATTTTTTCAACATATATTAATGGTTAGTTATACTTAAATGAAGTATAGAACTTATAATAAAATATAGTTTGAGTTTTATTTTTTATCAGTAATTTGGTAATTAAATATAAATATTGATTTATAAAATCAAAGGGTTTTAGCTCGGTTTGACATGTAACATCTTGGGATGTGGGATGAAAGCCACACTACGAGGGTTTGAATCACACGGGTGACATTTTTGATATATCCAGACTTTGAATCTGGTCATTTGGGCCGGGTTCGAGGCCGGTATGTAGGGATGTAAATGAGCCAAGCTGCTCGAGAGCTACCCGAGCTCAGATCGTTAAAAGCTTAAAACAAGCCGAGCCTTAACGATCTTGAGCTTGAACTCGAGCCTAAAACAGAGCTCGTTTACTAAACGAGCCGAGCTCGAGCCTCAAAATCAGGGATCGTTTAGGCTCGCGAGCTTAAACGAGCTTCAATATAATATTATGTATTTTATATTTTATTAGTATTATGTATTTAACATATATCAAAAAAATCGATATTCAAAGCACATCCTTAAAATTAAGGATCGTTTAGGCTCGTTTAGGCTCATGAAGCAACCGAGCATTAACGAGCCGAGCTTGTGCCTTGTAAATGGTTCACAGGCCGAGCTTGAGCCTCAAAGCACAAGCTCGAACGAGCTCGAGCTTCTATAATCTTAAACGAGCCTGGCTCGATTAGCTTAAAGCTCGCCTCGGCTCGTTTACATCCCTACCGGTATGGGAGGATCTAGTCTATGGGATCCACTTATCTGTCGGTCGAGTTCAGTCATAGGTTGGGCCGAGTCGCAGCGAATTAGTGGGCTTGCCCAATTGAAAATCCAATACTGCCGGAGCGTGTGTATTAACTTCTCGTTCATAAAAATATATAAATATATGAAAAAGAAAGAAGGATAGAAAAGGTATTTAACTGTAATATCTGGTGGTTTTTTGTTAGTGACGAAAAGTATCAAAAGGGGGGGAGTGGAGAGTGGAGACCGTACGAAATAGGCACGCGTGTGAATACCGAAAGAAGGAACTCTGTGGAAGCGTGTCCACTGTAAGATCCCTGTACCTGAGTTTAGTAAAGCCAATGATAGTAAGTCTTCACCCCCATTCTGCCTTCCAAGTACTCTTTTGCTTACCTCACCCTTCTTTCACTACTCACAGACTTCTTCTGAACCTCACTCAGAAATCCCTATATTAACCATTAACCCCCCTAAATATCCACATTATTATTATCTTAATATTTCTTCCTTTTGGCAATCCCCTTTATATAAAATATAAACTAAAGAAAACTCAATTTAGGTTATCACTGTCTTAACCCTTCCAACCTAATTGTCACATCGTCTTTTTTCCAATCCTCTCTTAATCCCCTTTTAAGTTTTAACACTCTGCAACCCTCTACAACCCGTATCCCAACCCTCTCACACAAGACACACACACAACATACATACACAACCAAAACGGTGTGGCCGCCGAGCATCATTGCTGCGTACCGCAGCCAGCTGAGCCCGGTGGGCTCGAGCCCGCTCAGCCTGGACATTCGGTACGCATAGCCTTAGAATGTTTAGAATGTTAAAAAAAAGATTAATTTAGTGATGATTTGTGCAAAAAGAAACTAATATTCAAATGTAATATAATATATTGTTTATCATACAAGGTTGTCTTTTGCAAACTAAGTTGATAAGCTAGTTGGTACAGGATAAACTAGTTATGAATAAATTATGTTTGGTAAAAACTAATTGTACGATGAGAAAAAAGGGTATCGTGGTATAATATTTAATATTTTTTTGAACGGTAAGATAATTTTACTACCCACCAAAACATCAAAAGATACAACCAAGAGTTACCATGAACAAAGAAAGGCTAAAGCATGACAAGACACTAAAACAGGAACAAAAACTAGACCCAACCAAGAGCCAGGAGGGATTTGCGGGAGATAAACCACCCACCCGACTACCGGGTTACAACAAACTATCGCCACAAACCGCTTGAACCTTTAAAAGTGTAAGCCAACTTTTGAGGTTATACATGTTTCCTTAGAAAACCAAAATATTACCGCCTAGTCGCCCATCATGCGGTCACTTCTAAGAGTTACCGCTGATGTCTCGCACTAACTGCCACACATATGTTGTTGCTTCCACGCAGCTGCAGCCACAACACCGCTGCCACGTCGCTACTGATGATGTGATGTTACTATTGTCAAGCTACTGCTGTTACTATGATGATGCTACTACCAAGATGCTATAAAAGAACTCCTAAAACGTTATCCCAACTAGCGTTTCAATAAGATAGCTTACAAGCTACCTTATGATTCATCCATACATGTAATAGCTTGTCGGCTAGTTTATATGCTAGCTTATTTTTGCAAAAACAACCTTAATAAAACTATAGGATTATTTTATTTATGGTTTTAAATATTTAATTTAGAGTCTTTGCTTATGGAGTATATACAAAAAATTCTTTCAATTTCTTGAAAACATTTAATTTTAGCAAGTTTTCTTAGACCCAAATTTATATTTTGCAACTTAAATATTATTTTAAAACAAATAAAACTCTAAAATAAATTCATTTAAAATCAAACAATTTATGAGGTAAGCTAGGTTTATGGGTATGAGTGAAAAGGTAGGTTTCAGAATCTCAAGTTGATGTATATCCAAAGCAAAAGTGAAATTAAATTTAGGTTTGACCTATGTCCCATCAACTTAATTGCATTTGCCTTCCAATATTATTATATTATGATTCCTTAAATGTTCAGATATCCTTTTCCCTACTTTTTCTATATGCCCCATATTCATTTCCAAAAGGGTCTTTTGTGTTGCATACATGTAAAACATTTGAGATGAGTCATTTAGCTTCACTTTTTACCCTAAACTTCACATCCTCATACATGGGAATGGAAATTCTCAAAACCTCTCCCAATTGATAGTACATAGATTGAATATTTATCACATTGACTTTTTATGTAAAAGATATCTAATATTCTTATATTCAAAAACCAGTATTAGTTACATACATAAGGTTTAGTCAAGGTGTTTAAGTATGGATTTGTTTGATTATGAAAACATTCACAAGCCATTTACATGTTTAGCTTATATGTGTTTTCATAACTAACAAATTAACGTCAAAAACTCTTCAAAGTTTTTGACCAACAATGTCCAACGCTTCTTTAGGTAGCATAATTTCAATATGAGAAGACAAATGTCTTTGAAAGGTCTATGACACAACATCGATGAAGATATGTCGTGTATGAATCACTCATATATTCTCGTACTCTGACAACTTTATGTAATGCAAAGTTTGGTGACATGATATAAGAAAATCATTTAAAGCTATTTTGTGAAGTTTCGATCTTGGCAAAAAGAATCCAATATTACAATAGATTGCGTTAGATATTAGTGGAACTAGTTAAATATACCCAACTCTATATTAATGTTACATGATTTGTTTTGTATGCATCATATGTGTGTATTCACATATTTATCTCATGGCGGAAATACTAAATATGCATAGAAGATTAATTATCGAGTTCAATGGTAGGTTCTTTGATCAAAGGGCCAACCGATCAAAACTTGTATGCATCACCTTCCCATATTTATTTATATCTAGAAAAAAGTTACCACAAAAGCTCCACGAAATTGGAAGTCAAGACAACAAAACATAGCACGTAGGATTTATGACATATCCCAAGTTGCGGTGTGGCACCATCCTTATTACTTTTGACGTAGACTCACATAACACTTTGAAAAACAAAAAGAAGTTAGGCATGTTCACAAAAAAAAAAAAAAAAGTTGGTTTACGACATTGACTTGTGATTTCGTGGTCATCTTGTAAGAAATGTGTTCTTTTGTTGGCTGCAAAGTAAACTTTGTTATAGATGTGGATATTTTGACAATAACGTCTTGCTTTTGTTATCTATAATTATATTGTTTAAATGATAAAATTACTATAAGTTGAATCTTTGATGTTGTTTATTAATATGGTAATGAAAGGATATGTGGTGAAAAAGATAGGGTAAAGGGTGAAAATGGGGTTGAGTATTGGTGTGGAGTAGATGTGACAAGAGGAAGATTAGCTAAAAAGGTGGTGTGTTTATGATGATGTACTCCTCTCCTCCATTGGAGAGAAGATAAATTGAGGCCCATTTGAACTTTTTTTCTCTTTCTTTTCTCTTCTTCCTACTCATTATAATTATTATTGGAACAATGATGGACCATTCTCTTTTCTTTTGGTACTAAAACACTTTCCATCTTCTTTGGAAAACACAAATTCTACTTTTATATGCTTTAATCGATAACTTTTAACCGACTAAAAACATCTTTAAACTTTATCGACGTAATATATAGATTTTGCAGTTTCGATGTGAAGTTACAAATGGAATTAGATTTGGGCTTGTCTTTGTGATTACATTGGTTGTAGAATGACAAGGGTTGGCATACAATAATGCTCGCTTTTTGCACATAGTATGATTGTCAGTTAGCTTTCGTATAATGGTATCTTTTAGTATAAAGTACCAATTAGTCGTTTTCTAAAAAGGGTGGAGAATCTACAAGTACCAATAAAAGGACGTACACTTACTGTAAATCTTACCGTGTACTCTTTATGTAACAACTACAACTTTATACCGTTCTTCATCATTTCAGAACTTCAAACTTGACAAAGTGTCATAATAAGTAATTGGCTTGAATTGTTTTGAGAGAACAAAAAACCATAGGTTTATTTGGTGTGATGGTTAATTTTAGGCTTTTACTCTCTTGTTTTTGAAAAACATAGAGGAAGGGTGTAAGAGCATTCACAATAGGAAACTCTTATAAACAAAAACAAAGTTCTTGTAAATCACTACCAAGTGAAAAGGTTTGTATAAGTTATCAACACATCTTGATTTCTTGTATAGTAATATAACTTCATGCTTTATTTTTGGTGATTCTTTTTAGTTTTGTAATCTATAATATATATTTTTTTAAATTGAATTATGAAGCTAGCAAAAATGACGATATATATATATGAGAGAAAGGTTCATGCGATAAACATAACTTTTTAAGAAAAGGCGAGGATGATTTTCAACCACTCATCCTGTCAATAAAGGTGGTTTTGACCGAGTTACCCTCCTTTAATCATCTCCACCCTCCATTAATCGCGTCAATCCTTCGCGATCACGTCCACCGTAACCGAAAATGTTTGGCTGAGAATCGTTCTTCCGTTTTTTAAAATTGATATGGTTCTCGTATGAACCCACCTCTATGTATATAATGCATATGAGGTTCTTGTTTTACTAAGATGGTAAGACAAACAAAAATTAAAATTTGAAGCTTTTCAAAGTCGCCCAAATTTTGATTCCCTAACGTGTTAAACTTATGAGGTGAAACGATCTTATTTCTACTTTGGTTAATATATGCATTTTTGTACATATAAGTACCCGGTTTATGAGTTTATCTAATAATATGGAATGTTGAATGAGATCAAATTTTTCCCTGACAAAAATAATGATTTCTTGTTTTTTCCCATCTTTATGAAAAGATTCAAACTTTGTTAATAGAAAAAATTGAGCATCTCCAACAGCATTGCTATAATAGAAAAAATTGAGTTTTTTTCTTCTAAAGTGCTTCAACAGCATTGCTAAACCAATTGCTAAAAATAGAAAAACTTGAAGGTTTCTCTAAATATAGAGATTTCTCTAAAATCTCTATATGAAGAGAGAGAAATATTATTTTAATCTAATCCACCAATGATATAATTAGTTATTTAAAAGTTTTTAAAAAGTTTACTGGGATAATAAATATAATGTATATTTTAATAATATAAGTGATGATAGATTCTCTAAAGAGTAAATTATGGACTTGGTCCCTGTGGTTCTTGTTTTTTTACTACTAAGGTCCCTAAACTAAAGAAATTATGGATTGGGTCCCTGTGGTATTTAATTTTGCACTACTAGGGTCCCTCTCCTTAACTTTGTTAACGGATACTCCGTTAACTAAAAGGTACTAAAGTCATTTTATCTGTTTTTATATTAAATTGTTTTTTTTCATTTTTTTTCTTTTTCTTTTTTATATAATAAGGACTCTCTCTCTCTCTCTCTACACGTATCATTACCTACAACCATATGTCTACCATCATCGTCATCCTTCAACCCTCAACCCTCAACCTACCCTCCGGCGACAACCATCCTCCGATGGCAACCCACCCTTCAACTCGTCCTCCGGTCGTCTTTATCACCGTGACCCCTCCCTTCCTTACCTTGACACCCTGTCTGATTCAAACCAGAGCAAAAAAAAGGAACCAGCAGATCTGAAAACCCCGTCTTCCCAGACCTGTGACAACTCTCTCTCTCTCTCTCTCATCAAACACTCAACCGGCTTGCAATTTTCGACGAATCCTTGGAGATTCTTCGACACAGATTCTAGGACAAAGGCTCTACGCTTCTTCAAATCATTACAACTCAACAATTGTTTTGAGGTTTGAATAATGACGATGATGGTAGACATGGGGTTGTAGGTAATGATACGTGTATAGAGAGAGAGACAGAGACTCCTTATTATATAAAAAAGAAAAATAAAGAAAAATAAAGAAAAATAAATAAATAATAAATAAAAATTGAAAAAATAATTTAATATAAAAATAGATAAAATGACATTAATACCCCTAAGTTAACGGAGTCTCCGTTAACAAAGTTAAGGAGATGGACCCTAGTAGTGCAAAATTGAATACCACAGGGACCCAATCCATAATTTCTTTAGTTTAGGGACCTTAGTAGTAAAAAAACAAGAACCACAGGGACCAAATCCATAATTTACTCTTCTCTAAAATAGAAAAGCTGTTGGAGATGGAAAAAAATGATTTTATAGATTTTGAGCTTTTTTCTCTATTTTAGAAGAATTATAGCAATGCTGTTGGAGATGCTCAGTGATAAAATATCTAAAAAAAACATTTTTTTTAACATAGATACTTGTTCTACTTTTATATTAATTATATTATTAAAATAATATATATTAATAAAAATATTGTTTATTTTTTTCAATATTTCAATTTATAATAAATTTTCCATATTAATGTAATATCATATTTTTTTAAATAATCTCCACTAACTAATATATTGTATATTTATATATTTTTTAATAATTTATAATGTCATAACAATAATAAATTATTTGTTTATAATATAAATAATTGGTTTATTAAAACGTAAAATATAAACTAAAATTTTATTTTTATTTTCTCTTATCTTATATTTGTATAAATATAATTCAATTTTAATATTTGTATTTTCATATATTTTTCATATTAATGTATAAATAGTTCTAATTAAGTAATAAGCCCGAAAAACAAACAACCTCTTAATGTACAATTATAATGTAATGCAGTCAAAAGTATTTCATAATCAGTTTTAATTAGTATATGCTAAAATATCAATAAAGAGTATAATTGGAAAAAAAACATAAAAGTTTCTCGAAAACTACTCCAAATAGCTTATCTAAACAATTACTCAAAACAAGATAGCTTATTTTTGTCAATCGGTCGGGTTCAAGGAAAAACCTCAAAAGGAAAACCCTCCCTAGTAGCCTTTCATTTAGACTATATACAGTAATGCATAGATGTAATTTATATTATGAGCACATTGCAAATACATAGTACAATAATATAAAAACAAAAAACAAAAAAAAACAATTTAATTTACTGATAAACATAAATACATATAATACAGATAAGAGACTATACAAGTAACTCTCAATTATCCATTTTTTAAAGCATAACCAATAGTTTAGAAAGAATAATGACAATTTGTAATAAGAAATTAAACAAAGAGAAGTAGAAGCATCGTCAACAATTCTAGAATATATTTTTTAAATAGGAAATAGAAAGTCAAAATCTCTAAAAAAAAGTTTTTTTATCTTCAATAGAATTACAATTTTAAAAAATCTATCATTATGTATATTTATAAAATGAGGGACTTTCATTTGTGAACCAATATTTTGGTGTGAACTTGTGAACTTAATCCTAGCCATCCAAATCATTTTTTGATGGTTAAGATTAATTCCATGATTTATCTTTATTAACCACCCATGATTTTAGGAATTTTCAATGATTAATCTTGACCATTGATTTTGAATTTGTATGGTTAAGATATGGTTCACAAGTTCACACCAAAATATTGGTTCACAAATGAAAGTCCCTCTATATAAAATATATATTATATTTATTATCTCAATAATTTTCTTAAAAACTTTAAAATAATGAATTATGTTATTCGTAGAATAAATTAAAATAATTTTTTTCTCTCTTATTATTTAAAGATTTTAAAGAAAACTTTACGTTTCTCTACTTTAACAAATAATTTAGCAAAGTTTTTTAAGCGATTTAGGTAAAAATCGAAACAAAATTTTCTATTTTAACAATACTGTTGAACACGATAAACTGATATAACTAAAATTAGGTGAGTAGTAGTAAATAGTAATTATGAGTTGCGTGTATGAAAATGGTGCCGCCAACCCAAAGACAAAGGGTAGAAAAATTATGAAGATGACGTCAGAGTATCGTCAGCCAACCCCCTACTCTGTCCTATACCTTACAACTAGACTCACTGAGTCACTGACCTTCTGACCCACCACCACTGACCACTCCCATTTACCTTCTCCACATTTTTATTATTAATACAAATTCTTTTTTCTATTATCATTTTCATACTAGTAAATTACAATTTGGTCCCTATGGTTTACACAAATCTCTATAAGTTGTCAAAGAAGTTCAATAACTACGATTATCATTCTTCCTGTTTACATCTTGCCACCATTATTGTGACCGACCTCATGCACCTTCGTCTTCTCTTCGTCGCCACCCTTCCCACGATGTGTGTGTAGTATGTGTATGTATGTATGTATGTTACAGGTCTGGAAAAGACCACCGGAGTGGTTCACGTGCTCATAGGGGTGGGTTTTGATTCATGTTGCTCATAGGGATATATTAGAATATGTGGAACCCCTAGATTAATCTCTAAAAGAGCATTTGAGGTGAGAAGGGCGAGGGGGTTCCAACATATATAGTGAATATTTGGTCCAAGTCTAGCCGATTTGGAACTCTAACATGATGGATTTTGGTCCAAGTCTAGTTCACCAACGGTATGTGGTGCAGTGTTCTTGCTTGTCGAAGATGGTGCCTCATGTCGGTGTGTGTGTGTGTGTGTGTGTGTTATATATCAATATAAATTAGCGTAATTTACAATTTGGTCTGTATGGTGTAAACAAAAATTGTATAATTTATCTCTGAAAAATTCAAAAGTTGAAAATGCTCTTAAGTTAACAAAAAATGTTTAACATAGTTAAGCCATTGGACAAATTTCAAAGCACAATGTAAACAGTAAGAATGATAATTGTAGTTATTGAAGTCTATGGACCATTTTTACATTTTTGTGTAAAGCATGCAGACCAAATACTTTACTCTTTACAAACACACATTGGGTTGAGTTTTAGTGAGAAGTTGAGTTAACGTAAAAACGTAAGAAATTGTTATCAACTTCTAATGATGTATATTACGATAAGATGCAAAAGAGATACGCCAGATCAATACTTGTATCAATTATGATTCATGGATAAGCTTGAGATGTATAGAGTTTAGTTTGGATAAAATTAATACCTTTATATCAGTATAAAAAAAAATTTATTTAGAATCAATTATATAAAAAGTTCCAATTATAAAACTAAAATTACATAATGATACAAAAAATTACAGAATAGTACTGCCATTAATAATAGTTCACATGTTTTTTTTTTTTCTTTTCCTGTCGAACCAATAAAATATTTCATTATTAATTATATAAGTATAAAAATAGATAAAATTTGCGTGTGGATGTAATTATTACATAATGATACAATAAAGACTATCGGTGTAAAGGTACATATTACTAATTCTAGTCATGAAGATAATATTTATTTTTTCTGGAAAACAAACGTAAAAATTGGTAATATATTTTAACTTGTTAAGTAGAGCTATCTTGGTTGGTAATAGGGTTATCCTTTTAAATATTAAAGATTCAAACAAAAAATAGTCTAATTAAGATGTATACTAATAACTAATTAAGTTGTTGTTAAAAAAATGTATGTTAACTTAATTCATATCTAAGCATATTTACTTGTCATTTTCTTAAATTATCATACTTTAATAATTTGTGATAAAGACAATCTCATATTCACTTATTTTGTTATTATTCACGGTTTAAGACAAAAATCATATAAAACCCTTATATATTTAAAACCCTATAAATATTCAACTTACATTTTTAATTTCCATAACTATTTTATCAACAAAAATTTTTACTTATTTTATTTATAAAAAAGTTTTGATTTTAAAAACAACAAGAATTTTATTTCATCAATGAAAATAACATGTACTATATGTTGTTTTGATAATACAATATTGTTTGACCAACGAAACAATATATCGATTTATTTCTTTTAATAATGTAAAGTTGTTTTACCAATAAATAATACATGAGTTTGATCTCTTTTACATATAATGTCATTTCATCCACAAAATATTATATTGATCAGATTGATTTATAATTGAATAAAAATAATTCTCTTACTAATGGATGTTAAGGTAATTAATAAAATAAGTTAGAGCATTTACAATGAAGGATTTTTGTGAGGTTTTTCATCTGGTTTTTACAAGAACTTTCACTGTGGGACAGAGCTTCTTGCTTAGTCATAAGTTCTTACTATAACCCATGTGCTTGAACAAAAACCCAGGTTCTTGTAATAGTTTCTTTTTCTGTTATATAATCATTTACATAAATAAAAATTATAATTATAAATAAGAAAAGAAAGGTGAGATTTTTGTAAGAATCTTTGTTGTAGAGTTTTAATGAGGTTCTTTGTCTGTTGAGGTGACAATAACGACGTGACATGAAAAAATATGGTAAGTAAGGGGTGCAAGTCAAATAGCAATCATCTATATCATGGAAACTTTTTAAATCAATATTGTTCATACATTTTGAAGTTTTTAGAGTGGAACCATAAAGAAGTTTTATGTAAGAAAAAGGAGTTAATGTTACCTTGATTCACTTTTAACCTCACCTACTTATGAATTAGGTTTCTCACAAAAAACTGATTTGATGCATCTGGATCGATCTAGGTGCACCTTACCCTTTTTAATCTTTAACTAAGATTTATTCAAGGGTGGATATCTCTTTCTATCTTCTCACCATAACTTCTCTTTCCACCAATGCTAACTCACAACACTTACATATAAACATGAGATCATGTGAGAAGTGCTATTTTTTGGTGAGAAGTATGAGAAGTACTTTAAACCATTGATTACTTAAGTGAGAACTGATCCAGTGCATCTCATTGCATCCTATCTCGGTGCATCTCGTCCTAATGTCTATCTGTTCCTATCCAACAGCTGATAACTACTTACTTTTCTCATCAAATTTGACACTTTTTACCGAAACCCAACCCGTATACAGATACATGTGTGTGTATATATATGTATATATTATATATTGAAAACTCAAATTCAAAAGTGAAAAGTTACTAGTCTTCATGGGTTTGATCATTGATCACACACAACAAAGTTGAAACTTGTTTGCTTGCGAGCTATGACACCTCATGACTCCTCCAATCATTCATTCACTCTTTTCCTTTATGCTCTTTATCACAACAACATTTGATATTTTGACACATTGAGTTCATTTATTTCAAATTTATTTATTATACATACACATAAAAATCGAACAACATATTTTATTTGACAGAAACAAAATTACTTGTATGGTCCATAATTTTATAAGAGTTATTTATAAAATCGACTATTTTATTTATTAATTTTCTTTCCATCCTTTATGTTTTAATTGTTATTTCAAGAAACGTATTTATTGAGAACCATTTTAAGGGTCTATAGCTTTGAAAGATACATTTTAGATTTTTGAAGTATATAAAAATCTATTTAAGTCATATAAATTTTATTTCGGGGTTGTCGTCGGGGGTGATGGCTTTGCCGAAGCTCCCTTCGGTCTTCCCTCTTTTGCCGTTCAAAAAAAAAATATAATTTTTACTTCAAAATTTGTATTTCGAATAATGAACCTTTAAACATACATTTTCAAAATAGGTATTTGCCCGTATCTTCTCTTGGTTAAAGAAAAGCATATATTTGCTTATGATATATAGTATTGTTTCCGCCAACATATATTCTTTTCTCTCCTTTTCGGGTATTTCTGAACTCTATTCCTGTAATAAAAATCGATATCACCAAGATAAAATTGTGTGTGTAGAACGTAGAATTTGTCTATGTTTCGTATAGTAGGCTGTTTTATACAATTTATAGTCTATACACCTAAAAATTTCTCTATATCATGTAAAATCGTTACAATAAATTCATATATGATGTGTTTGGACATTTTTTAACAAGTTATTTTAAAACATATTTTACAACAAATTTCCTACATTTTTCATGGCATTGTTTAAAAAACTATCCTACCTAAACATTATGTAAAAAATAACATTGCATATTGTCATATTATATAAATAAAAAATAATACCATAAGATAATGTAATATGAAGGGGAGCGCGTGGGGGTGCGCGTGGGATGGGGTGTGAGTGGGGGAGGGGGAATGGTGCATGTGAATGTAAATGAGAGAAAAGTATAGATTGGCATGACATGGCATGCAGTTGTAGTAATCAGTGGAATTCTGAAGAAGTTGCCATGCATGCCATTTTTCCATGCAATTTAGATATATTCACTGCCACTTTTTAACAATTTCTTTCTTTCAGACACCACCTTCCTCTTTCAATTATTTTCCAATCAATTATATATACATATATACATACATACATACATACATGTATAGTGTTAGGTTCAAATGAGAATCACGATGGTAATCTTCACCACTCATTCGGTCAATAAAAGCGACTTTAACCGGATCCCCTCCTAATAATCTCTACCCTCTCATGAATCGCGTCAATCCCCGTCTGATCGCGTCCACCGTAACCGGTCAAAGCCACCTTTATTGACCGGATGAGTGGTGAATATCACTTCTCTATTCGTATTTTTTAGCACTTCTCATTTGAACCTTCTCTACATATATATACACACATATAATACTGTAACAACATTAAGGGGGTGCTTGGTTTATTTTGATGTTGCTTGGTTAACCCACTATAATCAATGAAAAATTGTTTCATACTAAAAAAAATATTTTCATCCACTTTGAAAATACAAAAGATGTTCCATTAAACATCAAAAGATGGAATGACATGAAAAAAAGAATCGAGTAGAAAGAAAATTTTCATTCCCCCTAATTTGGTCAGTAATGAAAATTAATTGATCTGCAGGAATGATTCCATTATATAATATTAGATTAACCAACAGTTTTCATTATGATTCTCATTCCTAACCCCTACAATACTCCCAACCAAGCACCCTAAGTTTTTACAACAAAAATTGATTTTTAAGTTTGTATGAGTTGTGTATGGAGGTTTGGTTGAGGGTATTAATTATTAAAGGATAACGAATGAAAATGAGGACGAGAATAACAAATATTATTTGATTTGATATTATATAATGAAATTATTTATGCAGATTAATTAATTTTCATTTTTGATCAAAGTAAGTAGAATGAAAATGTTATTTCTACATAATTATTTTTTCTCATATGTTGTTTTATTTGTAGATGTTAAATGAAACATATTTTATATTTTTAAAAGAACATATTTTTTTAATATAAAACAATATTTTTAGATTATAATGAGTTAACCAGACAATATCAATAAAATACTCATTTTTATTTCCATTCTTCTTTATTCTCTTTTACATTTTTATTCTATTTTCCTAAAATGAACCAAACTTGTTGTAAAAAGAAATATCTCTCTAATATCCCATGGCCATCCATTGACTAATTAATTTCTCTAATAGTTTTTCTAATTTAATTATATTCAAATTTCCACCATTCTTTCAAAGATTCAACCTCCTTGCCAATAAGTAACATCAACTAGTTATTCATCAAATTCAAAATATACTCATCTTTATGCCAAACATATACCAAATCATGAGGCTGGATCCAAAGGATGTTTGTAGTGGCAAGTGCTATTATTTTGTTCCTTCATCATAGTGTAAAAAATAATAGCAATTTAAAAAGTGTTATCATATCAATCTGTTGTGTTTCATATTTTGAAACTACAATGAAGACACATGGTTTCTTTGACAGAGTTCGTCTGCAAGACTTCTAATTCCACCCTAGACCCCAGTTTGAACTCATTACTGTCATTTTCTTGGTTTTAACTTTTAATTTCAGATTTATTATGTTTCTAATTAAAATTTGCAATAAAAGACTTGAACACTTGACCTCACCTTATGAAAAGCAATGAACCAACTAATAATAACCAATGAGTATTATGTATAATTATCCCTATACTTGTTTTTATAGTCAGATGTGCGACTGCTTTAAAACATTTATGCTGTCGTCCCTGCCAAATGAAGAATGGTTGATTCCTTGATCCTTACCCAAAACCCGTTAAAAATCCAGTAACAAAATCTTGGGAAAATCTAAAGATAGCAACGTATGAGATACCGAATGAATAGTAATATCCGTACAAAATCAAATTATTATTGAATAAAAATGGTTGCAAAGTAAATGTATATATAAGATGTCCTTAAACATTTGGGATTCCTAAATTTAGGTGTGAAGTTGAAGGTACGTAGAAGAGTATTTGTCTTTTAGAGATATGATCAAATGATGTTGATACAAAAGAGGTCCACATACTCTCTTTCTTCCCCTCCATATATTCATTCATAGATATATTGCAGAAAGACAAATCAATATCTCACTGTCATTTTTTGGACTTTTGATCAAAATTCGTATTGTTTGGGACAATTTGTATCCCTATGAATCCAATTTCACTCAAGCACAACATTATTGATTCACCTATGAATATAAAATACATAAACGTTTCGTCAATTAACGCTAGCTTGTACATATGTATGTACAGATGAATTGAAGTTCGTTGTACATCTACAGTCTTTTAGATAATGGGTGTACGTAAACCGAAGTTTTATATATTTTTCACGTAGTTTCAAATATATATATATATATATAAGAGAGAGAGAGAGAGAGAGAGAGAGAGAGAGAGAGAATGAATTGATGTGTAGATATATAGGTTAAGGGGTACTATAAGTGTAGCTTTTTTGGGGTAATCGTAGGTATTCTGACCATTTTATGCACCTACTTATTCAATTCCTTGGGTGACCATGAAAGTCTTGAAGTCATCACGGGTGAACCTCTTTGGCTACAAGGGTTTTGACAATCAGTACAACAAAATTAACTTTATAAGACGCTTAAAAACGTCTAAGTATCAAAGTTTTTAGCTTATTTTATAGGAGTTAAATTTATAGGATCATACTATAAAGTGTTCAATCCAAAAGTGTAACAATATGTTTATAGAACAATTTTAATCATTTTAGCAAGTAATTTTTTTTATGCTTTTGAAAATAGTGTCTTATTATATATATTTTTTAGAACACTTTTGAGAAGTGTTATAAACCCACTTTTTAAATGACACAAACACTTTTTCAAATAATGATTTATAGAATAGCTACTACGATATTTTACTTGCTCTAAAAACGTTCTAAAGAGCTTGTTAAATGCCTGCAAACAAACTATAACTCTATCGTAACACTTTTGCACAAGACGTTTTATAGTTTGATTTTATAAACTTAAGTCCTATAAAGTACACTTAAAGATTTTAAGCGTAATATAAGCTCAATTTTGTTGCAGTGAACATCTGAACTCAGAAATAATGAAAATGAGATTTCTTCACTCACTAGTTAATTAACGAAAGATTTATAATTACATAATTTTCTCTGGAAATTTCGTCAGTAAATAAAAGGCTGACTTGATGGATGGACCTATGCAATAGCATACGATGACACATGCCACTAGATAATATCTCCGTCAAAGGGTTAAAAATTTTACGTTTATAAAAGGTGCAATGTACAATATTCAAAAGCACAAGAAGGTACAACCGTCCTTGTAATCAACCAAAAAAACAAACTCTTGAAATCAATGGAAAAAATCGAAAGAGAACTCTTGTAATCAACAAAAAGAACCCCAAAAACTCCCTCAAAATCGATAAGAAAACTAAAAAACCCCTCGAAATCAAGCAATAAGTTTTAAAAATCATTTGAAACCATGAAATTAGGCTATAAACACATCCGTGCGATATTAAATGTCGGTACAAAGATAAAGACAGTCGATAAAAACCATACTTTTTTGTAATTATTTTTTGTCTATAGTGTATGATGTCACCGTATAAAAAATTTTGGGCTCTTCCATGTAGGGGTGAGCATCGGACAGGTTTTTCGGGTTTCGGGAATTTCGGGTTTCGGGTTTTCGGGTTTCGGGGGTAAAATGGAGGCCCCGATACCCGACTTTTCGGGGGTCGGGGTTTTCGGGTTTTGGGGATTTCGGGGCACCCGATTTTATTTTGACTTTTTTTCCCTATTACACTTTAGAGTTTCAAAGTAAAAATAAACATTTAAAAGTAACAAACTAAGATACCAACAAACGAAAAATAACAAATACCAACATAAAAATCAACATCAAAAAGTTGATGGTGGTGAGAGCGCCGATGAAGCAATGAGAGAGAGAGAGAGAGAGAAAAACCGTATTTGATTTTGATGAATTGATTTGGGCTCTAATTTAAGTCTATTACAACTTTAGAAGCATTCCAAACAGAAACATTTGATGCCATATTTAAAAAAATAATGAAACATTAAGGGTTGTTTTATAAATACACAAAATATATTTAAAAAAACATTAAAAAATCGGGTTTCGGGCTTCGGGGCACAAATTTTCACATCCGACCCGACCCCGATCAACCCTCGGGGATTTCGGTTTTCGGGGAATTCGGGGTCGGGTTTTTTCGGGGTCGGGTTTTTCGGGTTTTTTTCGGGTCGGATCGGGTTGGGTTTTCGGGTTTCGGTTTTTTTTGCTCACCCCTACTTCCATGGTGACCTATTACAAAAGTTGGTAGCCAGGTAGGTATATTTTTGTTGGGGAACTAAAAAATCAACCACAAATGGGGAACTAAAAAATCAACCACAAATTATCCAGGGCCTTGATCTATGTATTTCCTTGAAAAACATTGACTAATACTAGAGCCATTCGTATTTATGGGTGATACGTTGGTAATCATCAACAAAAAATTTCCCAGATGATTTTTGGAGGCAAAGTCATTCATTTTGTAATATATATCCTCAGAACATATAACCAGTATATACACGTCATAACCTGTTTTTAAATGAAAGAATGTTAATTATGGTGTACACTTTTTGGAGGTATTTGTGTTGCATTAGATGTATGCATAGTAGGGTCATTGTCCTTGAAAGAGGTAGAGAAGATGATGGTGATATTATTCTTATATGAAAGAGAATTGAAGGTCCACACACAAGAATTCACTGTTTCTCTTGTGCTTATTAACTAAGGCTTGAGTTGGGTCCACTTATTCTTATATGTGTTTTGTCTTAGTGAGTGGTAGGTTGCTTTTGAAGTCTCAACTTCATTGACTGACAACTATAGATCACCCAATCACCAATGCATATTTGAGATCAATTATAAGGACTGAAATGTATGTTTCTGAAACTCAAAGGGCTATATTTTTGAATTACTCTGAGGGGTCATTTTGTAAGATTTGGCATACTTGACAGAGGCTACAGAACTATTTGGAAGGATTTGATTGGTTCAATACTTCAATCCACTTTTTTTAATAGAAAAATGGTATGAAATAATATGTTACGAATTTATTTTTTTGAAATATAAAAAATTATAATTAGTCGTAAATTTGAATCTATTAATGAACTTAATAGAATTATAAGTTATTTGTCAATTATACACATTGTTTGATGGTTACCTAATCACATAGTAAATGACTTAATTATTTAGTAAGCTTATATTATAATAAAATGCTTTATACAAAAAAATAGTAAAGTTTTTATCAAAAGCATATCCTCCCAAACAAAAAAAACATACTCATTGCATATGAAAAAACCACCCAAACAAATCTTTTGTCAGTTACAAATTACTTCATAAAGACAACTTTATTTATACAAGAATTAAAGAGCTATTTTGGTTGGTTTTTCATCACGTATTGTATGAATAAAGTTATATATGTGGATTAATATGTTTTATATATTGAAAATGTTTTTTGTGTGTGTTGGTTTTTTTTTTCATATATGATATGAGCGTTTTTTAATTGAGAAGAGTAGGTTTGGAAAAAATAGTTCTCTAGTGATGAAAGTTCGGCCGTGAACTCAAATTTCATTGCGAACGTGAGGATAGGCGAGAGCTCGTCAAGTGACATATCAGTGTTATTCAGACTGAATAATATATGATTATTCAGACTGAGTATGCCACGAGACACGCTCTCGACTGTTTTCACGTTCGCAGTGAAAGATGAGTTTCCATTTGAACCTAATCCAACTCTAGGTGGCATACAAAGTCTTGGGTTGATTGTTTTTGCTAATTGTAATGTTCTTAGTCTCTTTTTGCCAGTAAACTATCTGAGAACATGATATCTTATAATGTTATTATCTAGTTAATAAAAAATAAAAATTTCAAAATGCAAATAACTTTAGATATTTGTAACATTTAATATGGATCAAGCCATGACATCAATATAAAGTTACAGATGAACATTTTAAACAAGTTTTTAATTTGTTCCAATAATAAACTGGTTCTTTAAAACAAAGAAAATAAAAGGGTATAAGATTTTGCAAATTTTGAAAGTTTTCTAAATCTTGAGGATAGAGAAAAAAAATTTCTATTAAATGTAAAAATATTTTTAAAATATGATCAATTTTGTAGTGTTTAAATAGAGAAAAAATTGGTGTACAATGAAAATTCTTGACATAAATTTTGAATTTTAATTCTCAAAATTTTATAGAATCACTCTTCATCGTGCTTGCAATGTTGACTCTATCAATTCTTTTTGTGGGTTTAAGAAAGTAAACAAATATATAATTTCGAATTTTATTTTTTATATAAATTGAAGAAAAAATATCCACGAAATAAGTAAATTCGAAAAGGAGACAAATGGTATCGATAGTTGTTATTGCATTATTTAGTACGTATCAGAATTCTATAAAGATGGCCCAGTTGAATATCAATAAGCCCAAAATCTGTAAATCCTGTTTGTTGGGGTCATCCAATTGTTCTTTTTGGGTGACAGTAAGTAATTTTTTTAAACTGTAGATAATTCTTACGTATACGTCTTGACATGAAGTCGACGAGGTATTCGGATCCATACGGGCTCCTGACTAATTCTTGGCGACTATGAACCGACCTGAAAGCCGATCCATGGTCAGGGTATCGCCACATGCTCACCCCATGAATCGAACCTGGATAGACAGAGATGCTATCCAACGTCCCTTCCAAGGATGTTACCGACCACTAGGATACTAATGCTTTGATCAGTAAATAAAAATATAATTCTAGGAAATAGGTCGACATATTACTATGAATTCATAAAGCCCTACAAAAAAAAACAATAAAACCTTAACCTTAAAACCTTGGAATATTTCAACTTAATACATAAAAATGGTTAAATTTTATCTTATCAGGGTTGGGAATGAAAATGAATATGACAGATAATAAAATAAGGATGAACTTTCATTTCCTCGGTTTATTATACATTATTTTATTTTTATTATTGTTGATTATTGCTTAATAGTTTTAATGTAACACCTACTTAGTTTTATTTTGGAGAAAAAATAATATATATTTACAGAACGATAATGCATTTGGGATTGTTCAATTCATTAGGGATCTGTTCTTTTGCAGAGTGTTATTGGCTAAGATGTTTGTAAGGAGTTTTATTTAATCGTCAGAGGATAATTGATTCTATTAGTATTGTCATTGTGTTTTTCCTCGATCAGTGAAACAATAGTGGGGCAATTAATCACGATTTGATGAATTCGTTATGATTTGGTCTAGATTCGATTCTAATCTCCTAGTGGTTAGGTGCTCAACCGGATTTGATGAATTCATTAGAATTTCTAACATCTCAACATATATGTTGTCTGTATATGATTTTGGGTCCACATATAGAGAGTGTAAACTATATACTTGAAAAATAAGTATCGGTACCCCAACACATATCATCATTAATTACACACACATATTAAGGGTTTGTAACGTTGTTTACCAAAAATTTACTGGGTAAGTAGTTACTGTGCCAATGATTAGCATAGGAACTAGGAAGGACTGAGAATATTTCCTGTGTAAGAATTGTGAGTCTTTACACGAAAAGCTAGATTTGTGACTCCTACCCCATAAGCTATTACCAGACGATGTTAATCCATTTTGATGGACGAAAATATTTCCTGATAAGGTAATCAAGGACGATTTGTTGATAAGCGCTTACCCGCTAAGCCTTTGATAAATGGTCTCATTGGTTTCACAAATGAATGTTGATTGAAACAACCATAAACACAACCGAAGAGTTGGTAGATATGTATAACTATAAAGATAAAAGAAAAATACTCCTTTAATTACAAGAAAAAAAAGTATGATAATTACTAATACAATCGACAATACATAATAACTAATAATAATATTATCGACATGGTTAAAATGTTGCTTCAACCATTAGTCCTCATTCTCATCTACAAAACTAAATAAAAAAAAATATTTTGGTTTTGTGAAAACACCAACATAACTGTTCAATTAAAACCAAAGGAGTGTTAGCCTAGTGGTAAGGCTTGGACACTACATAGTGATGAACCCGAGTTCGAGCCCTGGGGGACGCATTCTGGAGGTACGAGGGCTTCGACCCCGGGCTGCATGCTTTAGCAGTCGGGCTTCGGCCCAAAATTGCCGAGGATTAGTCCGGGCACAATGTGGTCTGGATTCTGGAATACCTCTTCCAAAAAAAAAAAAAAAACTATTCAACTAAAATTGGACCAAGTAAATAAAATAACTAGTGCTTCCAATAATTATAATTGACTTCTTAGTTTAATAGGTCTGATTTCTAGTGAGAAGTTAAGTTTAACGTGAGAAGTGTTAAAAAGGGTTATAAACCGTTGAATGAGAAGTGAATACTTTAAGATTAAATACAACGAGATAAGATGTATCAGATCAATTTCTTCTAAAGAGCAATTCATGGAAGGACATGAGATTGAATGTCATCAACGATTCAGATCCATTCTCACGTTTCTTACGTTAAAGTTAACTTTTTACACGATTCTTCACATAATTTAGTATTATCATATTTATTTATTTTCACATTTGCATAATTTTGCCCAAATTTGTTATATATTTAAATGTCGGGCCGGGCAAGCAAAATCGGCCCATGAACTCTCAGTTCTTTGTTATTTTTTAAATCACAGCCCAAAATCAATATTATTTTTAAATGTTTTATTTATTATTTTAGTAATCGATACATTATGTTTTTCTTTCCTTGGTTTTGAAATCAAGCATAATCATAATGTATTAAATTATCTACTCTTAAAAGAAATACAACAAATTGATAGCCTTAACAAATGAGTCCTAAAGTTTAAAAAGTTAGCCAATAAATATGAACAATTAAGCATAAAGATGTATATCCAAAATTAGAAAACTAATCCTAAATTTTGAAAAATAAAGAGAGAATATACGTAAATAAAAGGCTATCAGTATTCAACTCTTACAACCCCACTGCCACATTAGTTGCCACATCAACTTTTCTTCAACCCTCTGAAATTCTCTCTGATTAGTACCCAACCATCCCCCCCCCCCCCACTAGTGATGGCCAAACGAAACCGAACCGAACCGAACCGAACCGATGGGCTAGCCCGAATCCGACCCGTTGACCAACCCGACCCGACCTGAACCCCGGTCAAACCTGGGTCTCAGCCCGCGGGCCGGAACCCGGGCCCGACTCAACCCGGGTTTGACCAAACCCGGGTTTGACCAACACTGTAGCAAACCAGGTTTTGGTCAAACCCGGCCCGAACCGGCCCGAACCCGAAATTTGGCCAACACTACCCCCCACACACCCCACCAACGCACGCACACACTCACGCACACACCTTATAGACAAACACAAACAAGCGGCGTGTGCAAACCGTCGGTGTGTGCAAACCGTTGAACCCGCTGTCGGCGTACCGACAGCTCGCTGAGCCCGCCAGTCCGACAACTTCCAACCCGCCGAACCCAAGGGTTCGGTACGCAGGACCTAAGAGTTAGCCCTAAGTTGACATGTTATTATGTTAATATCAATATAAACAAATTAGCATGCTAACATCAACACAAACAATTAACCCTACAAAGTTATTCCAAAATATAACCAAAATTAATACTAAACACAAATTAATACCCCTCAACCCTCCTATGGACCACCCACAATTTGTTGGTGTATTTGTGTTTTTATTTCATCTTGATTAAAAGCCTTGATTTTGATTTATTGATTTTGGTTTAGATTTTTAATTTAAGATTTATGAGTTGTGTATGATGATTTGATGACAACATATTCAACTCGTTTGTTACAATGTGACATGAAAAACAACTAAGAACAAAATAACCGATCTCGTTCTTAGATAAAGATAAGTAAAAAAAATAAATTCACCTCCCGGGAGGGGTATGCTGTTAGACTAGCGAAGAGAAAATAGATAGTGTTAAGGTTAAGGGACCCCTTAAGCTATGGTTCACATACCCAATTACACAAATGGCTAGAGGCGTGATGTGACAGCAAGACATAAAGTTTCAAAGGCGTCACATAAAACCCTTAAGCTATGGTTCACTGCAATGGTTACCGTGGCGAGATTTTTAGAGAAGTGTTATATAACAGATCCAAGTACAAAAGTAATTCAAGTAGCCAATTAGTTTTCTCCCATAGATGTCGACCGAAAACAAGGAGCAATCCATTAAACTATAAGGCCTTCCGTAGCACGGCTACGGGTTGAGTGGGTTCGAGCTCGTGGGCTCGTGGGGTCGTGTTATGGGGTGGCGGGTTGGAGTTGCGGTTTCGTTAGAGGGTTCGTGAACCCGATAAACCACTCTCTTTCCTTCTCTCTTTCTCTTATTTATTTATTTATTTAATATATAAAATAATAAAAAAAGGTAGAGGGTATGAAAGATTATTTGAGGATAAGGTGAGAGTATGAGAATACGCAAATGAAAAATTGATGTGATGCTCATATGGTATTGGTAGTGAATGGTTAAGGGTTGGCCTACAACGGACAAACAACCAAACAAACAAACAAACTCAAAATCTACCTTCTTCTTACCGACGATCACTGGCAAATCTTGTTTTATTTTCCTACATTTTTATAATATTTGGTTGTAATAATCCATATTTTTGTTATATTTATTTAATTTAACCTAAACGAAATTATATTTTATGATTGTGAGGGGTTGAATTAGAATAATGCAGAAAGTTAATTGGAGGTAGCATATTGTGTTTCTGTAAAACATAAACCCCCAAATCACATTCATTCTACTTTGATGGAGATATTGAAATCACACAAAACCAGAAAAAAAAAGGCAAATTGCCAAAAAAGGTAACGAAATTGACAAAATTTGCCAATCAGGGTAACGTAAATTTTTTTTGGCCAAAAAAGGATTATAATTTCTAATTTGTAAAAAAAAGGTATTTTACAAATTAGAAAGAGTCACTTTTTTCATTGATTTTTAGCGTGGAATTTTTAGTTTTGTATTATGAAGTAACGCAAGAGTCACTTATTAGCGCACGATTAGAAGAGGTTTACCGGTTAAGCAGGTTGCAGGTGCAAAATACCCTTTTTTTTACAAATTAGAAATTATAATCCTTTTTTGGCCAAAAAAAAATTACGTTACCCTGATTGGCAAATTTTGACAATTTCGTTACCTTTTTCGGCAATTTGCCCAAAAAAAAAAAGAAACTGAAAGAAAAGGAAGTACAGACAAGTAGCAAGTGCAAATGAGTTTGAATCGAAAAAAAAAATTAAGGTACTTACTATTCATTCATACACCAAATTTGTTCTATTTCTTCAATTCATTCGAAGTCGATTGGTCGCAACCGTGTTTCTTGGTGTTTAGGCCTCAGATCCAGATTTAATCGGAGAAGTCCATCGATTGAACTTGGAGATCTAAACAAAACAAAATCGTCATTCAATTCTTTCTTCTTTTCTTACTATTATTGGAATTGAAATATATATATATATATATATATATGTGGTATTGCATAAACCAAATTATTTTTTATAGGGAGAGAGGATGTTACCAGTAGGCGTCATCTTGTAGACTTATATTGGGAACATGAGAAATTTTAGGCCAATCTTCACCCTTCTCTTTCTCACACCTTCTTTTTAGCTTCTCACATCCATGGATACTAAGAGAAGTTAGTTCCTTGAGCCCATTCGGCAAACATTGTAATTCAGGACAACTAACTATACCTAACCGAGTCAGTTTTGGGAGGTTATTAGGCAAAGATACCAAGCCTAGTACTTTAATTAAAGTTAGACCCTCGAGTGTTGGGAGGTTATTAGGCAAAGAAACCAACTGAGGACAATCCATTATGTATAACACTTGTAAACTAGGAAATTCATCATCATCCAAGCACCTTAAAGCCTCCATGCTAGCTAGGACTATAACCTTAAGGCTAGGTAATTTTACAAGTGATGGAATACTTTCACATCTTTTACAACCCCAAAATTGAATCTCCACCAAATTCCTTAACTTCATCAGCCAACTCGGACAAATCATCTTTCCCATGAAGTCTTTTATACGCAGCTCTTTGAGACTTGAATTTGGTTCCAATCCCTCAACAACCTCTTCATCATCTATTTTTTCTTCACTTCCTCTATCATCACTCCAACGTAATACCAAATACGTCAAATTTGTTTTGTTTTTCAGATTGGCACTCTTGGCTTCCTCTAAACCTCGAACATTCTCAAGTCCTTTTAATTCCAACCTCCCTCCAAGAAGATATAAATCTCCCAGTTCCGTTATTTGGCTCCCTTTCTTTTCACCAACAACAAATACTCCAAGTCTTCTAAGACATCCTAATTCTTTTATTCCAACAGGCATACAATCAAGCTCATCGCAGCCTTCGTTGTTAAGACATCGAAGATTCTTCATGTATCTCATACCTTCAGGCAACTTATGTAAGTTCTGACACCCCTGGACAAGTAAGACTTGCAAGTTTTGGAGATAAATAATCGACTCAGGTAGGGATTTTATTTCTGAATCACATATGCTCAAGTATCTCAAATGTTTCAATTTGCAAATTGATTCCGGCAATGTTGATACTTGGATTTCATCCAAATGCAACGCCCTTAAATACACAAGCTTGGAAAGTTGGCTAATCATGTTACCTTTATATTCATCAACAAAGATAAATAATGATCGTAATGATCTTAGCCTTTTCAAATCCTTGTCTGAAAAAACAACGTCTGGACATGATGAACTGAAATGAAGAATCTCGACGTCATTTGGGGTTATCAAATTCTTACAAGGCTCTGTAAAAAAGTAGTCACGTTTCATCAAGTAGCGTCCTAAATCATGCATCAGATCATGCATTTTACAAATTAAACCTTCAAATCTCTCTTCCAAATCCTGGAGGAAGGACCTCGAAACCAGATAATAAAAAGTTTCGACGGCAATTACATACAAGTCAGCTTCTTCCCTCGGAGGAATAAATCCATTTGCCATCCACAACTCTATCAGTGAATCCTTGCTCATTTCATAGCCTTTGGGAAATAAACAAGAATAAACAAAACAACGCTTCATATGTGGGAGCAAGTTATCATAGCTTAACTTCAAAGCTGGCAGAATGCCATCTTCTTGCAGCTGCCATACATTACTGTCTTTCACACTTCTCCACTCCATGGCATTCCTTTTGGACCGCATTAGGCCACCCAAGCTCTTCACTGCTAATGGCAATCCTTTGCATTTCTTAACTACCTCCTTCCCAATAGACTCTAGCTCACTAATGTTTTCCCCTTCACTTTTACTTCCAGGTGCAAATGCAAGCTTCTTGAATAATGACCAAGAGTCCTCTTCAGACAAACATCCCAATGGATGTCGGAACTCACGAACCGTTGCCATCATCCCGCTAGTTGTCTCATTTCGTGTGGTCACCATAACAATGCTACCTTTTGCCCCAGAAGTTAGCGCTTTACTTAAGTCTTCCCACTTCTTCATATCTTTGTCCTCGATCCAAACGTCATCCAATACAATAAGGAATGTTTTTCCCTCCAACTTTTTTCGAAGCTCCACTTGCATCGCATCCAACTCCCATTGTTCGCATGAGGTGTTATTGTCTAATGATTTTATGATTCCTCTAGTTAACTTCTTAACTTGGAAGTCATTAGAGACATAAACCCATGCTCGTAACTCAAAATGTGCCTTCACACGTTCATGGTTGTAGATTGATTGAGCTAGAGTAGTCTTTCCCATGCCCCCCATGCCCCATACGACATAGACTTGGACTCCTTCCACACCATCTCTGATTATATCTTTGCTACATATTTTCTCGACCACTGTGTTCACCTCTTCATCTCTTCCATATATCTCGAATACAGGTACCAATGAGGTGGTTTCTTCCATGTTTGTGGTATCATCGACTACAACTCCTGCATTGCTAGTCAACTGATACCTGGATTTTTCGGTGTCAATGACCTCCAGTTTCCTCCGTATAGCTTTAACTTTATTAGCAACCCTAACGCGGACCAAAAGGGGGTTGTGATTGGAGGAAAAGAAAGCTCTTACCTTGTGTTTGATTCCCCTTTCTATTTCGTTGCGTAGCCTTTGCACCATAGCATCCGTTACGACATCGTCAAGAATGTTTTCCAACTCCAAAGATGCAGATCTAAGACGTCTGAGCCATTCTTCAACCGCCTTTTGCTCCCTTTGTTTCACCTCTGCATCGGCGAGAACAGCTTGGATCAAAGTGTAGGTGTCCCTAAGAGCCGAAACATCACCTTCAAGTGCTCGGAGCCGCTTAAACTCTTGGAAAGCGGTCGAAGCAAGGGTCTTCAACACATCACTTACAAGCCCAGAAACAATACCATCTGCCATGATTCTTTCTTTGGGTCTGCAAATCAAAAGATTCAAGATGATAAGGGATTTAGGTCTCAGAAATCAAAGGGTGCAAGATGTTTAGGGATCTCAAAAGCTTGAAGATGATCAGGGAAGTCAACTGTGAACATAAGCAATTTACCTAAATTGTTTTTTCTAGAGTGGGTGGGTAATGTTAATGATTCTTGATTTATTTATGTTAATGGCATTATTTAATTAATTAATTTCATCCACCAACACTTTTTTACGAATTTTCTTATCAAATAATTGTATGCATTTTTTTTCCAGGTTCATGAGTGGGTGGGTACCATGTTCATGATTCTTGATTTATTTATGTTAATGGTACTATTTAATTAATTAACTTCATCCACCAACACATTTTTGGATTTTTCTTATCAAATAATTGTATGCATGCGATTCCATCTTTGGAGATTAAGTAGCGGTTTGAACTATCCTATGGCCAACTAAACAAGTATTATTTAATAAATTTAAAATATAAGCTAACTTAAGTTAAAGTCTATTTGTAATTAATTCAATGAGCTTAATGGGTAATAAGAAACAACTCATCAGGTTAAGTATACATGACTATTTTGTGTAAACTTTGGGGGTGGGGGTGGGCAACATTTTGCAGAAAACAGAGTGTTTTCCAAACCTGCCCCTCTAAACTAAAACACTTTTTTTTGTTAAATCATAAGGCTGTGGTTGGTTAAGGTATGTGGGAGAAGTGGATAGTTAACCCTTCTACCTTAGGTTCGAATCCAGGCACTTCCATATGGATGTGGTGAAATTTGGGTATAAAATGCATGATATGGTGCATGAGCTAGCACAATATGTGATGAGACATGATTGCTCAATTATAACACCTGGTAGGGAGTTGATAATCCCGGATGAAGTACTTCATCTTAGTTCATCATGTTCAGCTTTCGTCTTATCAGACGACGATTCAGAAAAGCTAAGGTCAGTACGGTCAATATTCATCTTTTCACATGAATATAAAGGGAAGCTTAGCCAGATATTTGAACACAAGTATTTGAGGGTCTTGCATTTTATTGGTGTCGGAGGTACGGCATTGCCTGAATCAATTGGCAAACTCAAAAACTTGAGATATCTAAATCTCTCGGGTTCAACCATATATGTTTTACCAGAGTCGATTATTTATCTCCAAAACTTGCAAGTCTTAATTTTGCATTCATGTATGGAGTTGCGTGAGTTGCCTAAAGGTATGAGATACTTGAGAAATCTTCAATGTCTGGATATCAGCAACTGCTATAGACTCCAATGTATGCCTGTTGGAATAAAAGAGTTGACAAGTCTCCAAAGACTTTCAAACTTTATCATTGGCGAAAAGAAGGGGGCGAGAGTTGGAGAGTTGGGTGATCTAAATCTTCTAGGGTGCGAGTTAAAATACAGGAACTTCAGAATGCTCGAGGTTTTGAAGATGCTAGAAGGGCCAAACTGAGTTGCAAAAGAAATTTGACTTCTCTGGTCATAAGTTGGCGAGTTACCCGAATATTAAAGGCTACAAGCATGGAGACATACAATATACCACCCAGGACAGAAGATTTCTCCGATTTGGATGATCAATTTAAAAAATCTTCCGAAAGTGTTGAATCAGTTCTTGAGGGATTGGAACCAAATTCAAATCTCAAGGAGTTGGAAATACGTGACTACCCAGGAGAGAAGATTTCTCCGATTTGGATGATCAATTTAGAAAATCTTGTTAGCATCAAATTTCAGAACAGTTATGAATGTAATCATATTTCAGCACTTGGGAGATTACCCGCCCTCAAATCTGTGGACATAAATCGCATGTACAACCTAAAACGTTTGCATGATGAGGACAACACGACATCAGCGAACAGCATCCTCTTTCCTTCTCTGGAAATTTTACACATAGCCATCTGTATGAATTTCATTTCATTGCCTAGTAACCTCCCAAAACTCAAGCGGTTGACGATAATATACAGTCCGGAATTACATTCTTTGCCAGATGGGTTGCAAAGTCTCAAGGAACTCACTCATCTTGACATATCGAGATGCGAAGATCTAGTGAGAAGATGTGAGAAAGAGACCGGTGAGGATTGGCCAAAAATTTCGCACGTTCCCAATATACATCTAAGCTGATGGCACAAGGTAACCTTCTCATGTTCTTTCTTGTTCACTTTTTACTACCCATTGTAGACATTTAGCATTGTATAAATAATCTAATTGAACAGCTGATAAACAACTGCGGGATCCATTTCTTTGAACAATGATATATGGTTTTTTATAGCAAAATAACCCTCAATTGTTGCATGATGCTAAAAAGACACTATAAATTCGTACAATAATGAATTATATAAACAAAACTATTGAAACCATAAATCTAAGATAACAATCTTTATCCATATTATATGGTCTTCTCCAAGTGTAACACCCCCGATACAATGTTATGCCTGATGTGCAGGGACTAGTTGTGCAGAAGTTTGTTCAGGGACTATTTGGTACTTAACTACTTAAGGTAAGCAATACGATGTTAAACCCTCGTTTGTTCATGTGATAAGTAATGCTTGATGTTACGGCAACGTTTTGCCTCAATATGGATCAGAATCAGAGCCCATGAAAATCAGTGAAGTTTTGGCTTGGAGTGTTCTTGAAGTGAACAATGGATTTAAACCCAAATTAGTGTTCAACTGATTTACTATTTATACCTTTTTCTTTGGAAAAGGATACTATTTATACATTGAGTGACACTTCTGCTAGAAACTATATTGATGCTATGTATAATTGTGATGTTGAATTACCTATCAAACTAGCTATGGACTCGATGAGTTTTCAAACCGACTAATATCTTGCATTTCAGGAGCAGGGAAGGCGAGATGGACTAGGGCAATGGGACAAGTCTGGCCTTAGTCTAGTAGATAAATAGCACCTTATATGTTGTACTTATGTTTAATTTCTATTTGAACAATAGTGGTACTTGTAATTCTAAACTTAAGAGGCAATCTAAGTTAGTTGATGTATTCCGTTTTTAAGTTGTAAGAGCATCTCCAACAGCTTCCCTAAAATGGCAAAAAATAAAGAAAAATGAAGATTTAAGCCTAAATTGTGCTCCAACAACCCCCCATTTTTTTCTTCAAAATGAAGAAAGTAAGGAGAGAATGAGTTTTTTTTTTTTTTCCAAATATAGAGATAACCCCAAAAATGATTACTATTTGAAAGAACCATTAGAAAAAAATATTTTTTAATGGATAAATGAAATATTTTATTATTATCCCTTATATCAATTGTTGAAATGAAATGAATAGTAAATATATGGATTAAAGTACAATTTTGGTCCCTTTAAAATGAATTTGTGCATTGAATAATAAACATATGGAAAAAAGTACAACTTTGGACCCTATAAAATAGAATGAATAGTAAATATATGGACTAAAGTACGACTTTGGTCCCTATAGTTTGATATTTAGTGCTTTTAGTCATTCATCTTTAAAAACTGATTTTTTTCATCCTTATGGGTTTTTCTATTCCATTTTCATCCCTTCATCCAACTTTGTTAAATTAAGTTAGTTAATTAATCCAAAAAATGTTTGATTAAATTACATATTTAGTCTTTATAGTATACCATCTTTATATTTTTTATTCTCAAATTACATAAGTCATATTTTGTTACTATTACTTTATTTATTTATTTTATTACGACATTTTGTTTTATTGGTTAAATATAAACTATTATAACTTTAATAAAAAAAATAATCAAGTAATTTCATTAAACTATTGATAAGTACATGATATTTTTTCAAAACTTTAGGTTAAATCTCTTTAAATTAATATTTTTTTACAACACAACGTATGAATTTCGTCATATAAAATTATAAATCCATATAAATCTATCTTACTACTTATGATAAAATCCATCACAGTTTATAACCCGGCGCGAAGCCGGGATCTTAATAACTAGTTATAATCAATGGATGCAATTTTCTTTTAGAGATTTTAAGTCTTAATTCTCCATTTTGAGTTCAATGTTGTTCGATTTCAGTTCGATTAAGTTATGATCTATCTGATACTTAATTGATATATATTCGCATACAAAAGAGGAATTCCTATCCCCTATATGGCTATTCACATTAACTCAACAGGTGCAAAATAGAATAATCAAAACCAGCAATTGACTATATAAGATGTTGCAAGTACTGAAAAATACCAATATTCAAAGCTCAAATCGAGATATTTACCTACAATTTGTCCTAATACGTTTAGTTCAGTTTTTCTCCAAATATTTGTCCTAATACGCCTATATCCAAGGCATGATCTATCTGATGCTCAATCCAAATCTATTTGCATTACAAAAAGGGAATTTCTATCCCCTGTTCAAACTAACTCAACATCACAAAATCGACTCCATACGGAGTTCTAAGTTCTCAGATACCAATATTCAGAGCTAAAATCGAGGTATTTACCTGCAACCTGCTCCCTGGATGACGAAACCACTCAACTTGTTCAAGAGATATTTACCGTCCGTTTCACCTCTACGTTGTCGAGAACAGCTTGTATACAAGTGTAAGGTGTCGTTTCTTTTACGAGGTCTGAAGTCAGATTTCACATCTAAGAACTAAGAGGAGGATGGTGCACGTCTAAAAGTTTCAGAGAACAGTAAGAGGTTTTCAGACCTTTTTTATAAAAATAAAACAGTCTTAAGTCTGCAAACCTCTTAATTTTCAGACATAAGAGGTTTTAAGAGGTATTTTTGAAAAACAAACATCCCCTATATAAGTGTCCATAAGAGCGGAAACATCATCTTTGACACGTACTCTGAAGCCGCTCAAACTCTTGGAACACAATAGAAGCAAGGCTCCTCATCAAACACATCACTCACAAGGCCAGAAACAATCTGCCATGATTCTTTCAAGTGTGAAAATGATGATAAAATTAACTGATAGAAAGAGTGAGGAGGGAAAGAATCCTTCCTATACTTTGCTTTTTATATGGATAAAGAATAAAGCATAGAATTAGTTTAGAGGTTTCTTAGTTAAACCAAAAAAAAAAAAACACAATATTAATAGTACATAGCATACATAAAACATTCTTAAATGCATACACACATACATACAAGTACACTGCTTTAAAAAACGTAAAAACCCTAAACCCCCAAATCACAGTCATTCAACTTTGATGGAGAGATTGAAATCACACAAAACATGAAAAAAAAAAACAAAATGAAAAGAAACTGAAAGAAAAGGAAGTACAGACAAGCAGCAAGTGCGAATGAGTTTGAATCGAAAAAAATAAGGTACAACTATTCATTCTTACACCAAATATATTATGTTTCTTCAATTCATTCGAAGTCGATTGGCGGCAACTGTTTCTTGGTGTTTAGGCCTCAGATCCTGATTTCAAAGGAGAAGTCGATCGATTGAAATCTAAACAAAACAAAACAAAACAAAATCGTCATTCAATTCTTTTTTCTTTTCTTACGAATATTGGAATAGGAAAAATATATATATATATATGTGTGTGTGTGTGTGTGGTGTTGCATAAACCAATTTATTTTTAAAGGGAGAGAGAATGTTACCAGTCTTGTAGAATGAGATTGGGAACATGAGAAATTTTAGGCCAATCTTCACCCTTCTCTTTGTCACACCTTCTTTGTAGCTCCTCACATTTCGTAATCTTAAGAGAAGTCAGTTCCTTGAGCCCATTCGGCAAACATTGTAATTCAGGACAACCATCTATATATAACCGAGTCAGTTTTGGGAGGTTATTAGGCAAAGATACCAAGCCTGGTACTAGAGTTAAAGCTAGTTTCTCGAGTGTTGGGAGGTTACTAGGCAAAGAAACCAACTGTCCACAATAGCTTATGTTTAACTCTTGTAAACTCGGAAATTCATCATCATCCAAACACCTTATAGCTGTGATAGCTATGTCTATAACCTTAAGGCTAGGTAATTTTCCAAGTGATGAAATACTTTCACATCTTTTACAACCCCAAAATTGAATCTTCACCAAATTCCTTAACTTCATCATCCAACTCGGACAAATCATCTTTCCCATGTAGTATTTTATATGCAGCTCTTTGAGAATTGAATTTGGTTCCAATCCCTCAACAACCTCTTCATCATATATTTTTTCTTCACTTCCTCTATACTTTCTCCAACGTAACACCAAAGACATCAAATTTGTTTTGTGTTTCAGATTGGCACTCTTGGCTTCTTCTAAACCTCCAACATTCTCAAGTCCTCTTAATTCCAACCTCCCTCCAAGAAGATTTAAATCTCCCAGTTCCGTTATTTGGCTCCCCTTCTTTTCACCAACAACAAATAATCCAAGTCTTCTAAGACATCCTAATTCTTTTATTCCAACAGGCATACATTCAAGCGCAATGCAGCCTTGGTTATCAAGACATCGGAGATTCTTCATGTATCTCATACCTTCAGGCAACTTACGCAATTCCAAACACCCTCGCACAAGTAAGACTTGCAAGTTTTGGAGATAAATAATCGACTCCGGTAGAGATCTTATTCCTGACCCACATAGGCTCAAGTATCTCAAATGTTTCAATTTGCAAATTGATTCCGGCAATGTCCATACGCGGATTCCATCCAAATACAACACCCTTAGATACACATGCTTGGAAAGTTGGCTAATCATGTTACCTTTATATTCATCAACAGAGATATATAATGACCGTAATGATGTTAGCATTTTCAAATCTTGATCTGAGAAAGAAACGTCTGGACAAGATGAATTGAAATGAAGAATCTCGACGTCATTTGGGGTTATCAAATTCTTACGAGGCTCTGTAAAAAAGTAGTCACGTTTCATCAAGTAGCGTCCTAAGTCGTGCATCAGATCATGCATTTTACATACTAAACCATTGTGAAGGTCTTCTTGCACATCTTGGAGGAAGGATCTCGAAACCAAACAATAAAAAATTTCGTCGCCAATTACATACAAGTCAACTTCTTCTCTCGGAGGAATAAATCCATTTGCCATCCACAACTCTGTCAGTGAATCCTTTCTCATTTCATAGCCTTTGGGAAAGAAACAAGAATAAACAAAACAACGCTTCATATGTGGAAGCAAGTTATCATAGCTTAACTTCAAAGCTGGCAGAATGCCATGTTCTTGCAGCTGCCATACATTACTGTCTTTCACACTTCTCCACTCCATGGCATTCCTTTTGGACCGCATTAGGCCACCCAAACTCTTCACTGCTAATGGCAATCCTTTGCACTTCTTAACTACCTCCTTCCCAATAGACTCTAGCTCACTAATGTTTTCCCCTTCACTTTTACTTCCAGGTGCAAATGCAAGCTTCTTGAATAATGACCAAGAGTCTTCTTCAGACAAACATCCTAATGGATGTCGGAACTCGCGAACCGTTGCCATCATCCTGCTAGTTGTCTCATTTCGTGTGGTCACCATAACAATGCTACCTTTTGCCCCAGAAGTTAGCGCTTTACTTAGGTCTTCCACTTCTTCATATCTTTGTCCTCGATCCAAACGTCATCCAATACAATAAGAAATCTTTTTCCCTCCAACTTTCTTTGAAGCTCCACTTGCATCACATCCAACTGCCGTATTTCGTATGGGCTGTTTTTGTCTAATGATTCTAAGATTCCTCTAGTTAACTTCGTAACTTGGAAGTCATTAGAGACATACACCCATGCTTGTAACTCGAAATGTGCCTTCACACGTTCATGGTTGTAGACTAATTGAGTTAGAGTAGTCTTTCCCATGCCCCCCATGCCCCATATGGCATAGACCCGGAGCCCTTCAATGTCATCTCCGATTGTATCTTCACTACATATTTTCTCGACCACCGTCCTTAGTCAAATATATAAACACCCTTTTAAATAGGAGGTTTATATTGAGCGAGCAACCTGAACGGTTCATAGTACCTTAGAAAAGAGAACAAGGTTTGTACATTTGTCAAGCCTCTAAACGTTAAAATAAGCTCCAAAACAGTGGCATATGGGTGTTTTTTTAGCATACAAATGAGTAATGCTTATTATATCAGTTTTTCTGTTGCATCTTACTCTTCTTCCCCTGCTTTCTACTCTGCTACAGGAGATGTTTCGTAAGGACTACCTTCTAAAACATCTACTACTATTTTCATAGTTCTATGATACTATGTTTAATTATCGTCTTTTTTTTTGTATCGGATTCAAGTTACGAGATTTGTTTGCAATAGTTTATATATAGGAGCCAAAGTAACATTATAACAAAATCGGGTTTATAGGACAAAGATAACTGGGGGATTCTATGTGAAAGTGGTTTATAGGACAAAATATTTGTTTGTCTTAAGAGGACATTTTTGGTGTTTTATTAGCAGATTTTTTAGGATAACTTTGAATTAAAGCTACCTATTACGTTTTTTTCTTTTGTATGGTATTATTTGGAAAAAAAGGTGTCAAAGGTCCAATAAATCAAAAGCATGTCCACTAAAGATGAATAAAGCCATGCTGGGCGATTCAATTATTTCCTTTTAACAAAAGAAAAGATATTGAATATAAAGTTATGAACTTTACCAAATGGGAGGATGGAGTGGATGTGGATCAAAAATACAAATTGATTAGAAAATAGAAACTTAAGTTCAAGGAACAACTATTTGCATAATTGAGTTTGTGTTGGAAGGTCTGGTATTTTAACATGAGCTATCTTGAACTTTTACGCGTATTTTTCATGATATTCTTGATAGACATGACTTAATACGCTCTAGATGATTTAGATATTTATAACTTGCAAACCTCTTAATATTGAGACTTAAGAGGTTTTAAGAGGTATTTCTTAAAAAACAAACAACAACCCCTAAATATGTAAAGAAAGAAAGTGATTAATCAAGAGAGATGGAGAAACTGATGTTTCCCCCCTTCCTTCTGCTTCCAGATGCTAAATGCAACCTTCTTGAATAATAACCATGACTCCTCTTCAGATAGACATCCGAGTTGATGCTGGAACTCAGATACCCTTGCCATCTTTTTGCTAGTTGAATGTTCCGTTCCGCTCCGCTATTTATTGCTTTACTACATTCGTCCCTCATCATGTACAATTAAAAGTCTCTTCCCCGTTAACTTGTTTTGAAGGTCCACCTGCATCACATACTAGTGCTGGAGTTTGCATTCGCGTTTATTTATAAAGATTTCTTTAGTTAATTATGATCTTGACTTTAAACTCATCAATTTCATCCACCCATGCAACACACTTATTGGACTTTTGTTTATTAAGCAACTGTTTAAATATATAATTTTGTTTCAAGTAGCTATTTTCAATTAGTACAAAATGTAGGTTAGTTTATGATAGTCATACTTGATTGAAGAAGTTACACAATAACTCAACATAATTCATGTATACTGATCAACATATGCTTTATATAATGAAATATGCAATTTATTAAACCACTAATATCTTATATATAGGGTATTCGGACTTATGGGTAGTGGTACTCCTATCGAGGGCTTGGTAAGTGCTTGTGGGTAAAGTTGATGTGACAGTGAGGGCTTGCGGGTTGCGCTACCGAAGACCTTATGAGAGCTTCACAACTCCTAAGCCCACTTCAGGAGGCCCATTAAGCAACCCAATTAATTATCCTGTTTTCAAGCCCAGAAAGTGACCAGTTGATTGTTGTTGTATGTTTTTTGAAGAAACGATTGGTAGATTTCTGATTAATATATCATAAAATATATTATTTGGAAAAAAAGATTTCTGATTGGTACCTTGTTGAATGTTAGCTTTGGTTAGTTTATTAAGCATGATGTAGTTGATGTATGACTTGAGAGTAAAGTGAATGTATACTTGAAAAAGAATATGGACTCTTATCAATTTTGTTTTTGCACAGCAACAAATTCTTATGTTAATACCCAAAACAGGGGGTACAAAGAGTATACGAAACAAAACATCAATATGGCCAAAAAGAAAACGAACGCAGCAGCAACGACAATACTGTAAAACACAATGATCACGCAGAAAACGCATTCACGGTTATTACAAACTGCCGAGTTCTTATTTAATTTAGCCCCTTATGTATGTATACATGTATGTATAGGATCAAGTTCAAATGAAAACTCAAATTTGATTGTGAACGTAAGAACAACCGAGAGCGCACCATGTGTCCTATTCGACTCATTTAGTCTCAATAACACAAGATTATTCCGACTGAATATTATACATTATTCAAGGTGAATAATACAACATTTCGTATTATTCGGTCAGAATATTGTATTATTCATCTTGAATAATGCATAAATATTCAATCTGAATAATCTGAATGAACCACTATTTCTGCTATAAGACAAAGAAAATTGATAATAAAGAACATGGAGCACTTGGGAATTATAGCAAGTAAGACCACATGTCTTAATTAATATGTATATTGATTTTTTTAGCGCAGATCATCGAGAAAAGTCCAAAGACAAAACAACTTTTGCAACTATGAAAAGTTCTTGAAAAGTTGAAAACAGTTTTGCATAAGTGATTGAATCATTAAAGTCACTACTAGCCAACTGGGGCTTGCCTGGTTGGTAGAGGGGGTCACCCTCTTGGAGTAGAAGTCTCGAGTTCAAACCCGGACAAAGGCGTATTTAATCTAACTGGGGTGTTTACTAACAACTAACCTGCCGTTCAAAAAAAAAATTAAGTCACTACCAAACATTCATGTAATACTTTAACCAAATAGTTGTGGCCGCGTTAAGCTCATTAAGATGTTAACAAACACACATGTATGTATACCATTGTTTTTGTAGCGAGATGAATGCATTAATTATCTTATAATATTAAATGATTTGCCAACATTGATAATAATGATGATTAACACATTAGATGTATAAATTCACAATTTAGTTACACCAATTCATACCTTGTTTATTGACGTGCCATCGGATAGAAGAAAAGGCAAAAAAAGGAAGCATGATGAAATTAAGCAGATAAACATCAATATCGAATCAAAAGAATCTACAATCATATGAAATAAGTTGAAATCTTATAACCTAATATAGCTTTAATATATCATTTTTGGTCATGTTATCAAAGAATGCATAAATCATAATTCAGTAGATTATATAATAGCCCACAACAAATAAACAAACACCAGCAGATCTTGTTTTATTTCTTCCTACATTTTTATAAAATTTGGTTGTAATAACTAATAATCCAGATTTTTAATATTCATTCAATTTGATCTAAACGAAACTATATATTATATGGATTGTGAGGGGGTGAACCGGAAATGCAGAAAGTTGGAGGTAGCATATCGTGTTTCTGTAAAACACAAGAACCCTATAAACCCCCAAATCACATTCATTCTACTTTGATGGAGAGATTGAAATCACACAAAACCAGAAGAAAAAAAAACAGAAAGAAAAGGAAGTAAAGACAAGCAGCAAGTGCAAATGAGTTTGAATCAAGAAAATAAAGGTACTACTATTCATTCTTACACCGAATTTATTATGTTTCTTCATTCATTCGAAGTTGGCGGTAACTGTTTCTTGGTGTTCAGGCCTCAGATCCAGATCCAGATTCAAAGGAACACTCCATCTTGAATTTAACCACCTAGACAAAACAAAACAACATCGTCATTCAATTCTTTCTTCGTTCCTTACGAATACTGGAATTGAAATATATATATATATATATATGGTATTGCATAAACCAATTTATTTTTAAAGGGAGATGATGTTACCAGGGGTCTCGTAGATCTATATTAGGAACATGAGAAATTTTATGCCAATCTTCACCCTTCTCTTTCTCACACCTTCTTTGTAGAATTTCACTTTCCATAATCTTAAGAGAAGTTAGTTCCTTGAGCCCATTCGGCAAACAATGTAATTGAGGACAACAAGCTATATCTAACCGAGTCAGTTTTGGGAGGTTATTAGGCAAAGATACCAAGCCTCGTACTGCATCTAAAGTTAGTTCCTTGAGCGTTGGGAGGTTACTTGGCAAAGAAACCAACTGATCACAATAGCGTATGCTTAGCTCTTGTAAACTAGAAAATTCATCGTCATCCAAACACCTTATAGCCATGTTATATAGGACTATAACCTTAAGGCTAGGTAATTTTCCAAGTGGTGGAATACTTTCACATCTATCACACCACACAAATTCAATCCTCACCAAATTCCTTAACTTCATCATCCAACTCGTACAAATCATCCTTCCCTTGTAGCCTCTTATAGACAGCTCTTTGAGACTTGAATTTGGTTCCAATCCCTCAACAACCTCTTCATCATCAATTTTTTCTTCACCTCCTCTACTACTATCCCAACATAATATCAAAGATAACAAATTTGTTTTGTCTTTCAGATTGGCACTCTTGGCTTCTTCTAAACCTCCAACATTCTCAAGCCATTTTAATTCCAACCTCCCTCTAAGAAGATTTAAATCTCCCAGTTCCGTTATTTGGCTCCCCTTCTTTTCACCAACAATAAATTCTCCAAGTCTTCTAAGACATCTTAATTCTTTTATTCCAACAGGCATAAAACGAAGCATGTAACACCCTTGGTTATCAAGACATCGAAGATTTTTCATGTATCTCATACCTTCTGGCAACTTACGCAACTCCGAACACCATTCCACAAGTAAGACTTGCAAGTTTTGGAGATAAATAATCGACTCCGGTAGAGATTTTATTTTTGAATCACATATGCTCAAGTATCTCAAATGTTTCAACTTGCAAATTGATTCCGGCAATGTTGATACTTGGATTTTATCCAAATGCAACGCCCTTAGATACACAAGCTTGGAAAGTTGGCTAATCATGTTAATTTTATATCCATCAAGAAAGATAAATAACGATCGTAATGATCTTAGCCTTTTCAAATCCTGGACTGAGAAAGAAATGCGTGGACAGGATGAACAGAAATGAAGAACCTCGAAGTCATTCGGGGTTATCAAATCGTCTGTAAAAAAATAGTCACGTCTCATCAAATAGCGTCCTAAGTCGTGCATCAAATCATGCATTTTACATACTAAATCATTGTAATGGTGGTCTTCTTGCACTTCTTGAAGGAAGGATCTCGAAACCAAACAATAAAAAATTTCCTCGCCAATTACATACAAGTCAGTTTGTCCTCTTGGAGGAATAAATCCATTTGCCATCCACAGATCTATCAATAAATTCTTTCTCATTTTATAGCCTTTGGGAAACAAACAAGAATAGGCAAAACAACGTTTCATGTGTGGGAGCAAGTTATCATAACTTAACTTCAAAGCTGGCAAAATACCATTTACTTGTAGCTCCTTCCACACATCATTATCTTTCACGCTCTGCCATGCACTTACACTACTTTTCGACCACATGAGACCACCTAAAGTCTTCACTGCTAACGGGAGTCCTTCGCACTTCTTAACTATTTCCTTCCCAATAGACTCTAGCTCACTAATGTTTTCCCTTTCACTTATACTTCCAGGTGCAAATGCAAGGTTCTTGAATAATGACCATGACTTCTTTTCAGACAAATATCCCAATTGATGTTGGAACTCGGGAACCTTTGCCATCATTCTGCTGGTTGTCTCATTTCGTGTTGTCACCATAACAATGCTACCTTTTGCTCCATTACTTAGTGCTTTTCTTAATTCGTCCCATTTTGTCTTCTCCTCGATCCATACGTCATCCAATACAATAAGAAATCTTTTTCCCTTTAACTTGTTTTGAAGCTCTAACTGAATTGCATCCAACCCTGAAAGTTTGCATTCACTTCCATCTATGGATTCAATGATTCCTTTGGTTATCTTATTAACCTGGAAGTCATTGGAGACATACACCCATGACTGTAACTCAAAGTGTATCTTCACCCTATCATGATTGTAGACTAATTGTGCTAGAGTTGTTTTTCCCACGCCCCCCATGCCCCAAATAGCATAGACTCGTACCTCTTTAGAGTCATGCCTGATTATATCTTCAGTACATATTTTCTCGACCACTGTTTCCACCTCTTCATCTCTTCCGTATATCGTGGATATAGGCATGAGTGAGGAAGTTTCCATGTTTGTGGTATCACCACCAACTCCTACACCCACACTTATGGTATTGCTACTAAAGTTAAATTTGGAACTGTCTACTGCAATCTCATTCAATTTTATACGTATGGTTTTAACTTTATTTGCAACCCTAACACGAACAATAAGTGGATTATGCTTAGAGGAAAAGAAGGTTCTTACCTTGTATTTTATGCCCCCTTCTAATTCATTGTGTAGCCTTTGCACCATAGCGTCTGCTATGATACCGTCGAGAATGTTTTCGACCTCCAAAGATGCAGATCCGAGTCTCTTAAGCCATCTTTCTACACTCTTTTCCTTGCTCCGTTTCTCCTCTGCATCGCTGAGAACGGCTTGGATCTGAGTGTAAGTCTCCTTGAGAGCCGACACATCATCTTTGAGACTCCGAAGCCGCCTAAACTCTTGGAAAGCGGTAGAGGCGAGGCTTTTTAATACATCATTCACAAGGCCAGAAACATCTACCATGATTCTTTTAAGGTTTAAAAATGATGGAAGAAAATTGTCTTAATATGTGAGGAGCCAAATTACATAGAATTAGTTTTTATAGGTTCTTTGATGGGTAAAGAATAAAGAAAAGAATTTGGTTTTTTTTTTTTTTTTTTGCATGGATAATTAGAGAATAAAGTAAATAATAGTTTTTCTAGGTTCTTGAGAAGGTATCAATACTTTGCTTTCTTATTAAAAGGTAAGATTAGAGTAAAGAATTCTAATTCCCTTGTTTTTCAGCCATCTTTTTTCTTCTTTGGTATTTATTCCTAAATTCATTCCAACATATTTCATATTTTCTTTTCTAAAAATCATTTAAAAAAGATTTTACATTTTTATAATGCCAAAGTTTATATATTTGAAAATTTAGATGTCTTCCTAGAACGATTTAGCACAACTTATTTACTCTGTACGGAACCTAGTCAGTATACCAAACCGTATGTACTATGTATCGATTCGGTTTTGGTTTCGGGACGGGAAAATTGGTACTAAAACCTCTTGGGACTGAAAATTTAAAATGTATCGAACATTCAAATGTGTGTTAAAACCAATTGCAAATCAAAATACCTTTATAATTGACTTCATATATACTTAATTAAAATACATTCGCATACAAAAGGGAATTGCTATCCCCTATGGCTATTCATACTAACTCAACAGTGCTAAATAGAATAGCCAAAACCAGCAATTGACTTACACTGCTACTTTGATTCCAGATATTGTAATTTTGAAGTGTAAAATAGACTTTATATAGGTTGGGCTTATGGGCTGAACTAACTTTATTGGGCTTAATAAATTTCAATCTTTTCTCGGAACTTAATAAAAGTAATAAAACTCGGCCCATTTTAATTTAAAATGCCACTTTACTCAACAAAAAAATAGTGTATTTGCCTAACATATTGTCATGTAATATATAAGTATAAATAAAAGGGGTTTTTTAAAAAAAAAAAAAAAAATCTTACAACAAAAACCCGATGCATGTCAGTGATTATGAAAACACATGTATTATTAAAGCAGTAGCACAATTTCAAAGAAATAAGCCCAAGTTTATCCATTTGTGCAACCAATTGATTATGATATTTTGTTTTATTTATCACAAATAAAATATTTATCCTTAGTCTTTCAGTGCTGTGGCGGATTGGTTATCGTTCGAGGGGTTCATAGCGCCCTAACCAGGTTCGAGCCTTTCCGTGCACATGCTTGAGGACATTTAAGTGAGGCCATGTTTAGCTTCCAAAATTGCCGGGGAGTAGTCGGGCTTTGGCCCAGACACCCTTCCAAAAAAAACTTAATTATGATATTTTGTTTTATTTATCACAAATAAAATATGTATTCTAAGTAAAAATGATCGTATGATATAGCCTAATTAAGATAGTGAATTTCATAACAACATTATATTATATGTTAGAAGATTAATAAAAACATGTTAAATTGGATGGGGATTCTTTTTCTCAAGATCTATATCACGTGATTTATAAATCATCATTCCTTAGATTATAATTGGCTTTATTTTCTAGCGTTCTTCATTTTTTCATTGGTATCTTAATGAAATCTTTTCCGTGTATATTTCAGATTCCTTTTTATTCTCGAAAAGTATTTTCAAAATATTTTCCATTTTTTATGATTAGGAAGTCACATGTATTTGTATACAGAGTTAAGTTCCGGTGAGACCAAGTTTTTTTGGTGAGACCGGTGAGAGCAACATATTTTACTTGAAACTTCACATCAAAACATTTGTGAAGGTAAAAAAAATTGAACATTCATCGTTAAAACATACTAAAAAACACTATTGGAAAAAAAAATTCCAAAAAAAGGTTAAAAAACGAAACCTTCACAACAGTTTTTTTGTGAAGGTTTGCATTATATATATGTAACCTTCACAGAACTTGAGCTGTGAAGGTTACGTTTTTTAGCTTGTTTTCGATATTTTTTTGCATCGAAAGTGAATTTTAGGTCTGCGTATTCTTGTCTTATGTACATTCACGGTGTTTTTTTGTGAAGTTTCATACGTTAGGTATTGGTCTCACGCGGTCTCATGGTAACAGCTTGGTCTCACATGATCCTAAGTCTTTGTATACATTTTAAATAAATTTTGACCTCTAGGCAGAACCTTTTCAATTAAGCAATTAAGATTTAACTAAATAAACTGATTCATTCAGTTTTCAAAGTTTTCCAAGAAAACAATTTTTTTCTGTTTTCTAAACTTCTATGTAAATTAAAAAAATCAAATTTTTAGTAGTTTTCCAAAATTTTCTAAAGGCCTTTTCTAGTTTTCTAAAGTGAAAAATGTAATCTCCACCATCTCAACCAAACATGTTTTCTAAAATTCTTCTAGAAAACTGAAAATGAAAATTCAACAGTTATGATCAACCAAACATACCATTAGCTTCTTAATCCATTTAATTGGCCCTACAAGATTTACTAAAGATTTAATTGATTAATTAGGATATAAAAAAAAGGAATAAAAAATATACGATACCATATTTTGTTACTAATAGATACCATCGATATTTAAATTACACTTCTTTTGTTTGGGTTCTTCCAATCTTGGCCTAGAAAAATCACATAGTGGTTGGAAAAACTACACCACAATTGTAATATTTATGGTGGAAAAAATATATGCTAGTAGGAAAATTGACTATTATTTTTGGAACCATACCATTAATCAACTATACTTTGTGACCTTTAAATTCTCATCCACATATGATAGCGAGGTTATTTAGCTTGACTTGTATTATTCACTCTTTTTTTGGTCTTCCTTCTTAATATATATCTAAGACTGAGTTTTTAATACAAGTGTGATCAATTTGTGAGTGAAAAAAACAGTTTGATTTCTATATCTTTAAAGAATCATGGCAGATACTGCAATTTCATTCCTTGTGAGTGATGCTTTGTGGAAACTGACTTCTTCGACTGTACAAAAGTATCGGCAACTTCATGGAGTCGAGGATGATGTTGCGGCTCTCGGGGTTACTTTGGAACAGATCCAAGCGGTTCTTGAAGATGCGGAGGTGAAACAAAGGAAGCAAAAGGCTGTCGAGATATGGCTCAAGAGTCTCAGGTCTGCATCTTTGGAGCTTGAAAACGTGCTTGATGAGGTTTCGAATGAAGCCATGCAGCGAAGGCTAATAATCCAAAGAGGCATCTTGTACAGGGTAAGAGCCTTCTTCTCTTCCAATCAAAATCAGATTAGGTTCCGTATAAGGATCACTCACAAAGTTAAGGATATTAGGAGAAAGTTAGATGCCATCGCGGCCACTAGATCCAACTTTAACTTAAGTGCCACTACTATAAGTGTGGATGCTAGAGTTGGTAGCGACAGGAAGGGCGCAGAAACTAGCTCACTCATACATTTGTCCAAGACATGTGGGAGAGATGCAGAGATGGAGATGATAACTCAGAAGATATGTAATAAATATATAGAACGACACTATGCCGATGATGTCAGGGTGTATGCTATCTGGGGCATGGGGGGTGTAGGAAAGACTACACTAGCTCAATTAGTGTATAACCATGAAGCGGTAACTACACATTTCGAGTTAAAATGTTGGGTGCATGTCTCTGAGTTTGAAGTTGAGAAGTTGACGAAAGGAATAATAGAATCCATAAGTAAAGGTCGTTGCCACTTTTCAAGCTTGGATCAGATGCAGGTACACCTTCAAAATAAATTAGACCAAAAGAGATTTTTGATTGTATTGGACGATGTTTGGAATGAAGACATCAGAAAATGGGAGGAAGTAAGTAAACCACTAAGTTGCGGAGCAGAAGGCAGCATTGTAATGGTTACAACACGTAGTCAAGAAATCAGCAGAACGATGGCTAGAGTTCCTGAGTTTATGCATAAAGTGGGATGCTTGTCAGAAGAGGACTCATGGTCGTTATTCAAGAAGCTTGCATTTGGGGTTGGAAGGGAGGGGGAAGACATAAGGGACCTAGAACCTATTGGAAAGGAGATAGTTGACAAATGCAAAGGGTTGCCTTTGGCAGTGAAGGCTATGGGTAGCTTAATGTGGTCGAAAACTAGTGTTGTTGAGTGGCAACGTGTGAAAGAAAGCAGCCTATGGGAGATGCAAGGAGATGAAGTCGGCATTTTACCGGCCTTGGAATTAAGCTATGATAACTTGGTTCCAAGTGTGAAACGATGTTTTGCTTATTGTTGTTTGTTTCCAAAAGGCTATGAAATGGCAAAGGATCTACTTATACAATTGTGGACGGCTAATAGCTTTATTCCATCCTATGGAAAAGCGGACTTGTATACGCTTGGTGAAGAAATTTTCAATTGTTTACGTCAAAGGTCCTTCTTCGAGGATGATGTGGTGAATAAGCAAACATCCCCAGATTGCATGTGTAAAATGCATGATATGATGCACGAGTTAGCACGATATGTGATGAGGCATGATTGCTCAATTATAATGCCGGTAAGGAGTTGATCATTCCAAACGAAGTACTCCATCTTAGTTCATCATCTCCAGATTTTGTCTTATCGGGCGACGATTCAGAAAAGCTAAGTTCAGTACGATCAATATTCATCTTTGCACATGAATATAAAGGGAAGGTTAGCCAGATCTTTGAACACAAGTATCTAAGGGCGTTGCATTTGATTGGAATTGGAGGAACGACATTACCAGAATCGATTGGCAAGCTGAAAAATTTGAGATATTTAAATCTCTCGGGTTCAAACATACATGTTTTACCAGAGTCGATTATTTATCTCCAAAACTTGCAAGTGTTAATTCTGCATTCGTGCATGGAGTTACGTAAGTTGCCTGAAGGTATGAGATATTTGAAAAATCTTCAATGTCTAGATATCATGAACTGCTATGAACTCCAATGTATGCCAGTTGGAATAAAAGAGTTGGCAAGTCTCCAAAGACTTTCTAACTTTATCGTTGGTAGAAAGATTGGAGCGAGAATAAGAGAGTTGGGAGATCTAAATCTTCTAGAATCGGAGTTGGAAATACAGAAACTTGAGAAAGTTCAAGATTTTGATGATGCTAGAACGGCCAATTTGAGTTCCAAAAGAAATTTGATTTCTCTGGTTTTAAGTTGGGGAACTAGGCAGCTTGTACGAAGGCCTTCAGTAAATGCTAAATCAGTGCTTGAGGGGTTGGAACCAAATTCAAATCTCAAGGAGTTGGAAATACGTAACTACCCACGTGAGAGGATTTCTCCGAGTTGGATGATGAATTTAAGAAATCTTGTTAGTATCAAATTTCGACGCTGTGAAAGATGTTCTCATATATCAGAACTTGGGAAATTACCTAACCTTAAAGTTCTTGACTTTTGGAGCATGAATCTAGTTCGTTTGGACGACGAGAACAACACCACATCAGGGGATGGCATTCTATTTCCTTCTTTGGAAATTCTACGCATATGCAACTGTTTGAATCTGATTTCGTTGCCTAGAAACCTCCCAAAACTAAAGGAGTTGGAGATACAATTCTGTCCGGCATTACGTTCTTTGCCAGACGGGTTGCCAAGTCTCAGGGAACTCACTCATCTTAAAATAGTGGGATGCGAAGATCTAGCAACAAGGTGTGAGAAAGAGATCGGTCAGGATTGGCCTAAAATATCTCATGTTCCCAATATAGACATCCAAGCCTGCGGTAACAATCTCATTCCCCTATATTTACGTTCTTTCTTCTTCACCTCCTACTTGTATGCAAAGCTATTGCAAACCCATTATTGACGTTTGATTGTCTAAATATCATAATTGAACGGCTGAAAAACATTTGTGGGATGATTTTTTTTAAATGTTATATGGTTTTAAATTTTAATACAGCAAACTAACCATCAATTCTTAAGTAGCAGCAAAATCAAATGAGAACCTGAAAAATGCTTGATTGTTTCATATCCCACTCTTTTTGTAGGATGATGTTTACTACACGTGATGTAGCATTATAAACCGTATTGTTACTCTTGCTCCCATCCCCTTCCCCTGTTTCCACAAATGTATATAGGATATATTAAGAAGAGCATCTCTTCCTTAGAAGCGAGTTCGAAGAAGAATATTTAGGAGATTCAGAAACATGAGAACCGATCTCAGCCGTTGAATTAGTTCCTGATTAGGGCATTATCTGTTTATACTATAACTGATAAAACATGTATAATTAATTACTATTTACCTGTTGAATCTGATTAATATAATTTTTATGTGATCCAAGATGAACCTGAGGATATGATTTGGAGCTGAGAAGGAAGAAATAAAAGAAAATCTGGGAAAACTAGAAAACAAAATAAGGTATAGCCAAATGGTAAAGGTTTTATGCAGGAGGAAGAAACCTCGGGTTAAACTAAAACAACCTCTGGGCCCAAAGCCAGTCGAGTTCGTAGCGATGGAGATGATGATTGAAGGTGAATGGTTGCGGCTTTTAATGGAGATGAGGATTGAAGGTGCAACTATGTTGAATTCAATGAAGATAGTAGGTTGAAGGTGTCTCGAGGTTGTCTCACAAGTAAAACCCCCCAATTATGTTTGTTTTTATCGTCATGTTTTCGTTCTACATTGTAAAAGTATGGATATATCATTTGGTGCAAAACGTGACAGGTTTTGATGTTTTGTCGGATGTTAATGTTTAATCTATGAACTATTTGTATGTGTTCAAACCGAATGTGTTATAATGATTGGTTGGCATAGCTTGGATAGTCCATTCTTACCCCCGACCATACTGAATCCAGTAGTATATGTGGGAGGAAGATCGGTTTGAATGGACATTGATCATGTTGCGGCTTGGATCAGCTTTGTAGCACATATGTTGGTGATTTTAGTATCATCAATCCTTTTAGTGTGATACAAATCATGTCTAGCTCAGTTGGTCTTCCTAAAGGCGGTAACATCCTTGGGGGAGGTTGTAGATGACATCTCAGTCTACCTGGGTTCGATTCCAAGGGGAGTCAATTTGAGGACATGAGGAGTACCCCAACCCAGTCAATTGTGGTTGGGTTGTAGGTCCAACGTAAGCTGGCCCGGGACAGCGGCAGATTAGTGGGCTGCCCGTGGATGCCCGATACCGTTGGGGAGGCGGGCGTGCGTGCGTGTATTCTGGTAGTTGTTCATTGGTTCGATGCCGCTATGCCTTCCAAAAAGAAATCCTTTTAGCGTGATAATGATTTACGTGAGATCGAATATAAGTGAGTTAGGTGGTGCAAGTGAATCCTCACAAATGTTGCCTCTATCACCTTAGATCGCCATAAGGCGGGGTCCAAGAAGCATAGCCTCTCCGACCTCTTTTAACATGGTACACCTACATTCAAGGTATGATCTATATAACGATACTCAAATGAAATCAATTCGCATAAAAAAAAAAATGAAATTTATATCTTCTGTTCAAACTAACTCAATAGCAAAAAATCGAACAGCCAAAACCACCAATCGACTATATAAGATGTTCAAAGTACTGAAAAATACCAATATTCAAACCTAAAATCGATATATTTACCTGCAATTTGCTCCATTAATGAAGAAGAAAACTCGAGCTTCGTCTCCTGCTATCACTGCTACTTTTCGCTTTTTGATTGAGATATTGGATTTTGAAGTGTAAACCAAATCTTATATATGTTGGGCTTACGGGCTAAACTAAACTAAATTGGGCCTAATTAAACTTATTAAACCCGGCCCATTTTATTTAAAATGTCAAATGATCTCCAACAGCTTCTTTATTTTGTTCTCCAAAATGAAGAACCAAACTTCAAAATCTCTATAATGAAATGTTTTTAAGTCCAATAGATTCTTCATTTTGGAGATAGCATCATCATTTATATTATTAAAATATTACATATATTTAATAAAACACTATTTCTCTCTTCTAAACATTTTATTTCAAAATTTCCTATTGGTGGAACACAAAAAAAAATCATTTCATTCTCACAACAATCATTTTTGGGGATTTTGAAGAGTTCTCTAAATTTGGAGATTTTTACTCTCTCTCTTCTACTTTCTCCATTTTGAAGAAAGTTTTGGAGAATTTGTTGGAGACGAAATTTATCTAAAATCTCCATTTTCTCCATTTTGAAGAAGCAACTATTGGAGATGCTCTCACAATTTTTTTTACCGGATTAGTCTTACACGTAGGTGTTATACTGTCGGTTAAATCGGTTTACTTGGTTAAGATTGAAGGTTTTCAACATTTTTAAACTTAAGCAATGACCAAATGAAATAAGGTTTAATTAAAACCGGTTTCAAATTATGCAGTTTGTTAACGAGTTAAACTAAATAAGAATTCATATTTCTTTAATGTGTTTGGTTTATAAGATTTGGAGCTAAATTGAATTTTTCCTTTTTTATAAATAATTTATAAAATATAAATCGTAAAATAAACAAAATTAATAATGCAATTTTAATTCTTTGCAAACAGAAACTAAACAGAAAAATACACCAAATATTTAAAAATAATTACACGTTTACGTAGGCAAAGAGTGCTGGAATTAAATGTGTGAGGTAGGAGGTTTTTCCTCTATCCCACATATATATAGCTAGAATGGTGGGCACCATAATTTACAACGGTAATTAAATTTGTTTATCTTTATTTAACTTTTTAGAATAAAGTTTACTTCTTTATTTATAAAGCTTGTGTTTTCTTTACTACTGAAAAACTTTAGATTGTTTATACAATCGTTTGTGACTATATTAATCATCTTTATAATAAGGTAAGTATCTTTATTCTATAAAAAATAAAGATTCGAACTTTATAGATTTTCGGTTTAAAATTCTAAGGTGACGTTTGATTCGCAGAATGTTTTTGGATGGAATGGAATATGTCAAAGAAATTTGACTTTAAAGGAATTGGAATGAAATGTTGTTAAGTTTGACCACTTGTTTGGTTGGCAGAATTGGAATGGAATCTGTTAAAAGAATTGGAATGTGTTTGTTTAGTTCATAGAACGTGGCTTTGGAATTAGAATGAAATTTTGGTAAATGACCAAAATATCCTTTTATGTTTTTTCATTTCTGGCCGGTGGTGGTGGTTGTCGGTGGCGGTGGTGGCCGGAAGTGGTGATGACCGTTGGTGGTGCTAGCCGGAGGCTGTGGCGGTGGTGGCGGTAACCGGAGGTGGTGGACGGTGGCCGGAGGCGGTAGTGGTGGTCAGTGGTCGGTGGCCGATGGCCGGAGGCGCGGTGATAGTCGGTGGCGATGGTCAGAGGCGGTGGTGGTCGGTGGTCGGTTGTCGGTGGCCGAAGGCGGTTATGGTGGTCGGTGGCCGGAGCCGCTGGTGGTGGTCAGTGGCAGGAGGCGGTTGTGGTAGTCGGTGGCCGAAGCTGGAGGACTTGTCGGTGGCAAGAGGTGGTTTGTGGTGGTTGGTGGTCGGAGCCGAAGGAGGTGGTGATGGTCGGAGGCGGTTGTGGTGGTCGGTGGCCGGAGCCGGAGGAGGTGGTGATGGCCGGAGGCGATGGTGGTGCATATCATGGTGAGGGGTAATTTTGTCCAAATTTTTTTTTGACATTCCATTCCAACCAAATCCTTACCCTTTGCCATGGAATGACCAATTCCTTTACTTAAGGATTTTGATGGAATTCAAACATTCCATTCCATCAGAATCCATGAACCAAACGCCACCTAATTGAATTTTCTCAAAATTCAACAAAGGGTCCACATTGGAATGATAATAACGTTGATTAAGGAAGCATTATCATATATAGTGAGTGGCTAAAAATCAAAGACAAACGGCTCCGAAGAAAAAGTAGGATGACTAGAAATTTTATTCGAGGAAGAATCATCATATATGGTGGTTGGGGAACAAAACAACGTAAAAATAAAGACGAATAGTGACCGAAAAGACAAGAAGGACGAATATTGTGTATAGAGTCAAATAATCACTTATTGTTCCCGTGACCATAACGTACCATCCTTGTTTGATACTTCTTTTTTCTTTGTGAGAATTGAGTGTTCTTTGAATATTTTCTTCACAAGTTCATTAATATAAGTGTGATCAATCTCCAAGTGACATATACTTTGATTCTGATCTCTCTAAAAAAATCATGGCAGATACTGCAGTTTCGTTTCTAGTGAGTGATGCGTTGTGGAAACTGACTTCTTCCAGTATCCAAACGTATCGGCTACTTCATGGACTTGAGGATGACGTTGCAGCACTCAGGAATACTTTGGAACAGATCCAAGCCGTCCTTGAAGATGCAGAGGTGAAGCAAAAGAAGCAAAAGGCTGTGGAGACATGGCTTAAGAGTCTCAGATCTGCATCTTTGGAGCTGGAAAACGTGCTCGATGAGGTTTCGAATGAAGCTATGCAACAAAGGCTAAGGCTGCTCATCCAAAGAGGCATCATATACAAGGTAAGAGCCTTCTTTTCCTCCAATTATAATCATCTTAGGTTCCGTATAAGGATCACTCAGAAAGTTAAGGGCATTCGGAGAAGGTTGGATGCCATTGCGGCCAACAGATCCAACTTTAACTTAAGTCATGCTACTATAAGTGTTGATGCTAGAGTTGATAGGAAGAGCACAGAAACTAGCTCACTCGTACATTTGTCTGATACATATGGGAGAGATGTTGAGATGAAGATGATAACTCAGAAGATATGTAACAAACATATAGTCCGACTTTATGCTAATGAAGTTAGGGTGTATGCTATATGGGGCATGGGGGGTGTCGGAAAGACTACACTAGCTCGATTAGTGTATAACCATGAAAGGGTAACTACACATTTCGAGTTAAAATCTTGGGTGTACGTCTCTGCTGAGTTTGAAATTGATGAGTTGACGAAAGGAATAATAGAATCCATAGATGGACGCCGTTGCAAGCTTTCACAGTTGGACAAGATGCAGGTACACCTTCAAAATAAGTTGCACAAAAAGAGATTTTTGATTGTATTGGACGATGTTTGGAATGATGACATGAGAAAGTGGGAGGAAGTAAGTAAACCACTAAGTTGTGGAGCAGAAGGAAGCATCGTACTCGTTACAACACGTAGTCAAAAAATCAGCACAATGATGGCTAGGGTTCCCGATTTCATGCACAAAGTGGGATGCTTTACGGAGGAAGACTCATGGTCATTATTTAAAAAGCTTGCATTTGGGGTTGGAAGGGAGGGGGAAGATATAGAGGAGCTAGAGCCTATTGGAATGGAGATGGTTAAGAAATGCAAAGGATTGCCTTTAGCAGTGAAGGCGTTGGGTAGCTTAATGTGGTCGAAAACTAGCGCCATTGAGTGGCAACGTGTGAAGCAAAGCAACCTATGGGAGCTGCAAGGAAATGAAATCGATGTTTTGCCTGTTTTGAAATTAAGCTATGATAACTTGCTTCCACATATGAAACGGTGTTTCGCTTATTGTTGCATGTTTCCTAAAGGCTATGAGATGGCTAAGGAACTATTGGTACAGTTGTGGGTGGCTAATGGCTTTATTCCATCTGCTGGAGAAGCAGACTTGTATACACTTGGTGAAGAAATTTTTGATTGTTTATGTTTTATGTCCTTCTTCCATGATGTGCAGAAGCAGACATCGATGGGTTGGGTATGTAAAATGCATGATATGATGCACGACTTAGCACGATATGTTATGGCACATGATTGTTTGGTGATAGAGTCTGGTAAGGTGTTGATAACCCCTAGTGAAGTACTCCATTTAAGTTCATCTCGTCCAGATTTTGTCTTATCTGATGACGATTCAGAAAAACTAAAATCAGTACGCTCAATATTCATCTTTGCACATGAATATAAAGGGAAGATTAGCCTAATCTTTGACCACAAGTATCTAAGGGTGTTGCATTGGATTGGAATTGGAGGAACAACATTGCCGGAATCAATGGGTAAACTGAAAAGTTTGAGATATTTAAATTTGTCGGGCTCAAACATAAATGTTCTACCCGACTCGATTATTTATCTCCAAAACTTGCAAGTGTTGATTCTGCATTCATGCATGGAGTTACGTAAGTTGCCAGAAGGTATGAGATACTTGAGAAATCTTCAATGTCTGGATATCAGAAACTGCCATCAACTCCGATGTATGCCTGTTGGAATGAAAGAGTTGGCAAGTCTCAAGAGACTTTCAAACTTTATCGTTGGTATAAAGGACGCAACAGTTCGTGTGAACCGAAATCCTATTACTAGAGACGAACATATTCCAATTGGGGCGACAATAGGAGAGTTGGAGAACCTAAATCTTCTAGGGGGGCAGTTGGAAATACAAGCACTTGAGAATGTTAAAGATAAGGAAGATGCTATGAGGGCCAATTTGAGTTGCAAAAGAAATTTGATTACTCTGGTTCTACGTTGGGGTAATTGGGCAAGTCACACATCTATCAACTATGAAAAGAATGAACTAGTTCTTGAAGGATTGGAACCGAATTCAAGTCTCAAAGAGTTGGAAATAAGTGGCTACACATCTAGAGTTATTTGTCCGAGTTGGATGGTCAATTTAACAAATCTAGTCAGCATCAAATTTCAAGGATGTGTATGTATGCGTGTTTCAGCACTTGAGAAATTACCTAACCTCAAGTGTTTGTATATGGAGAGCTTGATCATAATAGATTTGCATGACGAGGCAGGGGACGACATTAATCCATTTCCTTCTCTGGAAATTCTGCATATACACGGCTGTCAGTATCTGATTTCATTGCCTAAAAACCTCCCAAAACTAAAGAAGTTGGAGATACGGTCCTGTCCAAAGTTAACTTCTTTGCCAGATGGGATGCTTAGTCTCCGTGAACTCACTCATCTTACGATTTCGGAATGCGAGGCTCTAGTGAGAAGGTGTGAGAAGGAGATCGGTGAGGATTGGCCTAAAATTTCCCATGTTCCCAATATACATCTACATTGATGGCCAATGGTAACATTCTCATTCGACTATATTTATGTTCTTTCCTATTTTACTTGTATGCAAACCCATTTTAGCATTTAAAATTGTCTAAATTTCCTAATTTAACGGCTAAAATAACAACAAATTTAATTCACATTGTTGCAAAACTTTATGTTCCTATGAGCTCAACATGTACAAGTTTTTGTCCTATATTGTCTTTTCCATGTTGTGTTAATTTTCTTGATAACTAGAGTGTAACAACCACCAAAATAATGCAAGTCTATTGCGCAGGCACTAGTGGTGCAGAAGCTTGAAAGTTGAAGTTCAGGGACTATTTGGTACTTAACCAAACTTAAATCAGAGGGAGGTTAAGAGGGAAGAGGAAGACAGCAGGAAGAAACAAAACCAGAGAAGTTGCAGCAAGTTTCGGCACAAGAATCAACTACTTAAGGTAAGCAATTTAATGTTACCCTAAATGTAGGTGTGAATCAGTAAAAGATTCCGACTTTGAATTCTTGAAGTGAACAATATGGTTTTAAACTCAAATCGGTACTTGACGACTAGTTTGATCAATATTTTAGACTTTTAGCATGCCATGGTGTTGTAATACATGTTAGCAGGGTTCTTATGAAAAATAACATACGAATTTTGATTCGAATTAAAGTATCTGTGACAAAAAAAGTGAAACCATCAAGATAACAATGTGTAATCTTTTTTGTTTGTGTGAGTCATTTTGTTGTGTATTTTACCAAGTTTTAAGCCATACATTTCAGCTTCATCTATTTGTTTTGTATTCCTAATTAAGCCCACTTTCTAGAATCTGTCAAGATGACAAACTTAAGGTTCGACACAACGGCCATTAACAGGAGAATGAACCTTCAAATCACGTAGGTTTAGGTTTGAAGTTATTTGTTTAACTTTTTCGTAATTAATACTTAGTAATCAAACCTACATGACACAATGGTCAAAATTTATAAACTAAGCCCTCCTAAATGCAAGCCCGTTGATATCAACGTCTTGAGTTCAATGTTCTTCGATTTAGTTCAGTTTTTCTCCAAATATTTGTCCTAATACACCTATATCCAACGCATGATCTATCTCACACTCAATCAAAATCTATTTGCATACGAAAAGGGAATTTCTATCCCCTGTTCAAACTAACTCAACATCACAAAATCGACTCCATACGGATTTCTAAGTTCTCAGATACCAATATTCGGAGCTAAAATCGAGGTATTTACCAGCAGTCTGCTCCCTGGATGACGAAACCGCTCAACTTGTTCGAGAGATATTATTTATCATCCGTTTCACCTCTACGTCGTCGAGAACAGCTTGTATATGAGTGTAAGGTGTCGTTTCTTTTAAGAGGTCTGAAGTCAGATTTCACATCTAAAAAATAAGAGGATGGTGCATCTCTAAAAGTTTTAGAGAACAGTAAGAGATTTTCAGACCTTTTTATAAAAATAAAACAGTCCTAAGTCTGCAAAGTGCAAACCTCTTAATGGGTATGACCGATTCCAACCAAACTCATACGCTAACGAACATTGAACCGGTGACCCGTAAACGAAACCCAAGTAAATAAACGATTAATCCAACAGAATCTGCCATGATTCTTTCAAGTGTGAAAATGATGATAAAATTAAGAACTGACAGAAAGAGTAAGAAAAAAACAGTACTCGGATAAAGAATAAAGCATAGAATTAGTTTAGAGGTTTCTTTAATTTAACCAAAACAAAATAAACACAATATTAATAGTACATACAATACATAAAACACTCTTAATGCATACACACATACATACAAGTACACTGCTTTGCTAGAGACATTGAAATCACACAAAACCTGAAGAAGAAAAAAACAGAAAGAAAAGGAATTACAGACAAGCAGCAAGTGCAAATGAGTTTGAAACGAGAAAATAAAGGTACAACTATTCATTCTTACACCAAATTTATTCTGTTTCTTCAATTCATTCGAGTCAATTGGCGGCAACTGTGTTTCTTGGTGTTTATGCCTCAGATCCAGATTTCAAAGGAGAAGTCGATTCAATTGAAATCTAAACAAAACAAAACAAAATCGTCATTCAATTCTTTCTTCTTTTCTTACAAATATTGGAATTGAAATATATTATAAATATATATATATATATATCACTGCATAAACCAAATTATTTTTAAAGGGAGAGGATGTTACCAGTCGTCTTGTAGAATGAGATTGGGAACATGAAAATTTTAGGCCAATCTTCACCCTTCTCTTTCTCACACCTTCTTTGTAGCTCCTCACACTTCGTAATCTTAAGAGAAGTTAGTTCCTTGAGCCCATGCGGCAAACAATGTAATTCTGGACAACAACCTATATCCAACCGAGTCAGTTTTGGGAGGTGATTAGGCAAAGATACCAAGCCTGGTACTTCAATTAAATCTAGTTCCTCGAGTGTTGGGAGGTTACTTGGCAAAGAAACCAACTGTCGACAATGGCGTATGCTTAACTCTTGTAAACTAGGAAATTCATCATCATCCAAACACCTTATGGCCATCAAACCTAGGCCTATAACCTTAAGGCTAGGTAATTTTCCAAGTGGTGGAATACTTTCACATCTTTCACAATCCCAAAATTTAATCTTCACCAAATTCCTTAACTTCATAATCCAACTCGGACAAATCATCTTTCCCATGTAGCCATTTATGTGCAACGTTTTGAGACTTGAACTTGGTTCCAATCCTTCAACAACCTCTTCATCATCAATTTTTTCTTCACTTCCTCTATAACTCCACCAACGTAATACCAAAGACATCAAATTTGGTTTGTGTTTCAGATTGGCACTCTTGGCTTTTTCTAAACCTCCAACATTCTGAAGTTGAACTAATTCCAACCTCCCTCCAAGAAGATTTAAATCTCCAAGTTCCGTTATTTGGCTCCCCTTCGTTTTACCAACAACAAATAATCCAAGTCTTCTAAGGCATCCTAATTCCTTTATTCCAACAGGCATACATGTAAGACTAACACATTCTTCGTTATCAAGACATCAAAGATTCTTCATGTATCTCATACCTTCAGGCAACTTCCGTAAACTGGAACACCATCGCAAAAGTAACACTTGCAAGTTTTGAAGATAAATAATCGACTCCGGTAGAGATTTTATTCCTCGATCAAATATGCTCAAGTATCTCAAATGTTTCAATTTGCAAATTGATTCCGGCAATGTTGATACTTGGATTCTTTCAAAATGCAACGTCCTTAGATACACAAGCTTGGAAAGTTGGCTAATCATGTTACCTTCGTATTCATCAACAAAGATAAATAATGATCGTAATGATCTTAGCCTTTTTAAATCTTGGACTGAGAAAGAAATGCCTGGACAGGATGAACTGAAATGAAGAACCTCGAAGTCATTCGAGGTTATCAAATCGTCTGTAAAAAAGTAGTCACGTCTCATCAAATGGCGTCCTAAGTCGTGCATCAAATCATGCATTTTACATACTAAATCATTGTAATGGTCTTCTTGCACATCTTGGAGGAAGGATCTCGAAACCAAACAATAAAAGATTTCGTCGCAGTTACATACAAGTCAGTTTGTCCTCTTGGAGGAATAAATCCATTTTCCATCCACAAATCTATCAATAAATTCTTTCTCATTTTATAGCCTTTGGGAAACAAACAAGAATAAGCAAAACAACGTTTCATATGTGGGAGCAAGTTATCATAGCTTAATTTCAAAGCTGGCAAAATGCCATTTTCTTGCAGCTCCTCCCACACATCATTATCTTTCACACTTTGCCATGCACTCACACTACTTTTCGACCACATCAGACCACCTAAAGTCTTCACTGCTAACGGAAGTCCTTTGCACTTATTGATTATCTCCTTTCCAATAGACTTTAGTTCCCTGATGTTTTCCGCTTCACTTTTCCTTCCAGGTGCAAATGCAAGCTTCTTGAATAATAGCCATGACTCCTTTTTAGACAAACATCCCAACTGATGTTGGAACTCGGGATCCTTTGTCATCATTATGCTAGTTGTCTCATTTCGTGTGGTCACCAAAACAATGCTACCTTCTGCTCCAGAATTTAGTGCCTTACTTAATTCGTCCCACTTTGTCCTCTCCTCGATCCATACGTCATCTAGTACAATAAGAAATCTTTTTCCCTCCAACTTTTTTCGAAGCTCCACTTGCATTGCATCCAACTCCCATTGTTCACATGAGGTGTTATTGTCTAATGATTTTATGATTCCTCTAGTTAACTTCATAACTTGGAAGTCATTAGAGACATACACCCATGCTTGTAACTCGAAATGTGCCTTCACACATTCATGGTTGTAGATTAATTGAGCTAGAGTAGTCTTTCCCATTCCTCCCATGCCCCATACGGCATAGACCCGGACTCCTTTAGTGTCATCTCCGATTGTATCTTTGCTACATATTTTCTCGACCACCGTCATCACCTCTTCACCTCTTCCATATATTTTGAATACAGGTACCAATGAGGTAGTTTCTTCCATGTTTGTGGTATCATTGACTACAACTTCTGCATTATTAGTCAACTGGTACCTGGATTTTTCGGCGTCAATGACTTCCAGTTTCCTCCGTATAGCTTTAACTTCATTAGCAACCCTAATGCGGACCAAAAGTGGGATACTATTGGAGGAGAAGAAGGCTCTTACCTTGTATTTGATCCGCCAGTCTAATTCATTTCGTAGCCTTTGCAGCATAGCATCTGCTACGACATCGTCGAGAATGTTTTCCAACTCCAAAGATGCCGATCTAAGACGGTTGAGCCATAGTTTAACAGCTTCTTGCTCCCTTTGTTTCACCTCTGCATCGGCAAGAACAGCTTGGATCGACTTGTAAGTGTCCCTAAGAGCCGAAACATCAGCTTCGAGTCTTCGAAGCCGGCTAAACTCTTGGAAAGCGGTGGAAGCAAGGATCTTCAACACATCACTCATAAGCCCAGAAACAGGAGTATCTGCCATGATTCTTTCTTTGGGTTTGCAAATCAAAAGATTCAAGATGATCAGGGAGGGATTTAGGCCTTAGAAATCAAAAGGTGCAAGATGTTCAGGGATCTCAAAAGCAAAAGCATGTCCACTAAAGATGAATAAAGCCATGCTGGGCCATTCAATTATTTCCCTTTAACAAAAGATATTGAATATAAAGTTATGAACTTTTACCTTTTTTTATAAAAATAAAGAATACATAATACACATATATCGTTTAATATTAAATACCCATTTATGTATAGCTAACTTTATACACTAATTGGTGGATGGAGTGGATGTGGCATGGACGGATTTATAGAGGGGCACACGGTGGCACGGGCCACCGTCAAATTCCTCCGTCGTAGTGTAAAAAGTTACGGTGCCACCGTATCAGTTTGTCGTGTGCCACCATATATATTTTGAAACTACAATAAGAACATAAGTTTTCTTTGGTTGAGTTGGTTAGTTATTTGCCTTATAACCATGAGGTCATGGGTTCAAGTCTTGTTAGAGACATTTTTTAAGAGTTTTGTTTTTTTTTCTAAATTTAGTGTTTATATAAAAAAATTTGCTTGTACCAAGAATTGAACTTGAGACTTTACATTTGAAAAGCAATGAACCAACCACTAGACCAATAGAGATTTTGTGAAAATTTTCTTTATATATTTTTTTATAGTTAAATGGTGCCACCGTTTGAAAAAAGTTCTAGATCCGTCCCTGGGATGTGGATCAAAAAAACAAATTGATTAGAAAATAGAAACTTAAGTTCAAGGAACAACTATATAATTGCATAATTGAGTTTGTGTTGGAAGGTCTGATATTTTAACATGAGCTATCTTGAACTTTTACGCGTATTTTTCATGATATTCTCGATAGACACTTGATAGACACTTGATACGCTCTAGATGATTTAGATATTTATAAGGTGGCTTATATGTATTTTCACATTTATATTTGTGTACGATTGTCTCATACACCCATGCGACGCCGAAGATTAAGGAGTATTTTTAATAAAGTGTCCTATTAACTATTTACACGACACTATTTGAAAAGTTTCCAACAAACACAAGTGTTTCTTTAAAAAGATGGGTTTAGAAGACATTTCTAAAAAGATGTTATATAAAATAACTAATACGACACTTTAATTAAAGTAGTCCTAAAAACTTAATTCACTAACAAAAAGTCGTTTTCAACTGACCGAACAGGCTATGAGTCTTATTAAGCTCATTAAACAGTTAACGTACATTTCCTTAGTCAAATGTATAAACACCCTTTTAAATAGGAGGTTTATATTGAGCAAGCAACCTGAACGGTTCATAGTACCTTAGAAAAGAGAACAAGGTTTGTAGATTTGTCAAGCCTCTAAACGTTAAAATAAGCTCCAAAACAGTGGCATATGGTGTTTTTTTAGCATACAAATGAGTAATGCTTATTATATCAGTTTTTCTTTTGCATCTTACTCTTCTTCCCCTGCTTTCTAGTCTGCTACAGGAGATGTTTTGTAAGGATGCTTCTACCTTCTAAAACATCTACTACTGTTTTCATAGTTCTATGATACTATGTTTAGTTATCGTCTTTTTTTTATCGGATTCAAGTTACGAGATATGTTTGCAATAGTTTATATATAGGAGCCAAAGTAACATTATAACAAAATCGGGTTTATAGGACAAAGATAATTGGGGGATTCTACGTGAAAGTGGTTTATAGGACAAAATATTTGTTTAAGAGGACATTTTTGGTGTTTTATTAGCAGATTTTTTAGGATAACTTTGAATTAAAGCTACCTATTACGTTTTTTTCTTTTGTATGATATTATTTGGAAAAAAAAGGTGTCAAAGGTCCACTAAATCAAAAGCATGTCCACTAAAGATGAATAAAGCCATGCTGGGCCATTCAATTATTTCCTTTTAACAAAAGAAAAGATATTGAATATAAAGTTATGAACTTTACCAAATGGGAGGATGGAGTGGATGTGGATCAAAAATACAAATTGATTAGAAAATAGAAACTTGAGTTCAAGGAACAACTATTTGCATAATTGAGTTTGTGTTGGAAGGTCTGGTATTTTAACATGAGCTATCTTGAACTTTTACGCGTATTTTTCATGATATTCTCGATAGACATGACTTAGTACGCTCTAGATGATTTAGATATTTATAACTTGCAAACCTCTTAATATTGAGACTTAAGAGGTTTTAAGAGGTATTTCTTAAAAAAAAAACAACAACCCCTAAAATGTAAAGAAGGAAAGTAATTAATCAGGAGAGATGGAGATACTGATATTTCCCCCCTTCCTTCTGCTAGTAGATGCTAAATGCAACCTTCTTGAATAATGACCATAACTCCTCTTCAGATAGACATCCGAGTCGATGCTGGAACTCAGATACCCTTGCCATTGTTTTGCTAGTCGAATGTTACATTCGTCCCTCATCTTGTACAATAAAGAGTCTCTTCTCCGTTAACTTGTTTTGAAGGTCCACCTACATCACATACGAGTGCCGGAGTTCGCATTCGCGTTTATTTATGAAGATTTCTTCTTTAGTTATGATCTTAACTTTAAACTCATTAGTTTCATCCACCCATGCAACACACTTATTGGACTTTTGTTTATTAAGCAACTGTTTAAATATAAAATTTTGTTTCAAGTAGCTATTTTCAATTAGTAACAAATGTAGGTTAGTTTATGATAGTCGTCATACTTGATTGAAGAAGTTACACAATAAACTCAACATAATTCATGTATACTGATCAACATATGCTTTATATAACGAAATATGCAATTTATTAAACCACTAATTTCGTATATAGAGGGCTTGGTGAATGCTTATGGGTAAAGCTGATGTGGCAGTGAGGGCTTGTGGGTTGCGCTAGGGAAGACCTTATGAGAGCTTCACAACTTCTAAGCCCACTTCAGGAGGCCCATTAAGCAACCCAGTTATGCTGTTTTCAAGCCCAGAAAGTGACTAGTTGATTGTTCTATGTTTTTTGAAGAAACAATTGGTAGATTTCTGATTAATATATCATAAAATATATTTCACTAAAACAAAAATAATTTAAAACCGATACTGAAAATCTACTAGCCATAGGTACCTTCTTGAATGTTAGATTTGGTTAGTTTATTAAGCATGATGTAGTTGATGTATGACTTAAGAGTAAAGTGAATGTATACTTGAAAAAGGAAATGGACTCCATCAATTGTGTTTTTGCACAGAGCAACAAATTCTTATATTGATACCCAAAACAGGGGTACAAAGAGTCTACGAAACAAAACATCAATATGGCCAGAAAGAAAACGAACGCAGCAGCAACAATACCGTGAAATACAAAACAAAACAAACTTTGCCAAGATATTTAAAAGAGCGATCCATTACACTATATAATGGCCGACACAACAAATAACTCAAATCTACCTTCGTCTTCCCAACCTAACATTTGGATCATCAAAGGCTAAACCCAGAGGTGAAATATTGGCACCTCTTGATGTAGCTATCTAGATCTCTTTACCAATCATCTCTAAAATGAACTTTTGCACCTCTTTTTTGGTCAAAATATTCCAATTGCAGCAGCAAGCAAACTGAAAACGAAAAATAGACGTAAACTTGTTAGTTCATGATTTGCAAAATAACGTGATTCCTCTAAGCATCAATCATCAAACAGGTTAAATATTCAAATGAGAAGTAAGAAAGAACCCAAGACAGAATTCTAGTAGAATTAAGTCAACGAACAATACTCCGACTACCCCAAAACCAAAAACATTTCTTGTGTCCCAAAAGCCCAAAAAATACTCCATTTGTCTTGAAAACCTATACAGAAATCTTCAAAATCTGTTTCTTTGAATTTAGTTATCTTATCTAACAAACGAAGAAGAAATTATTGTCAAAGAGTCCAATAGTCTAAATTATTGAATGAAAAGGAAAAAAGAGATTACTCGCAATCAAGAGGCTCGACGGAACCAACAATAGCAATCTGCGAGGATGTATTGATCATGTTCTTGGAAAGCAACAGTTCTGTGTTTGTTCTTCTTTCTTTCAAACACCAATCGATTCCTGCATGATAAAAAGTGGGGTTTTATGGTAAGCACACATATGAATGCAAAAATGTTAAAAGGGTGGAATAAGATTACACCAATAGTAACTAATATATTTTTCTGCTAAGCTTTTCTCCAACTCAAAAAACCTTTAATGAGAGCTTACTTCAAATTTTGCTAGCATCCATGGAGCACTTGGGATTTATTTAAGGAACAATTATTTCTGTTATAAGACAAAAAAAATTTGATAATAAAGAACATGGAGCACTTGGGAATTATAGCAAGTAAGATCACATGTCTTAATACATATGCAACTAGATATGAGAAGTTGAAATCACAACAATTTTGCATAAGTGATTGAATCATTAAATCATTACTAAACATACATTCATGTAATACTTTACTATATAGTTACTTTAAGCTCATTAAGACGAAAGAAGTTCAAATCTTATAACCCAATATATCTTTAATATATTATTTTTTTGTCATTTTACTAAAAAATGTTTAATTCATATAGGGAACTAGTTTTTCCCCATAGATCTCGGCCCAAAAGAAGGAGCAATCCATTACTCTATATAATGGCCCACTATAAATATACAAACACCAGCAGCAGATCTTGTTTTATTTCTTACATTTTTATACTATTTGGTTGTAATAATCCAGATTTTTTTATATTCATTTAATTTAATCTAAATGAAACTATGAGGGGGTGAACTGGAAAATGCAGAAAATTGGAGGTAGCATATTGTGTTTCTCTAAAACATAAGAACCCTAAACCCCCAAATCACGTTCATCCTACTTTGCTATAGAGATTGAAATCACACAAAACCAGAAAAAAAAAGAAACTGAAAGAAAAGGAAGTACGGACGAGCAGCAAGTGCAAATGAGTTTGAATCATGAAAATAAGGTAATATTATTCTTACACCAAATTTATTCTGTTTCTTCCATTCATTCGAAATAGCTTGGAAGTAAATACCTAGACAAAACAAAACAAAACCGTCTTCAATTCTTTCTTCTTTTCTAACGAATATTGGAATAGGAAAATATATATATATAGGGGTGGGTTCAACTGTGAACCACTTTTTGGTTGTAAACGTGAGGACAACCGAGAGCGCGATACGTGGCAGATGACTAGGCGCCACGTCAAGTCCACGGCGGATGACTAGGCGCGATTCATGGGAGGGCATTGAATTAAAGAGGGGGACCACACTCAAAGCCGTCACGTGTCGCGCTCTCGGTTGTCCTCACGTTCACAACCAAAAAGTGGTTCACATTTGAACTTTCCTCTCTCTCTCTCTATATATATATATGGTATGCATTAACAAATATATTTTTAAAGGGAGAGAGGATGTTACCAGTGGTCTGGTAGAGGATGTTACCAGTGGTCTGGTATACGCAGATTGGGAACATGAGAAATTTTAGGCCAATCTTCACCCTTCTCTTTCTCACACCTTCTTTTTAGCTTCTCACATCTCTTAATCGTAAGAGAAGTTAGTTCCTTGAGCCCATTCAGCAAACAATGTAATTGAAAACAATTATTTATAGCTAACCGAGTCAGTTTTGGGAGGTTATTAGGCAAAGATACCAAGCTTGGTAAATAAAATAAGGTTAGTTCCTCGAGTTTTGGGAGGTTACTTGGCAAAGAAACCAACTTAGGACATCTGTCTATGGTTAACTCTTGTAAACTAGGAAATTCATCATCATCCAAACACCTTATAGCCGTGAAAGATAGGTCTATAACCTTAAGGCTAGGTAATTTTCCAAGTGATGAAATACTTTCACATCCTTCACAAAACCAAAATTTGATGTGCACCAAATTCCTTAACTTCATCATCCAACTTGGACAAAACATCTTTCCCATGTAGTTATCTATACGCAGCCCTTTGAGACTTGAATTTGGTTCCAATCCCTCAACAACTTCTTCATCATCATTTTTTTCTTCACTTGCTCTATAACTTCTCCAAGATAATACCAAAGATGACAAATTTGTTTTGTGTTTCAGATTGGCACTCTTGGCTTCTTCTAAACCTCCAACATTCTCAAGTCCTTTTAATTTCAACGTCCCTCCAAGAAGATTTAAATCTCCCAGTTCCGTTATTTGGCTCCCCTCCTTTTTACCGACAACAAATAATGCAAGTCTTCTAAGACATCCTAATTCTTTTATTCCAATAGGCATCAATCAAGTCCAAAACATTCTTCGTTATCAAGACATCGAAGATTCTTCATGTATCTCATACCTTCAGGCAACTTACGCAACTCCAAACACCCTCGCACAAGTAAGACTTGCAAGTTTTGGAGATAAATAATTGACTCCGGTAGAGATACTATTTTTGAGGCACATAGGCTCAAGTATCTCAAATGTTTCAATTTGCAAACTGATTCCGGCAATATTGATACTTGGATTTCATCCAAATGCAACGTCCTTAGATACACAAGCTTGGAAAGTTGGCTAATCATGTTACCTTCATATTTATCAACAAAGATAAATAATGATCGTAATGATCTTAGCCTTTTCAAATCTTGGTCGGAGAAGGAAACATCTGGACATGATGAACTGAAATGAAGGACCTCGGCGTCATTTGGGGTTATCAAATCCTTACAAGCCTCTGTAGAAAAGTAGTCGCGTCTCATCAAATAGCGTCCTAAGTCGTGCATCAGATCATGCATTTTGCATGCTAAATCATCGTGATTGTCTTCTTGCACATCTTCGAGGAAGGATCTCGAAACCAAACAATAAAAAATTTCGTTGCCAATTACATACAACTCAGCTTGTCCTCTTGGAGGAATAAATCCATTTGCCATCCACAACTCTATCAATAAATTCTTTCCCATTTCATAGCCTTTGGGAAACAAACACGAATACGCAAAACAAAGTTTCACATGTGGGAGCAAGTTTTCATAGCTTAATTTCAAAGCCGGCAAAATGCCATTTTCATGCAGCTCCCCCCACATATCATTATCTTTCACACTTTGCCATGCACTCACACTACTTTTCGACCACATTAGACCACCTAAAGTCTTCACTGCTAACGGGAGTCCTTTGCACTTCTTAACTATCTCCTTTCCAATAGACTCTAGCTCCTTGATGTTTTCCCCTTCACTTTTACTTCCAGGTGCAAATGCAAGCTTGTTGAATAATGACCATGACTCATCTTTAGACAAACATCCCAATTGATGTTGGAACTTAGGAACCATCATTCTGCTAGTTGTCTCATTTCGTGTGGTCACCATAACAATGCTACCTTCTGCTCCAGAATTTAGTGCCTTACTTAATTCGTCCCACTTTGTCCTCTCCTCGATCCATACATCATCCAATAGAATAAGAAATCTTTTCCCCTCTAACTTGTTTCGAAGCTCCATTTGCATTGCATCCAACTCCCATAGTTCGCATGAGGTGTTATTGTCTAATGATTTTATGATTCCTCTAGTTAACTTCTTAACTTGGAAGTCATTAGAGACATACACCCATGCTCGTAACTCGAAATGTGCCTTCACACGTTCATGGTTGTAGACTAATTGAGCTAGAGTAGTCTTTCCCATGCCCCCCATGGCCCATATAGCGCAGACCCGGACCCCTTCAATATCATCTCCGATTGTATCTTTGCTACATATTTTCTCGACCACCGTCTTCACCTCTTCATCTCTTCCATATATCTCGAATACAGGTACCAATGAGGTAGTTTCTTCCATGTTTGTGGTATCATCGACTACAACTCCTGAATTGCTAGTCAACTGATACCTGGATTTTTCGGCGTCAATGAGTTCCAGTTTCCTCTGTATAGCTTTAACTTTATTAGCAACCCTAACGCGGACCAAAAGGGGGTTGGGATTGGAGAAAAAGAAAGCTCTTACCTTGTGTTTGATTCCCCTTTCCATTTCGTTGCGTAGCCTTTGCAGCATAGCATCTGCTACGACATCGTCGAGAATGTTTTCCAACTCCAAAGATGCAGATCTAAGACGTCTGAGCCATTCTTCAACCGCCTTTTGCTCCCTTTGTTTCACCTCTGCATCGGCGAGAACAGCTTGGATCAAAGTGTAGGTGTCCCTAAGAGCCGAAACATCACCTTCAAGTGCTCGGAGCCGCTTAAACTCTTGGAAAGCGGTCGAAGCAAGAGTCTTCAACACATCACTCACAAGCCCAGAAACAATACCATTTGCCATGATTCTTTCTTTGGGCCTGCAAATCAAAAGATTCAAGATGATCAGGGATTTAGGTCTCAGAAATCAAAGGGTTTAATGGCATTATTTGAGATCCCTAAACATCTTGCACCCTTTGATTTATTTATGTTAATGGCATTATTTAATTAATTAATTTCATCCACCAACACTTTTTTACGAATTTTCTTATCAAATAATTGTATGCATTTTTTTTCCAGGTTCATGAGTGGGTGGGTACCATGTTCATGATTCTTGATTTATTTATGTTAATGGTATTATTTAATTAATTAATTTCATCCACCAACACATTTTTGAAATTTTCTTATCAAATAATTGTATCCATGTGATTCTATCTTTCGAGATTAAGTAACGGTTTGAACTCTCCAATGGCCAACTAAACAAGTATTATTTAATAAATTTAAAATATAAGCTAACTTAAGTTAAAGTCTATTTGTAATTAATTCAATGAGCTTAATGGGTAATAAGTAACAACTCATTAGGTTAAGTATACATGACTATTTTGTGTAAACTTTGGGGGTGGGGTAGGGAACATTTTGCAGAAAACAGAGTGTTTCCCAAACCTGCCCCTCTAAAGGAAAACACTTTTTTTTTAACCATAAGGTTGTGGTTGGTTAAGGTCTATGAAAGAAGTGGGTAGTTAACCCTTCTATCTTAGGTTCGGAATCCAGACGCTTCCATATTGTATCCACTGGGGATTAATTCAAGGCAACATGCTTTAGCTGTCGGTGAACCTTGTCGGGATTAGTCGGGGAAAAGCCTCAGATACCCTTAAAAAAACACTATTTTCATTTATGAAAAAACTCTTCTAAATAAAAAATTTCTAATAAATCATGTTTAGCTCAGTTGGTCTTCCCAGATGGATGGGATCCCATCTACATGTGTTGGGTCCATTCGATTGTCACGGGACAATTGATGGAATGAGAAGTGTCCAAGTCCTTGGGTTGCTCCAGTCTATGACCGGGCCCCAACCCAGTAAAAAATTGTGGTTGGGCTCTAGGTCCAGCGTAGCCCATGGATGCCCGATACCGCTGGAGAGGTGTTTGTACGTGCGTTCGTGGTAGTCGTTGTTGGTTCGATGCCGCTATGCTTTTAAAGTGAAAAAATAAAAAAACTCTAATATCTATACACATAACGTAGGGGTTGTTTTGTTCGTTTTCTATCAAATCATGTATAGACAAAGCTGACTCTATTGATAAATCCATTCGTATAATATTTGATAAGTAATTGTTCAATTGAAATAAATGAAATAAAGATGATAAAGGCAAGCAGGTCAACCTAACTAGTTTTTTTTCTTTTTCCCAAGGTTCAGTGTCGTTGCTGACATTTTATAGGCCCTGGCCGAGATGTTAAAAAGGGCCCTCGTTAATTGCGAAAAAGAACTTTAATATATCGTTTTCATAATTAAAAAGTAACATACTTTTGAATTTTAAATATCATAGTTCATATAAAACCATTCTCCGAGTATTTTGAGACTAATAATCAATCATTAACTATTTTTAAATCAATATTATCCACTATATCATTTTTATATAGTATCGCCATTAGTTCCACCATAAAAGACATAATATGATATATATATATATATATATTTATATATATAGGGGAAGTATCCGTTGCAAACCATGTAGATTGTACAAACTATACAAACCTAATCTTAGCCATTGATTTTGTTTTCTTAATCATTGATTTTGTTTATCTCCTAACTTTTAGGTGATTTTGAAATGTAGTTGAGAGAAAATTTAGGAACTGAATTAATCCACACCATTGATCATGTACATGTACGGTGGAGATTGGTTTGTATAGTTTGTACAAACTATACGGTTTGTAACGGATACGACCCCTATATATATATATTGACGCTATTTAAAGTCACAATATTGAATATTCAGAGTAACACTCACTATAAAAATATTAGATTTATAAGATATGTTTAAAATATTTAAGCGTCCGAATAAAGATAGGTTTACAGGACATTTAGGCATCTTAACAATCTTTTTAGCACATTTTTAAAGTAAAAGGGTTTTTTAGCTATTTTATATTTTTATGGAACACTTGTGATTATATGATAATTTTTCAAATAGTGTCATAAAAATTAGTTAATATGACAATTTGTTTAAAAACATATGTAAAAACTTGTAGATCAAACGTTTTTGGTTTGCTTCTATAAACTTGAGTATTATAAAGTATAAAGTATTTTATTACGAAGCTTAGACATTTTAGGTGTCTTATAAAACCAATTTAATACTAAATATATCAAAGAATAATCAATTAAGTAGTTTTAGACTTTGGCCTAAATAAAAAACTTGCCTGGCCGACATGGCTGTTCCGTGCCGGGTTACTTTTTCTTGTTTTCTGCTGTTAGGTTGGAACTGTTTTGGGTCTGTTGGTTAAGCTTGTTCTTGCTTTTTTTCCTGTTTTTGTTGGCTTCTTTCCTGGGTTTCGTTGGGTTCTGTTTTTTTTTTTTTGGAAAGGTTCATCTAGGCTTTGCCTAGACTACATCCTTGGCAATATAGAACAAAAACTGAAAATCCGGCCGTCTAAGACTAAGCCTGGCCACAAGATTGGGTTTTGTTGTTGGTGTGGAACTTTTTTTTTAGTGGAACTTTTGTTTGGTTTGTTGGTTTGGTATTGTGGGTGCCAAATCAATCAATCAATCAAGAACACTTAGATTTAAGATGTATATGATAAGTACCAAAATTTAGGATAGATTGCATTCATTGATATGATGAGAGAATCAAGAGTAAGGAAAGTACAAATGAACCTAATGACTTCTATTTATACTAATGCTAAAGGGCTAGGCTTTTTAAAGTAAATGGGCTTGGGCCTTTAATACAAATTACATTAAAGACACTAACTTTAACAAATTACAAAATTGACACAACTAACAAATATTTCTAACAATTTCCCCCTTTGTGTCAATTTCGTTGCTTCTGATGACTTGATGATTTCCTCTTTGATCCTTCAGTCTCCTTGTGACTCTTTGATGATCCGTCTCTTCTTCGTGAAGATGATGGCGGCGGTCTCTCCTCAACTCTTTTGACTGGTCCCTCTATCTTCCGAAGACCGCAATATGATTCGAAGCGTCGTAGAATGATGCGATGTTCTAGCCGATGCTCGATGATCTGGAAAACCTCGTCGATCAGAATAGAGGGATTTATCCAGTGCTTGGTCTTCAACACTTCAAGCTCAAGCCTCTTTTTCTCTGTAGCCAACCCCTTGTTGATGATGTGGAGCGTCCCGTCACTGTACTTGTGAGTCTCATCGCATCGCATGAACTTCTTCTCTTCCTTCTGGTTCTGGTACACAACCCCAAGAGTTGGTTTCTCGAGGACTTGGTAAAGAGAATAACGATCGATGTTCGGGAGGTCTTGGTTAGGCGGGGAGAGGTTGATCGTGCTCTGATGACTCTCTAACCCGATCTGGAAATCATGAACCTCTGAGTGCTTCTGGTTCCTCTCCATAAAATGCTTAACAGCTTCCAGTCCCTTGAATGTCTCCTTAGGTCGGGTTGTAAGCGTCTTCAAGTCAGTGTACAATGTGTCAATGTCATCAAGATGCACATTGTCGAAATCAGCTTCGGTGAACGTGAACTCCCCATTTTTCTTTCGAATGACAGAGAAGACTGAGAACCATAAGTTCTGAAAGCATATGGATGAAACATCACTGACTCGGATGATCGGGTTGTCATAGAAGAACACGCTTGCTTTGGGTTTGGCTTGAGTATCCATCCAGTAGAGATACTTGTTCTGCTTTTGAGGTGGCAGATCAGTGATATCGTAGTACTTCTCCAAAGGCACAATCTCCACCTTGTTAGTGAAGATGGATCTATGAGTGTCTTCAAGATAACTGCCACGCCTTTTTTCTCTATCCCACTTGACTGTCTTGAGCGGCTCCACGTACTTTCTGCGATTTGAGAGTGCACCCTTCTCCCTGGTATAGATCACTTTGGGAGGTGATACTGACGGCTGCCTCCATTGACCATGAATCGGTCGCTGGGGGCCATGTGTCACGGGGTTGTTCGGACCACGACGAGAAGCTTTAACTGGTGGAGATGGAGTGCGGGAGGGTGAATCATCCTGAACTGGAGATGGAGGGTGAGGCAATACCCTCAGTTGAGGACCTCTGTATGTCGGAGACGGCGTCAGAGGAAGAGGAGACCGACGTGGTGAAGGCGTATCATATGAAGAATGTGGAGACATAGGTGGTGAAGAAGAGTCAGAACTATACATCTCCATGCCAGGAAGAGACTGATGTGGAGGCGACTGACATGGTACCAGAAGAGGAGAGTCAGAACTGTAGCTTTCCATGCATGACTCATAATCATCAGAAGGAACATCAACATCATCTGAAGCGAGTATGCGGACAGGGTGAGAGATTTCCGGGTTGACACAAAAAACAATCTCTCGACCCTCCGCTGAATCTGCCGTCGGGTTCTGATCAGGCTGAGACTGAGATACATCGGCACCGGTCCCCATATGAGTACCAGAAGGAGCGGCGCCGGAAGATGTGCCTGTCAGAACTGAAGAGCCAAGCCGAGCCTTCTTAGGTATTTCCCCCTCACGGCGATCGGGGTCATCTCGGTCGTCGTGTCTGCGCTTAGGTGGCTCGGCTGATGCACGGCAAGAAGTCTCAAGGGCTCGGATCTGAGTCTGCATGTCGGAAATGGAGCCCTTGATCTCAGCTAATTCCTCCTTCTTCAGGGCATCAAGCTTCCCTTCGAGCCTCTGGATAGATAGGACTACCTCTTGTGAAGAGGAGGTAGCCGGCTCGGGACGGCTCGCGGGAAGTGATGGATCAGAGAACCGCTTCAAGTATCCCAGAAGATTGACCTCATGGTCTGAAAGATCACTTCTGGATAGTAGCGATGCCATAAGAAGATCCCGTAGCTCATCAGAAGAGGAAACGGGAGCAGTGGATCTCGGAGGTGGTGAAGGTGATGGGGGAGGTGGTGTTGGATCTCGTACAGGCTCAGTCACCTTCCCTTTGCTTTTTATCCGGGCTTCAAGTGCCGCAAATTTCGCATCAAACTCCTCACGGACAGCCTTTAGGGCGCTGTCCATCATATCCCTGACAACAAATGCCGGGTAAGTAACACCGGGCTCACATAGAGTACCCGTTTGCACAACCGCTGAATCAACGGTGTGGCCTACTTTCACAGTTGGCGTGATGATAGCCGTGGTAGGACTTCCCTCCGGTCCTCGTGAAATGCCCTTCGTGGACACCACTCTCGGGGTTCCGGTCACGTCACTTAGAATCGCGACAGGTGGAGCTGAGACTGCGTCACACAGACTGGCAGTTTGTGTACCTAGAGATGTATCGGGCACTAGACTCTTGTGCGCATGAAGTGAAGGTGGGGATCGGGGCAGGGATCCTCCTGTTTCAATATCATCACCCTCCAAGTGAGGGCTTGATAGCCGTTGTGCTTTGTCCCCGTGGAATGAAACACCCACCTTTTGAGAGATGGATGAGTGGATAGGTGGGGCGTGCAATTGCACCTCTGGGTGGGAGGTGTCTTCTTCAATACCCGTACTCAACACATGTGTACGGGTAGCAGATGTGGCTGCCCGGCGTCTACCTATGGATAGGCGAGGACCGGTTAAAACCTTTGGTCCAGACTCCCACTCATCATTTCTTTCACTTCCCTCGCTCAGCTCACTATCATAACTATCTTCGACTGTTTTGTCTCCCTCAAACCTTATTTCAACCTCACCGGAGTATTCAGACTCAGAATAATATTCCACCAAAGAGAAAGGTGTTCTGTTGGCCAGTACAGGTAGAGAAAAGCGAGAAGGGCCTGCTCCGGTCTGATCATCGTTACCGCCTAAGGTACCCCCGTCATCTCCCCCCGACTCCTCATCCTCATGCCCTTGGTCATCACCCCCAGATGAATGACCACTCTCAGAACCCTCACTTTCTTGACTAAGGGATTCCTCCGGGGTGCCAGCCTCCGGCTCTGGAGGTTCTGGTAGAGGAAGTGAGTCTAAGTATGCTCGCAGAATCGGTAAACGATGATCAAGTGTATCAAGTAATTCTTGGGGAATCGGCATAGGAACAATCTTTTGATGATCAGTGTTATCAACCAGTTTTGACATCGGCCATGTAGGAAATAATGGAAGCCCCTTCCGTGGAATACTATAGTTCTTCTCTATGATATGAGATATGATAAGTGCCAAGAATCGGGGATATGGAATGAAGTTTCTGGCCTTGGTTCCTGTCTTGTCTTTGATCACTGATGAAAACTCCTCCCAAAGAAAATACTGATAATCGGTGTCAGGGTTGTTGGTGGCACAACCAAGAAAAACTTGCTTTAACTCTTTGCCGCATTGATCTGTTCCTCTGGTGCGTGAGGAAAGACACTTGTTGAGAATGACAAATAGAGTGGACCAGGCACCGGCGATATATTTGCGTTTGAACGCGCCAAGAGTAGGGAGTTCTCTCGTATATCCGAGAGTATAGATGGTCTGGAACATTTCATTTTCAGACAAGTGCGCTGCCTCAGGGGTTTTAACAGGTACTTGGAGGATGCGACAGAATCGGTCTCGAGTGAGTTTGTACTTAAGGCCGTCAACCTTGCATCTGAAGTGCTCAGGTTGGGAAGAGGTACGCGGAATAAATTGCATCGAGGCATAAAATTGTTGTATATAGACTTCCGGAATCTCAACACGACGGGTGAGAAGTGGGGTAAGTGGGTGGTTTCCAAGGATTTCTATGATGATTGGGTGTGAGGTTTGAAAGTGATCAAGGTCTAGGTAGTGGTTATTTTGGTTGATAGGAAGGAATTTGGCATGAGGGAATATGCTATCAGAGATTTGCTGCATTTGCGGTGAAAGGGTATCGTAGGTAATGGGTTGGGGTTGAGCAACACGAGACTGTCGGCGAGCTGAGGAGCTCGGATTCGCCATTGTACCTGAAAACGAAGAGGTTAGTAATGAGGTAAAGGCAAGGTTTGAGATATAAGGCACACATCATTGAGATGTGTTATTGTGTACTAAATCAAAAGATTTGGTACAGAATAATACAACACATTGAGTGTGAGGTTTTCTCAAGTCTGGAGGATGCACAATTCGAATGATCTTACCAACCCGAGACATGAAGGTGAACACTTAGGATAATTCGGATGAGATGTTGTCATGACATGGTGAACCAAGTAATCAATTATAACAATTAAGAACAATGGAACATGCATAATAGATATTCAAGCAAGGGTGCGCCACGATCAATCAATGAGTGCATGAAAAATATATCAATAATAATCAGGCATGCATGAGAAATATATCAATGACAATCAGGCATGCATACAAGACTTTCTTGATACCAGATCCTGAAGCAAGCGTACAAATACTCATATTCATGAATTTTAGAGACAAATAATTCAAATTCTCATTTAACCAAAAAAAAACTAGTAGAAATAAACAAAAAAAATAAGAACACAAAACTAAAAAAAATTTACTAAGTAAAAACACACAAAAAAAACTTATAAAAAGATAAAACAATCTTTTATGTATTTTAAAAGAAAAAAAATTAAAAACATAAAAAAAAATCTTAAAAGAAATAAAGAAAAAGAAAAAAAATAAAACAAAAATAATGAGTCAGATAAGGGGGCTCGGTCAGAAGCAACAAGGATGGGTCAGAGATCCAAGCAGCGACCGGTCAGAGGAAGGAGTACGGGTCAGACGCCGGTCAGAGGCTCGGTCAGCAGCTCTGACCGAGTGCTGACCGAGTGGAGCGGGTCAGAGGTGCGCGTGATAGCGCGTGGACAAGCGCGTGAGTCGTGAGGCGGGCGCGTCTGGGCGCGTGACAGCGCGTGCACGCGCGTGGAACCGCGTACGAGGCGCGTACAGGCGCGTTGGGGAGCGGTAAAAGCGCGTCTGATGCGCGTGGGGGACCGGGAAGGCTCGAAAAACGTGTTTGACAGCTCATTTTCGAGAGGGAGACCGTGTAGGACAGCTAGGAGAGCGTGTTGGGTGGCGTGATGTTGACTAAAGAGCTCTGAAAACGTGTGGAATCCATATTTACTCCTCTTTTAAACTAATACAGATCTGAATGTTAAAACAAATCCATACACAAACAAAATAAGCAAAGAGAAGAGGGATATGCTACTGGTCTCCGGTCACACAAACAAACACACACTCTAAAAAAAAAAAACTCAGGAAGGAAGAAGATGAGAGATCCCCGTCAACGACCTCCGGTCACGACCTCCGGTCACGACCTCCTTCGGTCGCCGGAGAACAGACACACACACAACCGTGGCCGGAACAACTTGGGAGGAGCGGGTTCAGTCAAAAACGTCCGGTCCGGCGATAAGATTGATAGGTCCGGTTCACTTAAGGGATGGTTCATAAGAGAAGAAGCTACAGTCGCCGGAAAAACATCCGGTTCCGGCGACGTCCGGTTCCGGCCACGTCCGGTTCCGGCCACGTCCGGTTCCGGCCATGTCCGGTTCCGGTCTCAACACTTCATCTCCTTTCTTTTTGATTTAAGATAGACATCCGGTTCCGGCGACGTCCGGTTCCGGCGACGTCCGGTTCCGGTGAGGTGGTGTGGATGACAAGGGTTCTCGAAAAACAAACACTCACAAAATGACTTCAGATCCGGTTCCGGTGACGTCCGGTTCCGGCGACATCCGGTTCCGGCGACATCCGGTTCCGGCAACACTCTTCTTAATTTCTTTCTTAAAATCAAACAAGACATTTTCCGGTCCGGTTCCGGCGACATCCGGTTCCGGCGAGTTCCGGTTCCGGCGAGGTCTCCGGTCCGGTTCCGGGAAGAAAAAGACTTGGGTGAAATTTTTGGTTTGACATCCGGTCCGGCTCCGGCGACATCCGGTTCCGGCGACACCCGGTTCCGGCGAGGTCCGATCGCCGGAAAAACATCCGGTCCGGGACGAAAACACTTAGGATTTTATAATGACTTTGGATGACCTCTTGAAAGATTCGGTTCCGGCGACTTTCTCCGGTCCGGTTCCGGCGAGGTCCGGTTCCGGCGAGATCCGGTCGCCGGAATTTTTTTTCCGGTCAGGACATGAATTCTTGGTGACATGAATGAAAAACAAAGAAAGTAAAAGAAAAATAAAATAAATGGTAAAAATTAAAGGGTAAAAAAAATGACTTTGGGTAAAAAAAAAAAACTCATCAGCTCACAAACACCATTTCACACAAACAAAATATATTTTTAGGATCAAAAAGGTGGTTTGCTTAAAAATTCATGAAGAACATTATGAACCTTGAAGAACACCACAATGGTGGACAACATCTCAAATACTCAAAACCTCACCAAATCACAAGCATTTTATATCAACAGAAAGCTTTTGATGCGATTTACAACTTTAATGAATGCATTTTGCACAAACAACCAACACAAATCTCTCAAAATCCAAAAATTATGAGATTGGGGTTTTGATAAACCCTTGAAAATTTTCCAAAAGGGTTTTCAAAAAATCTAGCTTAGATGTGAATAAGATATGCAATAAGAGGATTAAACTAGATGGAAAATGATGGATTTACCTTGAAAATCAATGAAAGAAATGAAACCTTTGAGTGTTGAATGATTTGAAGGTAAAAAGAAAAAAAAAAGGAGAGAAAATGATGGAGAAGATGATGTTTGAGAAGATGAATGAGGGAAAAAGACAAAAATGAGTAAAATAAATCTGATTTTTTTTTTTTTTTTTTTTTTTTTTTAAGGATACAAAGTAAATGAAAGATTAAAACCTATAAAAATAAAAATCCTATTATATGTATATATTTAGAGAATAGAAAACTTACCTGGTGCTTACCTGTTCCCCTTCTGATCAGGCGGAGGCAGACAACGTTCCCCCTCGGAACAGGCATGGGGAGGAGACGTTCCCCCTTGACTGATGCACACTTAAGAAAAATAGTAAAATTCACAAGACCATGAAAAATAGATACAAACAGAGATTAAACTAAACAACACCTAATCTATCAAGAGCTTAGTCCAAGACAACGATGACACAGTGGTCAACCATTGGTCTGAACACTGGGTCATGGTTCTGAAGGACTGAGGATTTGATAGATGATCACTCATGAGGATCAAACATGCCAAGCTTGGAGATTAGGAAATTAAACCGTTTCTCATCCAAAGGCTTGGTGAAGAGATCCGCAAGTTGATACTCGGTATTGACAAAGTAAAGTTCAATCGTACCTCGCTCCACATGGTCCTTGATGAAGTGATACCTGATATCGATATGTTTAGTGCGAGTGTGTTGGACTGGATTGCATGTAATGGCTATGGCGCTTTTGGAGTCGCAGTAGATGGGTATGTGATTGAAATTGTAGCCATAGTCTCGGAGCTGGGTCCGCATCCACAACACTTGGGAGCAGCAGCTGGCAGCAGCGACATACTCCGCCTCAGCCGTGGACGTCGAAACACAGTGTTGTTTCTTTGAACCCCAGCTGACTAGCTTATCACCCAGGAACTGGACATGGCCTGAAGTGCTTTTCCGGTCCAGTTGACAGCCTCCATGGTCCGCATCCGAAAACGCGACGAGCTCAAATCCAGACTCCTTTGGGTACCACAACCCACGGTTGGGTGTGCCTTTCAGGTACCGAAGGATGCGTTTGACTGCCATCATGTGGGATTCCTTTGGGTTTGCCTGAAAACGAGCACAAAAACAAGTAGCAAACATAATATCTGGTCTACTAGCAGTCAGGTATAACAAAGAACCAATGATGGCTCTATAAGTCTTTTGATCAACAGGCTTCCCTTTAGGGTCAGCGCCGATCAAAGTGCCCGAGGCCATAGGAGTTTTAGCAACCGAAGAGGTGGCCATGTGAAAACGTTTTAAAAGATCACCGATGTATTTCGATTGATTAATCAAAATGCCATCAGGTTTTTGTATTACTTGAAGTCCCAAAAAGAAGGACAACTCTCGGAGCATACTCATCTCAAACCTGGTGGTCATGAGATCACTGAACCAAGTGCACATATCTGAGTTAGTAGAACCAAATATGATATCATCGACATAAATTTGAACTAATAAGATATCATCACCTTCGGTCTTGATGAAAAGAGTAGGATCGATTTTACCTTTGTAGAAACCATTATCTAGTAGCGCGTTGGAGAGATGATCATACCAGGCACGGGGAGCTTGCTTCAACCCGTAAAGAGCCTTGTCTAGGATGTAGACATGATTAGGCTTGGTGCGATCAACAAAGCCTTCAGGTTGAGAGACATAAACTTCTTCTTTCAGTTCGCCGTTGAGAAAGGCAGTTTTCACGTCCATCTGGTAGACAGTGAAGTTCTTGTGAGCGGCATAGGCTAAGAAGATCCGAATGGCTTCAATTCTGGCCACTGGTGCGAATGTCTCATCATAATCAATTCCCGCTTGTTGCTTGAATCCCTTGGCTACTAGACGAGCTTTGTTTCTGGTTACAATCCCATCTTCATCTTTCTTGTTCTTGAAGATCCACTTCAGATCGATGATTGTCTTGTTCGCTGGTCTCGGTACAAGTCTCCAGACACCCAGGCGTTCAAACTGGTTCAGCTCCTCTTGCATGGCGGTCACCCAGTCAGAGATATCGAGGGCTTCCGTCACATTCGAGGGTTCATGTCTGGATAAGAAGGCTGCAAATAGGCACTCATTTTGAGTTGCAGACCTTGTCTTGACTGGTGCAGACTTGCTGCCAATCACTTGTTGGAGTGGATGAGCTCGTGTCCACTTGGTTGTATGGGGTAAGGTTGGAGGGGGTAAAGGTTCTATCCTCAGATCGATATAGAACTCAGGTTCATGTCTGGTCGTTGCTAGAGTGGTAACAGTAGGTGGCACTTGAGATTGTACCACAATGGGACCAGGAGCTGCTGGTGTGTCTGAAGAGACAAGTGAAGGGCCAGCAGCTTGTGGAGCAGGTTGAGTGCTTGTGCTGGGACCTGCCACTTGTGGAGCAGGGTGAGTAGTGGAACTGGGCCCTGCCACTTGTGGAGCAGGGTGAGTAGTGGTACTGGGCCCTGCCACTTGTGGAGCAGGGTGAGTAGTGGTACTGGGCCCTGCCACTTGTGGAGCAGGTGAAGTGGTGGTACTGGGACCTGCCACTTGTGGAGCAGGTGAAGGAATGCCTTGATGTTGACTTGTAGTAGGCATTGTGGAGGAAGTACCACTCTGGGGACTTGGAACATTCACCACCGGGGCCTGCTGGAAGGTGTGAAAAGGTTCCCCTCAACAGGTGCAGGAGATACTCTGGAACTTGGTGATGCTGAAGCAGACGATGATGATGAAGTTCCTTGGAGGTTGGAAGATGAAATGTCAGTGGTAGAGACCATGACATGAGGTGCTGGTTGTACAACTGCAGGAACAGGAAGAGCAATATTAGCAGGTGCAGGCAATTCTGTATAAAAGAATTCAAACAATTCATCCAAATCACAAGTGTTAGAGTTAGAAGAAGATGGTTTGTTCGCTGAAGAAGAAGAAGTCATGGGATTGCCATGAAGTTGATCAGACGCCAGAACACCAGAGATTCCTGGTGCAACTGGAGCTGGTGTAGGGTCTTCTTCAATGCCTTCTTCAAAATCCACATTTGTGCTCTCAACCACACGTCTTGTTTTCTTGTTGAACACGCGGTAGGACGGAGAATCCATGGCATATCCAATGAAAACACCTTCATCACCCTTTGGACTGAACTTGTCAAGATTGTCTTTATCATTCTTCACGTAGCATTCACAACCAAACACTCTGAAGAATTTGATGCTGGGAGGTCGATTGTACACCAATTCATACGGAGTCTTCATGAACCTTTTGGTAATGAGAGACCGGTTTTGGGTGAAACAGGCAGACGCAACAGCTTCAGCCCAGAAGTGTAGCGGAAGCTTGGAGAATGTCAACATGGTGCGGGCAGCTTCCACTAGGGTACGGTTCTTTCTCTCAACAACCCCATTTTGTTGAGGTGTTCTTGCAGCCGAAAAGGTGTGAGTGATGCCGACAGAATCAAGAAACGAGTCAAGCTTGCGATTCTTGAATTCAGTACCGTTGTCGGTGCGAATCACTTGAACAGGAAGTTGTAGTCTGACCTGCACATTTCTGATGAAGGAAATGATGATGTCTGAAGCACCATCCTTGCTTCTGAGAAAGTTCACCCATGTATACCTTGAGAAGTCATCCACAATTACCAGTACATACTTCCTCCCGTTGATGCTCTGTACGCGCATTGGTCCGCACAAGTCCATATGGAGGAGCTGAAGTGGCTTGGAGGTGTTGTGTTCCACTTTCAGCTTGTGCGAAGATTTCTTAATTTTTCCCATCTCACATGCTGAGCACAATTGTTCTTTGGTAAACCTTAAGGAGGGGAGTCCAGTCACCAATCCTGTCTTAGCTAGTTGATTAATTGTAGCATAATTCAGGTGGGATAGTCTCCGGTGCCACAACACGTTCTGATTGAAGGTTGCTTTTGATAGGAGACATACTTCTGTGAACGGTCGTTGTTTCCGGAAATTGACGGTGTAAAGATTTGACCTGCGAGTGCCCTCAATGAGTTCCTGTCCATCATATGTCCTGACACAGCATCTTGTTTCCCGAAAGTTAACCTCAAGTTTCTTGTCACAGAACTTTCCAATGCTGAGCAGGTTGTGACTCAAGCCTTCCACATAGGCTACTTTATTGATGGTGATTTTATGATGAAGGATATCACCATATCCCATTATTGGTGCTGAAAGCTTATTCCCAAACCGAACATTCCCGCCATATTTTTGTTTGAAGTTAGCGAGAAGTTCCTTCCTTCCGGTCATGTGCTTGGAACACCCTGAATCCATGTACCACACATGACCGTCCTGCAAAATCACGGAGAAACATTTTTAGGTACCCATTTGGTATTGGGTCCTTTCTGATTAGGATTAGCAGGTTTGGATACATGTTCCTGTTTGCCCTTAGGTGGAGATTTTTGTTTGGGTTTTGGATTAGGTCTCTTGTTATGAGTATGATGATAACCATGATTGTAGAATCCATGATAGTTAGGAACAAAGTAATCATTCACGAAAGCATTTGCACAGTACCCAAATCTAAATTGGTTTTGACAACGAAAATTGCTATTACATCCATAAACTATGTGTTCACATTCATAACATTGAAATGGAGTTCGTGGTACATGCCTATTAGTTCTATGATGTACAAAATTGGAAAAATTGTTTTTCATATAACTAGGCTTATGTGCAAATGGCTTCGGACGACTGCCTTCTTTTGATCCACTCTCCTTGTTCTTACGCCTACCATTTCTCACATTTTGATCTGTCACATTTTGAGAACCACAGTTAGTACCTTTGACATTTGGAGAATGAGTATGTGAAGAGTTTTTCTTCGGAGTGAAGTTGTGTGATTGTTCCTTTGGTTTGGTAGCATTCTTTCGTTTTTTAAAATGTCTGTTTTTCTTAGGAACATTCACATTGGTACGAGATGAACTCGCAACTTCAGACTCAGGTGTGACCACTTTGTCCTTCCCTTTGTCTTTCCGGGATAGTTTAGGAGGAGCCTTGTTTCCTGATTTAGATTGGCCTGATGATCTACCATTCTCACCAACCCTATTGGTACTATCATCCGATACAATTTCAGAAATTTGTACCGTTGATTTAGGTGCCATATACGCTAAGTCTTCCATATATGAAATGGTGGTGCAGATTGGAGACCTTAGTACCATGGATTTAGAGTTTGTAGAAGAGGTACCTGAAGGTCTAAAATCTAACGCATTCACATTCCATCTATGATGATGATGACGTGAGTTATCACGAGTTCCAAAGGTGGATTGACTTGCTGTTGGTGTGCTTTTGGATTTGAGGGCTTTCTCCAATTCATTGATTTTACTCAAGAATAGGTCCTTTTCCCTAAGGCTCATGCGCCTCTCATCCTCTAGCTCAGCCTCCAGTTTAGCAATCCTTTTTTCATAAAAGGTTTGGTTATCTTTGTAAACTTTTTCAAGGATTGGAACTTCCTGATTCATCTCATCCTCAGTATAGCTAGGCGTGTAGTCCTTAGACAAAGGAATCTCACGCGTTGCATAACTGGCATTCAGAGATGAATAGTTGAAGGGAAATGATTGTTTGGTTTTTCTAGCTTTTTCTTTCTTTTCAATTTCCTTCAACTGATCAGGGTCATCAGACTCTTTCATGAAAATAATTTTGTATCCAAGACTCATGTACCTCAGATCATACAAGGTAGGGGTCTTGGATATGGCACGCTTCAGGTAGCATGGACTTTTATATCCAATGCCTTCCTTTGGATTGTAATAATTGAACTCTTTGGGTTGATTCATGTGAATGGTTTGATCAGTCTGGCCTCTCTTTAAAAATTTGTCCTCCATATCTTTGATTTTCGCAAACAAGTTAATCCTTTGAGCAAAAATAAATTCATACTTCTTTACATTCTCACTACTCACTATTTCAGCCTCATGTAGTCTCTTTTGTAAGTCAGTGATATTGGCATTTAAGCTTGTGACTTTATCTTCAAGATTTTTGTTTGCAAGGGTGAGCATGTTAACTTTGTCTTTTGAATAGGCTAATTCTATGTTGAATTTCACAACTAAGGCATGTTCACTAGCTAGTTTGGATTCAGCAATTGTGGTTTGTTTATTAGCTTGTTTAATCTTATTTTCATACTCAGAGACCTTTTGTGCAAGACCTTTTACTTGATTTTCAAGTTCAGTGTATGGGTCAGGGAGTACCTCAGAAGATGAATCAGAATGGTCTGAGTTGACATCATTGTAGTCACGATCATCATCCTCGGAATCCACATCTGCCATCAAGCATAGTTGATCTTTTCCTTCATCACTATCCACATTCCATGCGTCATCTTGAGCGAGCATGCAGACAAGACCTCTTTCCTCATCATCACTTGACATTTGCAGCCAGGCTTCATCTTCAGCAAGCAGTGCTAATCCATCATCTTGCTTTTTCGCCAAGTTCATTTTGTTCTTGTAGTAGTCGTACTTGGAGACATGGTTGATGCAATTCTTAGCGAAGTGTCCAGGCTTCCCACACTTGAAGCATGTTGGACTCCCATCCTTCTTGGGCTCTTTGCCTTTGTCATCAGTCTTTGCTTTATCTTCCGGCTTGTGGTAGACAACTCTACTGCCTTGTTCAAGTCTCCTTGGCTCTTGATCAAACCTTCTAGGTTCGTCATACCTCTTTTCACTGTCATCATATCTTCTCTCTTGATCATCATAACGTCGTTCTTGGTACCTCCTCTCATCATATCTACGCTCCCTTGGTTCTTCATACCTCCTAGTGTCAAATTCAGCTGGCCTTTCGTACCTTCTCACTTCACCTCTTGGTTTGTTTTCGTACCTTTTCCCGCTGTAGTACCTATGATTGTTGGAAGACATTGGTTTCCTCAAGTTCCTTTTAGACAAGGTCCTTGTGATTAGTGCAAGAGCCTTCTTCATGTCATTCATCTCCTCATCAGAGTCACTCCCTTTCTCTCCGTTGTCAGACGGTACATCATATTCATCCTCGTAGCGAGGTGATCTCCCAGAAGTGAACTGTCTTCTGTCTGCTACCAATGCAAGTGGGTCAGCATACTTTTCCACTTTCTTCATGTTGCTCATAGTCTCCAACACTTCATCCTGGTTGTGGTTAAGCAGCTCATACAGTTCATGGATGTCTATGTCCTCCAAGTTACGATTCTGTTGGATGTTTGAGGCGAATCTCCTCCACTCAGAGCGCAGAGAGTTGATGAATTGGATGTTGATTTCCAATTGTGACTTCTTTAGCTTGTTCTTCCTCAGTTCGTTGATCATCGTGCAGAACCTATGGTAGGTGTCTTCAAGTAACTCCCCCTCACGTCCCTTGAAGGTAGCAAACTTTGTTAGGAGGTTTGATCTCTTCATCTGAATACCCTTCTCCGTGCCATGCATCAAACTGCAGATCTCATCCCACATTGCTTTCCCCGTGTCGTTGCAATCGATGTTTGCATAGATGTCATTCGGAAGACTTTGGATGAGATATGACTTGGAGAGTTGATCTCCCTTCAAACGGTTTGCTTCCTCAGGTGTGAGTTTGGTTGCATCCTTCTCAACCACACCACCTACGACAGGTGGGTTACCATCAGGAACGTCAGGGATAGTCATGTAGAACTTGACGGGTCCATTTTTGAGGGATTCAAGTATGTCTTTGCCAAGAGGTTGTTTCTCAACGAAGTCTAGGAATCTTGACTTCCATTGTGAGAAGTCACCGCGGAAGAGAACAGGAGGTCGGGTATCGGACCCGATTGCCAAGGCATCACGTGTGTTCATGATTAAAGATTGATTGTGGATCTTAAACCACTTAGTATGATCAGGTGAATTGGTTGGTGAAAGGTTTCAAGACTTGTGAAAATCTTGAAAAAAAAATTCAGTTCTGGAGGTCAGGGTCTGATCAGGAGGTCAGGGTCTGATCAGGAGGTCAGGGTCTGATCTGGAGTTCAGGTTCAGATCTGAAGGTTGAATGTAGTACTTGGTATTGGGTGTCGGGTAATGAGTGAAGACTTAGAGAAATCCAAGACTAATCTGAAGAGTACACTTGACGCCCAAAAAAATTCAAGTCTGAAGAAGACCCGGTGCCTGATGCTTGAGGTCTGAAGAATTGATATCACCAGAACCAGAACACAACGGATCAAGAGCAAGTGGCAGGCTCTGATACCAATTGTGGGTGCCAAATCAATCAATCAATCAAGAACACTTAGATTTAAGATGTATATGATAAGTACCAAAATTTAGGATAGATTGCATTCATTGATATGATGAGAGAATCAAGAGTAAGGAAAGTACAAATGAACCTAATGACTTCTATTTATACTAATGCTAAAGGGCTAGGCTTTTTAAAGTAAATGGGCTTGGGCCTTTAATACAAATTACATTAAAGACACTAACTTTAACAAATTACAAAATTGACACAACTAACAAATATTTCTAACAGGTATTAATGGTATTGCTCTTCAAAAGAAAATAATAATAACGAATACTATAAAGTGAGCGACCAATTAACTTTTTTTACATATTTTTTTTGATAATGTAATTAATTATGTTTTGGGCCTTAATATAATCCCAAAAAAAAGGTCCTATAGTATAGATACTAAAACATCAGGTTAAGTATAGACCACCCTTATTTGCTGAAAGTGTTGAACCAGTTCTTGAGGGATTGGAACCAAATTCAAATCTCAAGAAGTTGGAAATACATCACTACCCAGGAGAGAAGATTTCTCCGATTTGGATGATCAATTTAAAAAATCTTGTTAGCATCAAATTTCAGAACTGTTATGAATGTAATCATATTTCAGCACTTGGGAGATTACCTGCCCTCAAATCTGTGGATATAAATGACATGCAAAACCTAAGACGTTTGCATGACGAGGACAACACAACATCAGCGGGCAAGGACGGAGCTAATATAGGGCACACGGTGGCACGGGCCACCGTTAAATTTCTCGGTTGTAGTGTAAAAATTTACGGTGCCACCGTATCAATTTGTCGTGTGCCACCATATATATTTTGAAACTACAATAAAGACACAAGTTTTCTTTGGTTTAGTTGGTTAGTTACTTACCTTATAACTATGAGGTCATGGGTTCAAGCCTTGGTAGAGACATTTTTTTTAGATTATTGCTTTTAATGGCAAATTTTGTGTTTATATTAAAAAATTGTTTGTGCCAAAAATTGAACTTGAGACTTTACCTTTGAAAAACAATGAACCAACCACTAGACCAATAGAGATTTTGTGAAAGTCTTCTTCATATATGTTATTTATAGTTAAATGGTGCCACCGTTTGAAAAAAGTTCTAAATCCGTGCCTGTCAGCGGGTGACATCCTCTGACAGATTGTTTGTGTTTATATTAAAAAATTGTTTGTGCCAAGAATTGAACTTGAGACTTTACCTTTGAAAAACAATGAACCAACCACTAGACCAATAGAGATTTTGTGAAAGTCTTCTTCATATATGTTATTTATAGTTAAATGGTGCCACCGTTTGAAAAAAGTTCTAAATCCGTGCCTGTCAGCGGGTGACATCCTCTTTCCTTCTCTGGAAATTTTACACATAGCCAGCAGTATGAATTTCATTTCATTGCCTAGTAACCTCCCAAAACTCAAGCAGTTGACGATAAAGTTTTGTCCGGCATTACGTTCTTTGCCAGATGGGCTGGAAAGTCTCAGGGAACTCACATATCTTGAGATATCAGGGTGAGAAGATTTGAGAAAGAAACTGGTGAGGATTGGCCTAAAATTTCTCATGTTCCAGATATACGTCTAAGTCAATGGGACAAGGTAACCTTCTCACATTCTTTGGTTCACTTTTTACTTGTGCAAAACCAATCACAGACATTTAACATTGAAATAACCGAGGGATCAATTTCTTTCAACAATTAAATATGGCTTTCTATAGCAAAATTACCCTCAATTCTTGCATGATGCTAAAAAGACACTATAAAATTGTACAACAATGAGTTATATAAACAAAACTATTGAAAACATAATGTAAAATAACAACAATCTTTAATCATAATCCTGCAAAATTCAAAGTTCCTTTCAGCTGTAGAACGTAAAGGTTTTCCTTTATATTTTCTTTTCCAAGTGGTATGGATTTTCTTGATAACTAGAGTGTAGCACCCCCAAAACAATGATATGCCTGATGTGCAGGTACTTGTTATGCAGTAGGTTGAAAGTTGAAGTTCAGGGACTATTTGGTACTTAAAGGTAAGCAATACGATGCTAAACCCCTCATTTGTTCATGTAATAAGTAGAATATGATGTTATGGCAACGCTTTAAATCAATATGCATCAGAATCAGAGGGCTTTAAGGCCATGAAATCAGTGAAATTTTGGCTTGGAGTTCTTGAAGTGAATCAGCAGATTTAAACCCAAATGGTGTTTAATTTAAATTTACAATTTATACATTGCATGACACTTCTGCGATAAACTATAGTGATGCTATGCATAATTGTGATGTTGAATTACCTATCGAACTATGGACTCGATGAGTTTTCAAACTAACTAATATCATGCATCTCAGGAGCAGGGAAGTCGAGATGGACAAGGGCAATGGACAGGTCTGGCCTTGGTCTTTAGATAGTAATCATGTTTAATTTACTTAAGAGGCAATCTAAGTTAGTTGATGGATTCCATTTTAAGTTGTAAGTGATGCATTTTGTTGTGTATGTTACCAAGTTGTAAGCATACATTTCGGCTTCCATCTGTTTGTTCTCTATCCATTAAGATAACAAGCTTTAGCAGGAGAACGAATTTCAAATCACATACTCAATTACTCATTAAGCTGCTAACAATAAGTCCCTAAATATCTTTCCGAGATCCATATGAAAACAAATTAAAATATTTGCCAAAGAAACCATCGATTTTGTGATAAAATGAAAATATATGAACTGAAAACAACCCATAAATAATTGCTGAAGAAGGTTATGAATTAAAAGAGAAAATCCCTCAAATATTAAGCAGCACAGGCCGGCCCATCAATCTTGAATTATACCAGCTACAAGCGACTCATGAAAATTGCACCTGCAAATTATAAGTAACAAAATAATTACCATGACAAGATTACAGATACTTTTTTAAAAAGATCTCTCTATAGGAGAGTTGGCTTATCTTTAAAATGGCTGTAAAGCAAATAATATATATGTTATTTGAATAGGTGAGCGATCGTGTGAGAAGTAGTTTTAAACCGTTGATCACTTTTAATCAAATACCCTCCCATGAATTGTGACATGAAAGGGAATTGATCGAATGCATCTCAGTTCATCTTATTTGGGTGTATCTCATCCTAATGTTCGTTTATTTCTCATGCAAAGGTTGATAACCACTTCTCACCAGAACCCAACCCTAATTGAACATATGTAATTATTATCATCATATGTAATTATTATCATCGTAAGTATTTACCCAATTACCATACCTTTATCTTTATAAAAACGATACCTTAAATTCGTTGCATTTACATTTTGTTCATAATTGATTAACCACAAAGCACATCTGAGGCAATTGATTTGACAAAATGAGAATGGTTTGTTTAAAAAGAAAAAAAAAATCATTTTGATGTTGTGTCATGGAAATTATATGTATGAAAAGGGAACAAAAAGAGTAAGAAAAGAAATTCAGAATCTTACCTTGCATCAGCCTCTAGAGATGCGTAGATTGGGAACATGAGATATTTTAGGCCAATCTTCACCCTTCTCTTCTTCACACCTTCTCGATAGATTTTCACATCTCCAAATTTCAAGAGACGTTAGTTCCTTGAGCCCGTCCGGCAAACAATGTAACTTTGGACTATCTGTTATAAGTAATTCACTCAGTTTTGGGAGGTTGCTAGGCAAACAAACCAAATTATTTGCATATTCTATATGTAAGCTCTCAAGGTGTGGGAGGTTACTAGGCAAAGAAACTAAACCCATTGTGAACATCATAGATAATTTCTTTAGTTCCGGGAGGTTGCTAGGCAAAGAGACCAACTCATGACAACCAGATATTCTTAACTCTTGTAAACTAGGAAATTCATCATCATCCAAACACTTTAGAGCTTCCATAGACAATAGCTCTATAACCCTAAGGCTAGGTAATTTCCCAAGTGATGGAATACTTTCACATCTTTTACAAAACCAAAATTCAATCTTCACCAAATTCTCTAATTTGATCATCCAACGCCCATAAATCATCTTTCCTTGGTAATGTTCTATTTTTAGCTCCTTCAGGCCCGAATTCGGTTCCAATCCTTCAACAACCTGTTCATCATCTACGTCATATTCTCTAGACGTTCCAAATCTCCTTGTCCAACATAATTCCAAAGATACCAAATTTGTTTGTTTTTTCAGATTTGCACTGTTGGCATCTTCTAAACCTCTAACATTCTCAAGTCTCTTTAATTTCAATTTCCCTCTAAGAAGATTTAGATCTCCCAACTCCCTAATTTTGGCCCCCTTTTCTTTACCAACAACAAATTCAGGAAGTCTTCCAAGACATACTAATTCTTTCAATCCAACAGGCATGTACATAAGTCTAAGACAACCCGTGGTATCAAGACATCGAAGATTCTTCATGTATCGGATACCTTTAGGCAACTTACATAAGTAGCCACACCCTCGTAAATTCAAGACTTGCAGGTTTTGGAGATAAGTAATTGACTCTGGTAGAAAATCTATGTTTGAACCTGATATACTCAAGTATCTCAAATGTTTCAATTTGCATATCGATTTTGGCAATGTAGATACATCAACACCATCCAAACGTAACACCCTTAGATACGCATGTTTGGAAATTTTGTCAATGATGTTACCCTTGAATGCATCAACAAACATGCATATTGACTGTAATCGTCTTAGCCTTTTTAAATCCTGGTCCAAGAAGGAAAAATCCGAACATGATGAACTAAAATGAACCACCTCATCCGGCGTAATTAACTCTTTTCCGGGCTCTATAATACAACAATCATATCTCATCACATCTCGTGCCAAGTCATGCATTAAATCATGCATTTTACATACCAAACCAATTGGATACCTGTCCTTTTGGTGTACGTCTTCTTGCACATCCTGGAAGAAGGACCTCGAGACCATACAATAAAAAATTTGGTCCCCAATCACATACAAGTCCACTTCTCCTCCGAGCGGAAGAAAGCCATTTGTCATCCACAACTCTATCAAAAGAACTTTCGGCATTTTGTAGCCTTTGGGAAACAAACAACAGTAAGCGAAACATCGTTTCATATGTGGAAGCAAGTTATCGTAGCTTAACTTCAAAGCCGGCAAAATGTCATTTCTTGGAAGGTTCCATACATCACTACAATTTACACTTTGCCACTCACTAGAACTTCTTTTTGACCACATGAGGCCACCCAAAGTCTTCACTGCTAACGGTAATCCTTGGCATTTATGGACTATCTTCTTTCCAATAGACTCTAACTCCCTTATGTTTTCCCCCTCCCTTCCACTTCCAGAAGCAAATGCAAGCTTCTTGAATAATGACCACGACTCCTCTTCAGACAAACATCCCACTTGATGTTGGAACTCTGGAACTTTTGCCATCATTTTGCTAGTTGTTTGGCTTCGTGTTGTCACCATAACAATGCTACCTTCTGCCCCACAACATAGAGCCTTACTTAATTCTTCCCACTTCTTCATGTCTCCATCCTCGATCCAAACGTCATCCAATACAATAAGAAATTTTTTTCCCCTTTAACTTGTCTCGAAGTTCTACTTGCATTGCATCCAACTGTGGAACTTCGCATGGGCGTTTATCTATGGATTCAATGATTTCTTTGGTTATCTTGTTAACTTGGAAGTCAGTGGAGACATACACCCATGATTGAAACTCGAAATGTGCCATCACTCTTTCATGGTTGTAGACTAACTGAGCTAGAGTTGTCTTTCCCACGCCCCCCATGCCCCAAATAGCATACACTTGGAACCCTTTAGTGTCAATACTGATTATGTCCTTGCTACATATATCCCCTATAACCATCTTCACCTCTGCATCTCTTCCATATATCGTGGAAATAGGTACAAGTGAGGTAGTTTCCATATTTATGGTCTCACCCCCAACTCCTGCATCTACACTCACGACATCGCTAATAAAGTTAAACTGGGATCTGTTGGCTGCAATTCTATCTAGCTTTCTCCGTGTTGTTTTAACTTTATTAGCGACTCGGGTGCGGACCTTAAGGGGGTTATGATTCGAGGATAAGAAGGCCCTTACCTGGTATATGAAACCTCTCTCTGTGTAGCCTTTGTAGCATAGCTTCGGTTAAGACCTCATCGAGAATATTTTCGACCTCTAATGATGCAGATTTGAGACACCTGAGCCATGTTCCAACATCCTTTTGCTTCCTTTGTTTCACCTCTGCATCGTTGAGAACGGCTTGGATCTGAGTGTAGGTTTCCTTAAGAGCCGAAACGTCATCTTCGAGTCTCCGGAGTCGTCCAAACTCTTGGAAAGCGATAGAAGCAAGGCTCCTTAGCACATCACTTACGAGCGCAGAAAGAGCTGCATCTCCCATGATTGTTAGATCTGGAAATCAAAAGAGTTTAAGACGATGAGGGTAAGCAAAAGCAAGTCAAGGTTAGCAACTTAACTAAATTGCTCTTTTCAAGGTTTATGAATGGGTACCATGTGCATGATTCTTTATTTACGTTGTTTGTGATATTATTAAATTAATTAGTTGCATCTTCCAACACAAGTTTTGGAATTTTGTTTTATTAAATAATTTGTTCACAGTTTATTAGTTTTTTTGCCTTTTTCCCCCTTTTTTTTTGTCATAAGTAGGGGTGTAAACGAGCCGAGCCGAGTCGAGTAGTGGGTTAATCGAGCCGAGCTAAAAAAATAATGTTGGACTCGAGCTCGAGCTCGAGCTTGATTAACTTTTTCAATGTTGGGCTCGAGCTCGAGCTCGAATATTTTTTGAATTATTGGGATCGAGCTCGAAGCTCGATTATGGGCTCAAACTCGCGATAGATTAACTCGTTTATCTACTTGAGCTCAATAATTTTTATATTTTTATACTATTATTTATAAATATATGAACATGTTTGGCTCGAAAAAGGTATGATCGAATGGCTCGGCTCGGCTCGACTCGAATCGAAACATTTAATCGAGTTTTCGAACGAGTCGAGTCGAACATCGGTGTTATAAAGCTCGGCTCGTTAAGTTAAACAAGCTCGATTTTGTGTTCGAGATCGACTCGAGCTCGAGTATTATTAAGCTCGAGTTCGTGATAAACGAGCTCGAGCTCGAGTAGCTCGTTAAAAGCTCGACTCGCTTACACCCCTAGTCATAAGTAATTGTTTTAAGAGCATCTTCAGCAACATTCCTAAAATAAAGAAAAGAGGGGAAATGGAGATTTTGGGTTAGTTTGGTGCTCTAATAGCTTCCCCAAACTTATCTCCAAAATGGAGAAAGTTGGAAAGAGAAGGTTTTTTTCTCCATATTTGGAGATCACTCCAACAATGATTATTATATGAAAGACCCAATAGAAATCCTTGAAAAGTAATAATTTGAAAAGAAATAATTTTTCAATAGATTAATGTAACATTTTAATATTAAAATTAATGTTGAAATCTCCAAAATGGGAAGCTATTGGAGATGGATGCAACTTTTATTAGAGATTTTGGTTTTTAGTTCTCCATTTTAAAGAAAATTTGGGAAAGCTGTTGAAGATGCTCTAACATACTAGGATTTTAGTTTCCTAATATTTTTTATTTTGCTCGCAACTAGTTATGTACCTCATGTCCTCATGAAACTCAACTAGATGTCAAATTTTTTGTAGAAAAATGTAAATTCTACCATAACCCAAAAGGCATATCGAGGAATAGGCCTAAGAGTTTAAAAATATTGAAAGCAATAACACACCATATACCATAACCACATAGGTTGAGAGATGTCCAAATTTATAGTAAAGATAACCAAGCTATAGGTTTTTTCTCCGATAAGGTTTACATGGGCTTCTTTGCCCAGACTACATTCTTGGTAATTTGACTACTAATTAATGGGCGTTTGGTTTATATAATTGAATCTCATGGAATTGGAATTCATCAAAAGGTATTGACCTTGAAGAAAAGTTGAATAGAAGTTGACCACAGGTTTGGTTGATAGGAATATAAATATAAATAAAAATGAAAATGATAATACAGGATAATGGAAATGGAAATAAGCATTGCATTGACATTTGACATTATTTGGTTAACCCAATATAATCAATGAAAAATTGTTTCATATTTATACAAATATGTTATGCTAACTTGAAAATACAAAACATGTTCCATTTAACATCAAATGATTGAGTGTATATGGAAAAAAAGAAATAAATACAAGTAAATTTGCATTCCACCATATTTGGTAAAATATGAAATTAATGAACCTGGGGTAATGAGCCCATTATATAATCCAAATCAAACGACTGTTTTCATTATCATTCGTATTCCTTACCTCTTAATATCCACAACCAAATGGCCCTTCAATTACTGAATTCCTTAAATTGTGGAATTCATAGAATTACATCAAGTTTATTCTGCAAACCAAACATAATTAAGGAATTTGATCAAACAAATTTCTCATTCCAATTCCATAAAAAAAAAACTTCATGAACCAGGATTGTTTGATTCATGCATGAAAATGAAAAATGAGGATGAATTTTCTTTATAACCTGTAATGAAAATTGGCTTGTGGGTATATTTGAAAGGACATCTGCATCTCGATAAATTATAGTTGTAAGACATCAACCCCATAATTATTGTACAAGCCTGTATTAGAATCCAAGACAGGTAAGATATTTTACCACATCCCCTTGAGTTCTAACCACAACATTATAGCTTTTATGGTTTTTTATATTAAATAATTGTGCAAGCATGTTCAATTTTTGTTTTTTGTTTTTCCCAAAGTAATTGTTTAAATATAGGGTTAATTGCATGGGTGTGTATCGAACTTGTCACGTTTTATCGTTGTATGTACTCAACTTCTAAACTTACCATTGTATGTTCGAACTTGCTAAACTTTGCCATTGTGTGTATAAATTACCTTCTAAGAAGGTAACCGGTCAAAATGCAACATAGGCTGCCACATAGGATGCCAATTCATTATAATGTTTGAGTAAATTACAAAATTCATCCCTCTAGTTTACTTATACGTCTCAAGAACCTGTTTTGTCAAGTTAGTATAATGCCACATCCACCACCACAACCACCACCACCACAACCACCATCTCCACCACCACACCCACCACTCCACCACCACCAAACCACCATCACCACCACCACCAAACCACCATCACCACCACCATACCCACCATCTCCACCACCACACCCACCACCACACCCACCACCACCACCACCACAGCAACATCTCCACCACCACACCCACCATCATCACCAAACCCACCACCACCATCACCAAACCCACCATCAAAATACCCACAGCAACCATCTCCGCTACTACCACCACCATCACCACCCACCATCAAAATACCTACAGCAACCATCTCTGCCACTACCACCACCATCACCACCCACCATCAAAATACCCACAACAACCATCTCCACCACCACGGCAACCATCACCACCACTACCACCACCACCAAACCCACCACCATCACCACCAACACCACCACAACGTCTGGAACCCTATCCACCACCATCGGCGTTGATTTTTTGCAGGGGTTACCGGATCTGGAAGGTGGAACGAGGGAGGGGGAGAGAGAGAGCGAGAGAGAGAGAGAGAGAGAGAGAGAGAGAGAGGTAGTTGTAGATGATGATGCTGATGATGATGGCAGTTGCAGATGATGATGATGGTGGTGGGTACCTTCATGATCTATTAAGGCCGTGTTTGGCAAAAATAAGTTAGCTTATAAGCGAGTACATCATTGGATGGACGATAAGCTAAGCTGGCTTATTGAAAAGCTAGCGTTTCCAGGGCTTTTTATAGCTTTTTCCGATTATACCCTTGTTAATATTAATTATGATACCCAAAATACCCTTTTTGGTCTTTTTACATATGTGCATAAGCTAGTTTTTGTCAAACATAGTTTATTTATGAAGATTTTTTTAGTTATGATCTTAACTTTAAACTCATTAGTTTCATCCATCAATGCAACACACTTATTGGACTTTTGTTTATTAAGCAACTGTTTAAATATATAATTTTGTTTCAAGTAGCTATTTTCCGTTAGTACAAAATGTAGGCTAGTTTGTCTTTATGACAATCATACTTGATTGAAGAAGTTACACAATAACTCAACACAACTCATGTATACTGATCAACATATGCTTTAAATTTTTTTTGAACAGTTTCGCCTCAGCAGTAGAGGCATAGCGTTTGAACACGGTTGATCTTATCCGGCCCCGAGTTCAAATCCACTCATTTGCACCCCCCTAATTCGGTAGGGCTGCTTCACCTACCCCCAGGGATAATAACCCCAAGGGAAATACCCTCAGGAAGCTCCAAGGAAGAAACCCTCAAGAGAGGCTCGAACTTGAGACCTCCCCTTCATTGGGAAAACTCCCTACCATTAGGCTATAACCCCTAACAGAGAAAAGTTCAAATGTGGACTCAATTTTGGGGGTGAACATGAGGCCGAATCTCATCCACTCATCCGATCAATAAAGACAGCTTTGACCGGGTCCCCTTTTTTAATAATCTCCAGCCTCCCATGAATTGCGTCAATCCTCCGTGATCGTGTCCACCGTAACCGAATGTGTAGCCGAGATTCGTACTCACGTTCACAACCAGAATATAGTTCACATTTGAACCTGACCCACCACTAACATCTCATATATAGGGTATTTGGATAGTGGTACTCCTACCGAGGGCTTGGTGAGTGCTTGTGGGTAAAGCTGATATGGCAGTGAGGGCTTGCGGGTTGCGCTACCGAAGACCTTATGAGAGCTTCACAACTCCTAAGCCCACTTCAGGAGGCCCATTAAGAAACCCAATTATCCTGTTTTCAAGCCAAGAAAGTGACCAGTTGATTGTTCTATGTTTTTTGAAGAAACAATTGGTATATTTCTGATTAATAGTATATCATAAAATATATTTGACTAAAACAAAAGTAATTTAAAACCGATACTGAAAATCTACTAGCCATAGGTACCTTGTTGAATGTTAGATTTGGTTAGTTTATTAAGCATGATGCATGATGTATACTTGAAAAAGAAAATGGACTCCATCAATCTTTTTTTGCATAGCAACAAATTCTTATATTAATACCCAAAACAGGGGTACAAAGAGTCTACGAAACAAAACATCAATATGAGTTTGAATACCTTGTCTATTATATTAGATATATAAATTCACAATTTTATGATAAATCATAATTCATTACATTATATCATAGCCCACAACAAATATACAAACACCAGCGGATCTTGTTTTATTTCTTTCTACATTTTTATGATATTTGGTTATAAATAATAACTAATGATCCAGATATTTTTTATATTCATTTAATTTAATCTAAACGAAACTATACTATATGGATTGTGACGGGGTTGAAATCACATTCATCATACTTTGCTGGAGAGATTGAAATCGCACAAAACCTGAAGAAGAAAAAAAAACAGAAAGAAAAGGAATTACAGACAAGCAGCAAGTGCAAATGAGTTTGAATCAAGAAAACAAGGTAATATTATTCTTACACCAAATTTATTCTGTTACTACGGTTGATTCGATATCGCTTGAAAGGCTTGAACTTGAATCCCTAGACAAAACAAAACAAAACCGTCATTCAATTCTTTCTTCTCTTCTTACAAATTCTGGAATTGAAATATATATATATATATATTATTTTTAGAGGGAGAGAGGATGTTACCAGCCCTCGTAGTAGTTGTCGTAGTAGTTGTCTTGTATACGTAGACTGGGAACATGAGAAATTTTAGGCCAATCTTCACCCTTCTCTTTCTCACACCTTCTTTGTAGCTCCTCACATCCAACGATCTCAAGAGAAGTTAGTTCCTTCAGCCCATTCGGCAAGCAATGTAATTCAGGACAAAGAGCTATACGTAACCGAGTCAGTTTTCGGAGGTTATTAGGCAAAGATACCAAGCCTGGTAGTGTATCTAAAGTTAGTTCCTTGAGTGTTGGGAGGTTACTAGGCAAAGAAACCAACTGATCACAGTAGCGCATGGTTAACTTTTGTAGACTAGGAAATTCATCATCATCCAAACACCTTATAGCCATGAAAGATATGTCTATAACCTTAAGGCTAGGTAATTTTCCAAGTGGTGGAATACTTTCACATCTTTCACAAAGCCAAAATTCAATCTCCACCAAATTCCTCAACTTCATCATCCAACTCGGAATCATCTTTCCCTTGTAGTCTCTTATAACCAGCTCTTTGAGACTTGAATTTGGTTCCAATCCCTCAACAACCTCTTCATCATCAATTTTTTCTTCACTTCCTCTATAACCTCTCCAATGTAATTCCAAAGACATCAAATTTTTTTTGTGTTTCAGATTGGCACTCTTGGCTTCTTCTAAACCTCCAACATTCTCAAGTCCTCTTAATTCCAAACTCCCTCCAAGAAGATTTAAATCTCCCAGTTCCGTTATTTGGCTCCCCTTCTTTTCACCAACAACAAATAATCCAAGTCTTCTAAGACATCCTAATTCTTTTATTCCAACAGGCATACAACGAAGATTCCAGCAAAACCGGTTATCAAGACATCGAAGATTCTTCATGTATCTCATACCTTCGGGCAACTTACGTAATCCGTAACACTCTCGCAAAAGTAACACTTGCAAGTTTTGGAGATAAATAATCGACTCCGGTAGAGATTCTATTTTTGAAGAACATATGCTCAAGTATCTCAAATGTTTCAATTTGCGAATTGATTCCGGCAATATTGATACTTGGATTTCATCCAAATGCAATGTCCTTAGATACACAAGCTTGGAAAGTTGGCTAATCATGTTACTTTCATAGTTATCAACAAAGATAAATAATGATCGTAATGATCTTAGCCTTTTCAAATCCTGGAACGAGAAAGAAATGCCTGGACAGGATGAACTGAAATGAAGAACCTCGAAGTCAGTCATTCGGGGTTATCAAATCGTCTGTAAAAAAATAGTCACGTCTCATCAAATAGCGTCCAAAGTCGTGCATCAGATCATGCATTTTACATACTAAACCGTTGGGACCGTCTTCTTGCACATCTTGGAGGAAGGATCTCGAAACCAAACAATAAAAAATTTCATCGCCAATTACATACAAGTCAGTTTGTCCTCTCGGAGGAATAAATCCATTTGCCATCCACAACTCTATCAACAAATCCTTTCTCATTTCATAGCCTTTGGGAAACAAACAAGAATAAGCAAAACAACGTTTCATATGGGGGAGCAAGTTATCATAGCTTAGCTTCAAAGCTGGCAAAATACCATTTACTTGTAGCTCCTCCCACACATCATTATCTTTCACACTCTGCCATGCACTCACACTACTTTTCGACCACATCAGACCACCTAAAGTCTTCACTGCTAACGGGAGTCCATTGCACTTCTTAACTATCTCCTTCCCAATAGACTCCAGCTCACTAATGTTTTCCCTTTCACTTTTACTTCCAGGTGCAAACGCAAGGTTCTTGAATAATGACCATGAGTAGTCATCAGACAAACATCCCAATTTATGTTGGAACTCGGGAACCTTTGCCGTCATATCGCTAGTTTCCTTCTTTCGTGTTGTCACCATCACAATGGTGCCTTTTGCTCCATTACTTAGTGCTTTACTTAATTCGTCCCATTTTGTCTTCTCCTCGGTCCATACGTCGTCCAATACGATAAGAAATCTTTTTCCCTTTAACTTGTTTCGAAGCTCTACCTGCATTGCATCCAACCCTGAAAGTTTGCATTCACTTCCATTTATGGATTCAATGATTCCTTTGGTTATCTTATTAACCTGGAAGTCATTGGAGACATACACCCATGATTGTAACTCAAAGTGTGTCTTCACCCTATCATGATTGTAGACTAATTGAGCTAGAGTAGTCTTTCCCATGCCCCCCATGCCCCAAATAGCATAGACTCGTACCTCTTTAGTGTCATGCGTGATTATATCTTCACTACATATTTTCTCGACCACCGTTTTTACCTCTTTATCTCTTCCGTATATCGTGGATGTAGGTATGAGTGAGGAACTTTCCATGTTTGTGGTCTCACCACCAACTCCTACACCCACACTTATGGTATTGCCACTAAAGTTAAATTTGGAACTGTCTACTGCAATCTCATCCAATTTTATACGTATGGTTTTAACTTTATTTGCAACCCTAACACGAACAATAAGCGGATTATGCTTAGAGGAAAAGAAGGTTCTTACTTTGTATTTTATGCGCCCTTCTAACTCATTGTGTAGCCTTTGCACCATAGCGTCTGCTATGATACCGTCGAGAATGTTTTCGACCTCCAAAGATGCAGATCCGAGTCTCTTAAGCCATCTTTCTACACTCTTTTCCTTGCTCCGTTTCTCCTCTGCATCACCGAGAACGGCTTGGATCTGAGTGTAAGTCTCCTTAAGAGCCGACACATCATCTTTGAGACTCCGAAGCCGCCTAAACTCTTGGAAAGCGGTGGAGGCGAGGCTTTTTAATACATCATTCACAAGCCCAGAAACATCTACCATGATTCTTTCAGGTTTGAAAATGATGAAAGAAAATTGTCTGAATATGTGAGGAGCCAAAATACATAGATTTGGTTTTAATAGGTTCTTTGATGGGTAAAGAATAAAGAAAAGAATTTGGTTTTTTTTATGCATGGATAATTAGAGAATAAAGTAAATAATTGTTATTCTAGGTTCTTGAAAAGGTATCAATACCTTGCTTTCTTATTCGAAGGTAAGATTAGAGTAAAGAAATATCAATTGCCGTTGTTTTCAGCTATTTGTTTTCTTCTTTGGTATTTATTCCTAAATTCATCCCCCATATTTCATAGTTTCTTTTTTAAAAATCATTTGAAAAAGATTTTACATTTTTATAGTGCCAAAGTTTATATAAAACAAAAAACCAAACCAATCACAAATCAAAATACCTTTATAATTGACTTCATATTTACTTTTTTTAAATGGTTTTTTCTTGTTGAAATTGCTAAGGGTGCATTCGGTTGTGGAAAACTGTTTTTCGTTTTTCCATAAAATGTTTTTTCAGAAAATGCAGTTTAGTTTTCACTTCCAGCTTTGTATAAAAAGGGTTGAAAGCGTAAAAGTCTACTATTCATGGGCCAAATGTGCATGTCGCTCAAGACCAAAAGTGTGATCGGTAGTAATTCTAGAGGTGGTGGATGAGGTTGTTGTAGTGGAAGACGAGGTGGAGGTGGCTGATAGTGGCTACCGGTGGCGGCTGCGGCCACGACTAGTGGTGGTAAACACTAAAACAAGTATCATATTGAAGTTATACATCAAACGAATGTTAATTAGTAATATATTAGTTTTTGTCCCATTTATGTCCCATTTTGTTCCACCTATTTTGGTGGAACAAAAAAAGCCCTTTTTTGTCCCATGTTGTCCCACTCTGTCCCAGTTCATGTCCCTATCCCATGTCGCACCAAACATGGGACAGGAAATTCCTATCATTTCTCATGCTACACCAAACATGAGATAGTGAGTTTTGTCCCGTCATGTCCTATCCTATCCCACGTACCTAACACAACCTGATATTAGTAGAGTTCTCTTTTTAACAAAGAAGCTGGCTATTTTGAAGTTTTTGGAAGAATATGGTAAAATGATTTGGAGGTGTTAAAAGTATTTTTTTTTAAATACAAGCATACCATCAATTATACATATTTCTGATTGGAAAAGCTTTGGGAAGGAACTATGAACACAAATTGCAAGTATATACGTACACAGCATAAGAAACATAATACATTGACACAAAAATTAAAAAGCAAAAGATAAAAAACCATATAATAAATGAGTAACTGGATGCCACATGTTGTGTTCTGGTGAATCGGTTTTTGGTTTTTCCCGCCTAAACATGTACCTAAACGCTTTTATATTATGAATTCATTTATGCTTACGTTTCATTTGTGAACGCATGTCGTGACACGCATAATTGTATTTTAACTACGATTTTTACACAATTAAATCAAACTTAGCAATTAAATATAACAAACTTTATCATCATTTAAAATTTGGTTTTCATTTCATCTCTTTGAATTTAAATTATAAAGGATAAACATCTCATTTTAAATATAAGAAAATATAAAATAAAATCAAGATAATCGTTGAGTTTTAACAGCTTAATTGAATAATTATAATAATACCATTAAATATAAATTAAATTATAGTAAAGAATTTAGATTATAGAAGATAAACTTTTCATTTTAAGTAAAGTTAATATAAAATATAATCATGATAATCATTGAGTTTTTAACATAATACTTAATTAATATTTTATAAAAAGTTACTATTAAAGGTAGATTAAATTATAGTAAAAAAAATAATTAAGCAAATTCTAAAAAAAATCTAGGACTTAATTTAATGCATATTATTTATTTGTAATACTATATGTAAATTTAGAACGATTATCATAATACTATTAAACGTAAATTAAATTATAGTTAACAATTTCAATTAAGCAAATCATATTTATAATATTAGTTTTTCTCTTTTTGTTTTTATTTTATTTTATTAAATTACCCGGTCAATTATACGGAATCAAACCTAATAATTAATAAATGTGAAAAAATTGCCAAAACAAATACAGTTGTAACATTTAATATGTACTATTTCTCTAATAAATATGATGGGTCCGTTTCACATTGATAAGTCTAAATGTATTAAAATCTTGTAGCTAGGGTGTTAAGTTAATGTCGTCACGTTAACAATATATCCAATACACAATAAACAGTAAATTATATTATTGGACTCTATGGCTTGCTTCATATTTGAATATCCTCACTCATATTCATCATCTACATTGATGGTCTATAGTTTTTATATTTTTATACCATCGAAGGTTCCTCGAGTTTCACCATATGTGTGAACTTTGCATAGATCTGACAAACGCATCGTGTCGTATCAAATTCGTGTCGGGTTCAAATTAAAACGGGTTGAGAGTGTCTGACCCTAACCCGACCTGTTTAATAAACGGATTAACCTGTTTAACAATTAAAAGTTAAAAATTAAAATTTTGAAATTTGAAAATCAAAAATTAAAAATTCACAAAAATTACAAACCCAAATTTTATAATTCACACGTATAAGTTTAAACCAAATCCATTAACATTAAAAATTCAAATAAGACGAAAAATAAAATTGAAATCGGAACCCTTAGCGAGACGGTCGTTGACACGTTGACGATGGTTAACATATTTAAACTTTGGAGTTTTAATTGTTTTTGAGCTGCCAAGTTATCTAGCTGAACTGCCCAAAAGGTAAATCGGAAATTAGTAAAAAGGTAAAAATTAAAACTTTATATATGTAGACGTACATACACATATGTATAAACGGGTTAGTCGGATCATTTTCGAGTTAATATGTTTGACCCTGACTTTACCCGTTTAATTTTTGTGTCGTATCGTGTCTACCTGTTTACTTAAACAGGTTGAAATCTATTACCCAAACCCATTCATTTCGTGTGAGATTAACATACGTGTCGTATCAGTTTTTGTCTAGCTCTGCAAGTCATCTCATGTGAAAATCAGATGGTGGTTGGAAAAACTACACAATAATACTTGTGGTGAAAAAGTTATATGCTAGAATGAAAAATGATTATTACCTTTGGAACCATAACATTAATCAACTATTGCTCCTGTGAGCATTAAATTCTTATCCACATTTAATAGCCAGGTTATTGAGGTTGATTTGTTTTATTCCTTCTTATGGTCTTCCTTTCCTTCTATGTAAAACTGAGTTTCTATTACAAGTGTGATCAATCTCTTAAAAGAATCATGGCAGATGCTGCATTTTCATTCATTGTGAGCGATACGTTGTGGAAACTGACATCTTCGACTATACAAAAGTATCGGCTACTTAATGGAGTCGAGGATGATGTTGCGGCTCTCAGGAACACTTTGGAACAGATCCAAGCCGTTCTTGAAGATGCAGAGGTGAAACAGAAGAAGCAAAAGGCTGTCGAGACATGGCTCAAGAGTCTCAGATCCGCATCTTTGGAGCTGGAAAACGTGCTCGATGAAGTCTCAATTGAAGCTATGCAGCAAAGGCTAAGGCTACTCATCCAAAGAGGCATCATATACAGGGTAAGAGCCTTCTTTTCCTCCAACTATAATCAGCTTAGGTTCCGAATAAGGATCATTCGGAAAGTTAAGGATATTAGGAGAAGGCTGGATGACATTGCGGCCAACAGATCCAACTTTAACTTAAGCACCAATACTATAAGTGTGGATGCTAGAGATGGTGGTGGCAGGAAGAGCGTAGAAACTAGCTCGCTCGTACATTTGTCCAAGACATATGGGAGAGATGCGGAGATTGAGATGATAACTCAGAAGATATGTAACAAAGATATAGCCCGACACCATGCCAATGATGTTAGGGTGTATGCTATATGGGGCATGGGGGGTGTTGGAAAGACTACGCTAGCTCGATTAGTGTACAACCATGAAACAGTAGCTACACATTTCGAGTTAAAATGTTGGGTGCATGTCTCTGAGTTTGAAATTGAGAAGTTGACGAAAGGAATAATAAAATCCATAGATGGTTGCAGGGGCGGACCTAGCTAAGGGCCTACGGTGGCACGTGCCACCGTTTCATTCCTCCGTCGTAGTGTATAAATTTTTAGGGTCGTGAAAGGTGCCACCATATTAATTTGTTCCGTGCCACCATATATACTTTGAAACAGCAACAAAGACACAAAGTTTCCTTGGTAGAGTGGTAAGTTCCTTACCTTTTAAGCTTGAGGTCATGGGTTCAAGCCTAGTTAGATTCATTTTACTAAATTTTAGCTTTAACTTCCTTATTAAAAAAATATAATTGCAACAAGACTCGAACTTGAGCCTTAATTATATAAAATCAATGAACTAACCAATAGACCAATATGGATTTTGTAAAAATATTTTTAAATACGGTTTTTATAGTGAAATTGTGTCACCGTTTGAAAATTTTTCTAGGTCCGCCCCTAGATGGTTGTCGTTGCAAACTTTCACAGTTGGATAAGATGCAGGTGCACCTTCAAAATAAATTACACCAAAAGAGATTTTTGATTGTATTGGACGATGTTTGGAATGACGACATCAGAAAATGGGAGGAAGTTAGTAAACCACTAAGTTGTGGAGCGGAAGGCAGCATTGTAATGGTTACAACACGTAGTCAAGAAATCAGTAGAACGATGGCTAGGGTTCCTGAGTTCATACATAGAGTGGGATGCTTGTCGGAAGAGGACTCGTGGTCGTTATTCAAGAAGCTTGCATTTGGGGTTGGAAGGGAGGGGGAAGACATAAAGGAGCTAGAACCGATCGGAATGGAGATAGTTGAGAAATGCAAAGGGTTGCCTTTAGCACTGAAGGCTTTGGGTAGCTTAATGTGGTCGAAAACTAGTGTCGTTGGGTGGCAACGTGTGAAGGAAAGCAACCTATGGGAGTTGCAAGGAGACAAAGTTGACATTTTACCAGCTTTGGAGTTAAGCTATGATAACTTGCTTCCATATATGAAACGATGTTTTGCTTATTGTTGTCTGTTTCCAAATGGCTATGAAATGGCAAAGGATCTACTTATACAATTGTGGATGACTAATGGTTTTATTCCTTCCTGTGGAAAAGCAGACTTGTATACACTTGGCGAAGAAATTTTTAATTGTTTACGTCAGAGGTCCTTCTTCGAGGATGTGGAGAAAAATGAGACATCCATAGGTTGCGTGTGTAAAATGCATGATATGATGCACGAGCTAGCCCGGTATGTGATGAGAAATGATTGTTCAGTGATAACGATCGGTAAAGAGTTGATAATCCCAGAAGAAGTACTTCATCTTAGTTCATCACGTCCAGATTTTGTCTTATCTGATGACGATTCAGAAAAACTAAGATCACTACGCTCGATATTCATCTTTGCAGATGAATATAAAGGGAGGATTGGCCTGATCTTTGAACACAAGTATCTGAGGGTGTTGCATTTGATTGGAATTGGAGGACCGACATTGCCGGAATCAATTGGCAAATTGAAAAACTTGAGATATTTAAATCTCTCGGGTTCAAACATAAATGTTTTACCAGAGTCAATTATTTATCTCCAAAACTTGCAAGTGTTAATTCTGAATTCATGTATGGAGTTGATTAAGTTGCCTGATGGTATGAGATACTTGAGAAATCTTCAATGTCTGGATATCAGAAACTGCAATGAACTCCGATCTATGCCTCTCGGAATAAAAGAGTTGACAAGTCTCCAAAACTTTCAAACTTTATCATTGGCGAAAAGAAGGGGGGGGGGGGAGAATCGGAGAGTTGGGTGATCTAAATCTTCTAGAGTGGATGTTGAAGATAGAAGGACTTGAGAATGTTAAAGGTCCAGGGGATGCTAGAATGTGGATAAAACTAATTTGACTTCTCTGCATTTAATGTGGATAACTTGGAGGCTTTCCACATCGCGTTTATCTACTGAAGGCGTAGTTGAATCAGTTTTTGAGGGATTGGAACCGAATTCAAATCTCAAGCATTTGATAATACATAACTACCCAGGTGAGAGGATTTCTCCGCCTTGGATGGTGAATTTAAAAAATCTTGTCAGCATCAGTTTTATGGACTGCGAAAGATGTTCTCATATTTCAGCACTTGGGAAATTACCTAACCTGAAAGAACTTGTGATTTCGACCACGAACCTAGTTTGTTTGCATGATGAGAACAACACCACATCAGGGGACGGCATCCTATTTCCTTCTTTGGAAAGTTTAAACATATCCAGCTGCATGAATTTCGTTTCGTTGCCTAGTAACCTCCCAAAACTCAAGCGGTTGACAATAATCTACTGTCCAGCATTACGTTCTTTTCCAGATGGGTGTGAAGATCTAGTGAGAAGGTGTGAAAAAGAAATCGGTGAGGATTGGCCTAAAATTTCTCACGTTCCAGATATACATCTAAGCTGATGGCACAAGGTAACCTTCTCATGTTCTTTCTTGTTCACTTGTTATAAATCAATATTTTTGAACGATATTATTTGTTCTTTTATATCAAACTAACCCTCAATTCTTGCATACTGCTAAAAAGACACTATAACACTGTACAATAATGAGTTATATAAACAAAACTTTTGAAAATGTAAATGTAAAATAACAACAATTTTCATCCATATTCTTTCAAAGTTTAAAGTTCCTTTGAGCCCAGAAGATACAGGTTTTTGTCCTATATGCACTTTTCCAAATGGTTTGGCTCTTCTTGATACCTAGAGTGTAACACCCCCAAAACAATGTTATGCCTGATGTGCAGAAGCTTGAAAAGTTGAAGTTCAGGGACTATTTCGTAATTAACCAAATTAGTAGAAAATGGGAAGGTTATAATATCATTTTTATTTTTTCTGTTAGCAAAGGAATCATTGAGAAGAGCAAGGAAGCAAGAAGAAGAAAGAAAAAGCAGAGAAGTTGCAGTGAGTTCAGGGACAAGAATCGCGACTACTTAAAGGTAAGCAATACGATGTTAAACCCTCATTTATTCTTGTACTAAGTAGTGTACGATGTTATGGCAACGTTTTGGCTCAATATGGATCAGAATCAGTGAACTTTTGGCTTTGAGTTCTTAAAGTGAACAACGGATTTAAACCCAAATTGGTGTTTAATTTAATTTACAATTTATACATTGCATGACACTTTCGTGAGAAACTATATTGATGCTATGTACAATTGTGATGTTGAATTACCTATCGAACTATGGGCTCAATGAGTTTTCAAATTGACTAATATCACCATGCATCTCAAGGGCAAAGGACAGGTCTGGCCTTAGTGTAGACAGTAGCAGCTTATGTATTGTACTTCATGTTTAATTCTAGACTTATTAGAGGCAATCTAAGTTGGTTGATGAATACCTTTTTTAAGTTGTAAGTGATGCATTTTGTTGTATATTTTACCAAGCTGTAATGCTTTTTGTTTTTTGAGTCATTTTGTTGTGTATTTTACCAAATTGTAAGCGATACATTTCGGTTTCATCTATTTGTTTTGTATTCCTAAGCCCACTTTATGGAATCAATCAAGATAACAAATTTAAGGTTCAACACAAAGGCCATTAATTGGAGAACAAATTTCAAATCACATACTCACGTAGGTTCAGGATCGAATTTATTTGGTTAACTTGATCGTAATACTTAGTAATCAAACCTACATGACACAATGGTCAAAATTTTATAAACTAAGCCCTCCTAAATGCAAGCCCGTTGATTGCCGCCATTATCAAAGTTTTGAGTTCAATGTTCTTCGATTTAGTTCATTTTTTCTCCAAATATTTATCCTAATACGCCTATATCCAAGGCATGATCTATCTGATACTCAATCGAAATCTATTTGCATACGAAAAGGGAATTTCTATCCCCTGTTCAAACAAACTCAACAGCACAAAATAGACTCCATACAGAGTTCTAAGTTCTCAGATACCAATATTCAGAGCTAAAATCGAGGTATTTACCAGCAGCCTGCTCCCTGGATGACGAAACCGCTCAACTTGTTCAAGAGATATTATTTACCATCCGTTTCACCTCTACGTCGTCAAGAACAGCTTGTATATGAGTGTAAGGTGTCATTTCTTTTAAGAGGTCTGAAGTCAGATTTCACATCTAAAAAATAAGAGGAGGATGGTGCACCTCTAAAAATTTCAGAGGACAGTAAGAGGTTTTCAGACCTTTTCTTAAAAATAAAACCGTCTTAAGTTTGCAAACGTCTTAATTTTCAGACTTAAGAGGCTTTAAGAGGTATTTTTGAAAAACAAACAGCCCCTAAGTGTCCTTAAAAGCGGAAACATCATCTTTGACACGTATTCTGAAGCCGCTCAACCTCTTGGAACACAATAGAAGCGAGGCTCCTCAAACACATCACTCACAAGGCCAGAAACAAATTCTTTCATGTGTGAAAATGATGATAAAATTAACAACTGACAGAAAGAGTAAGAATCCTTCCTGTACTTTGCTTTTTATATGGATAAAGAATAAAGCATAGAATTAGTTTAGAGGTTTCTTTAATTAAACCAGAACAAAATAAACACAATATTAATAGTACATAGTATACATAAAACATTCTTAATGCATACACACATACATACAAGTACACTGCTTTAAAAAACGTAAAATCACATTCATTCTACTTTGCTGGAGAGATTGAAATCACACAAAACCAGAAGAAAAAAAAAAACAGAAAGAAAAGGAAGTACAGACAAGCAGCAATTGCAAATGAGTTTGAATCATGAAAATAAAGGTACAACTATTCATTCTTACACAAATTTATTCTGTTTCTTCAATTCTTTTGAAGTCGATTCGCGGCAACTGTTTCTTGGGCGTTTAGGCCTCAGATCCAGATTTCAAAGGAAAAGTCGATCATTTGAACTTAACTACCTAGACAAAACAAATCAAAATCGTCATACAATTATTTTTCGTTTCTTACGAATACTGGAATTGAAAAATATATATATGGTATGCATGCATAAACCAAATTATTTTTAAAGGGAGAGAGGATGTTACCGGTTGTCTTATAGAAGTAGATTGGGAACATGAGAAATTTTAGGCCAATCTTCACCCTTCTCTTTCTCACACCTTCTTTTTAGCTCCTCACATCCCCAGATCGAAAGAAAAGTTAGTTCCTTGAGCCCGTTCGGCAAACAATGTAATTCAGGACAATCATCTATATATAACCGAGTCAGTTTTGGGAGGTTATTAAGACTTCAACCATAAGCTATTACCAGACGATGTTAATCCATCTTGATGGACGAAAATGTTACTCGATAAAGTAACCGAGGACGATGACTCTTATCGACGTGGTTAAGACTTCAACCACTATGTTACGGGGGTGGCAGGTTGGAGTTGCGGTTTCGGTAGAGGGTTCGTGAACCCGATAAGCCACTCTCTTTCCTTCTCTCTTTCTCTTTTTTTATTTAATATATAGAATAATAAAAAAGGTAGAGGGTATGAAAGGTATGCGATTTGAGGATAAGGTATGGGTATGAGAGTATGCAAATGAAAAATTGATGTGACGCTGGTATGGTATTAGTAGTGAATGGTTAAGGGTTGGCCTATAACAAAAAAACTACCAAACAAACAAACTCATCTACTTTCTTCTTACCGACGATATTTTCCTACATTTTTATAATATTTGGTTGTAATAATCCAGATTTTTGTTATATTTATTTAATTTAATCTAAACGAAATTATATTTTTGAATTGTGAGGGGGTGAATTAAAATAATGCAGAAAGGTAATTGGAGGTAGCATGCATATTGTGTTTCTGTAAAACATAAGAACCCTAAACCCCCAAATCATATTCATTCTACTTTGATGGAGAGATTGAAATCACACAATTTATTCTTACACCAAATTTATTCTATTTCTTCCATTCATTCGAAGTCGATTGGTGGCAACTGTTTCTTGGTGTTTAGGCCTCAGATCCTGATTTCAAAGGAGAAGTCGAACGATTGAACTTGGAGATCTAAGCAAAACAAAACAAAACAAAATCGTCATTCAGTTCTTTCTTCTTTTCTTACAAAGACTGGAATTGAAATATATATATATATATATAAACCAATTTATTTTTAAAGGGAGAGGATGTTACCAGTCTTCTAGATAAAGATAGGGAACATGAGAAATTTTAGGCCAATCTTCACCCTTCTCTTTCTCACACCTTCTTTGTAGCTCCTCACATCGAAAAATCGCAAGAGAAGTTAGTTCCTTGAGTCCATTCGGCAAACAATGTAATTCAGGACAACCATCTATGTATAACTGGGTCAGTTTTGGGAGGTTATTAGGCAAAGATACCAAGCCTGGTACTGCAATTAAAGTTAGTTCCTTGAGTGTTGGGAGGTTACTAGGCAAAGAAACCAACTGATCACAACCTCTTATGGTTAACTCTTGTAAACTAGGAAATTCATCATCATCCAAACACCTTAATGCCATGAAATATATGCCTATAACCTTAAGGCTAGGTAGTTTTCCAAGTGGTGGAATACTTTCACATCTTTTACACCACCAAAATTTAATCTTCACCAAATTCCTTAACTTCATCATCCAACTCGGACAAATCATCTTTCCCATGTAGACTTCTATACGCAGCTTTTTGAGACTTGAATTTGGTTCCAATCCCTCGACAACCTCTTCATCATCAATTTTTTCTTCACTTCTTCTATATCCCCAATATAATCCCAAAGACATCAAATTTGTTTTGTGTTTCAGATTGGCACTCTTGGCTTCTTTTAAACCTCCAACATTCTCAAGTCCCATTAAACCCAACCTCCCTCTAAGAAGATTTAAATCTCCTAGTTCTGTTATTTGGCTCCCCTTCATTTTACCAACAACAAATAATCCAAGTCTTCTAAGACATTCTAATTCTTTTATTCCAACAGGCATAAAATCAAGCGCAATGCAACCTTCGTTATCAAGACATCGAAGATTCTTCATGTATCTCATACCCTCAGGCAACTTATGTAACTTCCTACATCGTTTCACAAGTAAGACTTGCAAGTTCTGGAGATAAATAATCGACTCAGGTAGAGATTTTATTTCTGAATCACATATGCTCAAGTATCTCAAATGTTTCAATTTGCAAATTGATTCCGGCAATGTTGATACTTGGATTTCATCCAAATGCAACGCCCTTAGATACACAAGCTTGGAAAGTTGGCTAATCATGTTACCTTCATATTTATCAACAAAGATAAATAATGATCGTAATGATCTTAGCCTTTTCAAATCCTGGAACGAGAAAGAAATGGGTGGACACGATGAACTGAAATGAAGAACCTCGAAGTCATTCAAGGTTATCAAATCATCTGTAAAAAAATAGTCACGTCTCATCAAATAGCATCCTAAGTCGTGCATCATATCATGCATTTTACATGCTAAACCATTGTAATCGTCTTTTTGCAAATCTTGGAGGAAGGATCTCGAAACCAAACAATAAAAGATTTCATCGCCAATTACATACAAATCAGTTTGTCCTTTCAGAGGAATAAATCCATTTGCCATCCACAACTCTATCAACAAATCCTTTCCTATTTTGTAGCCTTTAGGAAACAAACAAGAATAAGCAAAACAACGTTTCATATGTGGGAGCAAGTTATCATAGCTTAACTTCAAAGCTGGCAAAATACCATGTACTTGTAGCTCCTCCCACACATCATTATCTTTCACACTCTGCCATGCACTCACACTACTTTTCGACCACATGAGACCACCTAAAGTCTTCACTGCTAACGGGAGTCCTTTGCACTTCTTAACTATCTCATTCCCGATAGACTCTAGCTCACTAATGTTTTGCGTTTCACTTTTACTTCCAGGTGCAAATGCAAGGTTCTTGAATAATGACCATGACTTCTCTTCAGACAAACATCCTAATTGATGTTGGAACTCGGGAGCCTTTGCCATGATTCTGCTAGTTGTCTCATTTCGTGTTGTCACCATAACAATGCTACCTTTTGCTCCATTACTTAGTGCTTTACTTAATTCGTCCCATTTTGTCTTCTCCTCGATCCATACATCGTCCAATACGATAAGAAATCTTTTTCCCTTTAACTTGTTTCGAAGCTCTACCTGCATTGCATCCAACCCTGAAAGCTTGCATTCACTTTTATCTATGGATTCAATGATTCCTTTGGTTATCTTATTAACCTGGAAGTCATTGGAGACATACACCCATGACTGTAACTCAAAGTGTGTCTTCACCCTATCATGATTGTAGACTAATTGAGCTAGAGTAGTCTTTCCTAGGCCCCCCATGCCCCAAATAGCATAAACTCCTACCTCTTTAGGGTCATGCATGCTTATATCTTCGCTACATATTTTCTCAACCACCGTTTTCACCTCTTCATCTCTTCCGTATATCGTGGTTGTAGGCATGAGTGAGGAAGTTTCCATGTTTGTGGTCTCACCACCAACTCCTACACCCACACTTATGGTATTGCTACTAAAGTTAAATTGGGATCTGTCTACTGCAATCTTATCCAATTTTATACGTATGTTTTTAACTTTATTTGCAACCCTAACACGAACAATAAGCGGGTTATGCTTAGAGGAGAAGAAGGTTCTTACCTTGTATTTTAAGCCCCTTTCTAATTCGTTGTGTAGCCTTTGCACCATAGCGTCTGCTATGACACCGTCGAGAATGTTCTCGACCTCCAAAGATGCAGATCTGAGACTCTTAAGCCATGTTTCTACACTCTTTTCCTTGCTCTGTCTCACCTCTGCATCGCTGAGAACGGCTTCGATTTGAGTGTAAGTGTCCTTAAGAGCCGAAACATCATCTTTGAGACTCCGAAGCCGCCTAAACTCTTGGAAAGCGGTAGAGGCGAGGCTTTTTAATACATCATTCACAAGGCCAGAAACATCTACCATGATTCTTTTAGGTTTGGAAATGGAAAAGAAAATGTTTGAATATGTGAGGAGCCAAAATACATAGAATTGGTTTTTATAGGTTTTTTGATGGGTAAAGAATAAAGAAAAGAATTTGGTTTTTTTTAATGCATGGATAATTAGAGAATAAAGTAAATAATTATCTTTCTAGGTTCTTGAAAAGGTATCTCAATACCTTGCTTTCTTATTCGAAGGTAAGATTAGAGTAAAGAATAATTGCCCTTGTTTTTGGGCTATCATTTTTCTTCTTTGGTATTTATTCCTAAATTCATTCCCTCATATTTTATACCTTCTTTTTTAAAAATAATTAAAAAAAGATTTTACATCTTTATAATGCCAAGTTTATATATTTGAAAATTTAGATGTCTTCCTAGAACGATTTAGCACAGCTTATTTACTCTGTGCGGAACCTAGTTAGTAGATATAATCGAACATGTATTGTGTGAGATTAATTTACATCTTTGGTGCATAAGAATTGCACTGGTGCTTGTAGATTGACACATAGGGATGAGATTAGGACCGAACCATTGGTACCGAAATTTTTTAAGACCAAAAAGAGGCACCGAAAACCAAACCATATGTACCGATTCGGTTTTGGTTTAGGGACGGGAAAATTGGTATTAATACCACTTGGGACTGAAATTTTTATGATGTATCAAACATTCAAATGTGTGTTAAAACCAATCACAAATCAAAATACCTTTATAATTGACTTCATATTTACTTTTTCTAAATGGCGTTTTCTTGTTGAAATTGCTAAGGGTGTGTTCGGTTGTGGAAATTTTTAATTGATTTAGGGGTCGTTTGTTTTTTTAGAGGTTTGCACCTCTTAAGAGTATGGTAGGAGGTTTTTCAGGCATTTCCTTAAAGATAAAACACGTGATAAAACACATGGTCTTAAGTTTGCAAACCTCTTAATTTTCAGACTTAAGAGGTTTTAAGAGGTAATTTTTAAAAAGCAAACGACCCTTTACTATTTATACATTACTTATTAAAGCTTGTGATGTTTAGTATAATATTAAATATATCTATTAAAATATTATTTATGTCTCCTACATATCTTATTTCAATGCATTTCATTGGTGGCATATATTGTTTCTCTTTCTTCAATTAAGTTTAGAGGCTTCTCTAAATTTAAAGATTTTTATAATCTCTCTTATCTTTTCTCTATTTTAGCATACAAGATAGCATAGCTGTTTGAGCAAAAAAGTGACCAAAATCCATATTTTTTCTATTTTAGCATACTTGTTGGAGATAGCTTAAGCTTCAATTGTTTGTTTTATTTTCCTACTAGGCCCACTTTTGGAATCTAAGGGTATAACAAACCTAAGGTTTGTCTTCTCCATAACCTATAAACAAGGGAGCAACACAACCGCCATTAATTAACAGGAGAACGGACCTTCAAATCATCGTTGGTTTTGATTCGATTTTATTTGGTTAACTTGTTCGTAATACTTGCTAATCAATCGTCCATTGCCACCCGCCATTATCAAAGTTTTGAGTTCAATGTTGTTCGTTTTTAGTTCGATTCCTCCCAAATGCTTGAACCTATTACACCTACGTTCAAGTTATGATCTATCTGATACTTGATTGAAATATATTTGCATACAAAAAGGGAATTCCTATCCCCTATATGGCTATTCACACTAACTTACCAGATGCAAAATACAAAACTAGCAATTGACTCTATACGATATTATAAGTATTAAGATCGAGATAGATAGTTCGATTTTGAAGTGTAAACAAGAGTTTATATAGGTTGGGCTTATGGGCTGAACTAACTATATTGGGCCTACTATCTTTCAATCTCTCTTCGGAACATAACAAAAAAAAAACTAATAAAACTCGGCCCATTTTAATTTAAAATATCACTTACTTACTCGACAGAAAAAAAAAAAAATACTATCTTGCAAGTGATAAATAAAAGAGGTTTTTCAAAAAAAAAAAAAAAAAAAAAAAAAAAAAAAAAAAAAAAAACTCTTGCAACAAAATTAAACCCGATTCCTTTTTATTCACTAAAAGTATTTTCAAAATACTTTCCATTTTTTATGATTAGGAAGTTATATGTATTTTTTATTTTTTTTGGAAAAGTGTCCGAACCAAAGCCAGACTAATCTCTAACAATTTTGAAGGCTAAATATTCATATGTATTTGTATACATTTTAAATAAATTTTGACCTCTATCTCTTAATTTACTTATATAACCTGGTATTTTAATTAGGCAGAACCTTTTCAATTAATTAATTCAATCAAGAATCAATAAATATAAGAATTAACTAAATAAACGGATTCATTCAGTTTTCAAAAGTTTTTTATGAAATGAATTTTTTTCTGTTTTCTAAACTTCTATGTAAATTGAAAAACCAATTGTAGTAGTTTTCAAAATTTTTCCAAATGCGTTTTCTAGTTTTCTAAATGAAAAATGTAAACCAACCAAACACGTTTTCTAAAATTCTCCTAGAAAACTGAAAATGAAAATTCAACTCCATTATCTAAAAATGTTTTCTAAGAAAATAAAAACAGTTCTGTACAACCGAACATACCATTAGCTTCTTAATCCATTTAATTGGCCCTACAAGATTTACTAAATAGATTTAATTGATATAATTTTGTTACTAATAGATACCATCCATATTTAAATTACACTTCTTTTGTTTGGGTTCTTCCAATCTTGGCCTAGAAAAATCACATATTGGTTGGAAAAACTACACCACAATTGTAATATTTATGGTGGAAAAAATATATGCTAGTAGGAAAATTGACTATTATTTTTGGAACCATGCCATTAATCAACTATACTTTGTGACCTTTAAATTCTCATCCACATATGATAGCGAGGTTATTTAGCTTGACTTGTATTGTTCACTCTTTTTTTGGTCTTCCTTCTTAATATATATCTAAGACTGAGTTTTTAATACAAGTGTGATCAATTTGTGAGTGAAAAACAGTTTGATTTCAATCTATTAAAAGAATCATGGCAGATGCTGCAGTTTCATTCCTTGTGAGTGATGCTTTGTGGAAACTGACTTCTTCGACTGTACAAAAGTATCGGCAACTTCATGGAGTCGAGGATGATGTTGCGGCTCTCGGGGTTACTTTGGAACAGATCCAAGCGGTTCTTGAAGATGCGGAGGTGAAACAAAGGAAGCAAAAGGCTGTCGAGATATGGCTCAAGAGTCTCAGGTCTGCATCTTTGGAGCTTGAAAACGTGCTTGATGAGGTTTCGAATGAAGCCATGCAGCGAAGGCTAATAATCCAAAGAGGCATCTTGTACAGGGTAAGAGCCTTCTTCTCTTCCAATCAAAATCAGATTAGGTTCCGTATAAGGATCACTCACAAAGTTAAGGATATTAGGAGAAAGTTAGATGCCATCGCGGCCACTAGATCCAACTTTAACTTAAGTGCCACTACTATAAGTGTGGATGCTAGAGTTGGTAGCGACAGGAAGGGCGCAG